>JAQMYL010000016.1:2818133-2855277 GCA_030014365.1 Clarias pachynema | reverse complement strand
AAGGCTGAATGGCTAGTGACTCCGGAAATCCACTAGCCACATTGGCCAGTGAGCAAAAAAGTTAATGTCATGCCCTGGTCTGTGTGTGTGTGTGTGTGTGTGAGTGTCACGGTGTCAATGACCCACACGCACACAGACAGACAGAGCAGGCAAAGAGCAGGCGAAAATGGATTTTTAACCTCTCTAATGAGACTTGCTTTTGCCTAATTCACACACACGCATACAGATACAAAATAAAATATGTTTTACGCGGACACACGTGCTCACAGTGTTATAGTAAACAGTACACGCAGTACACTTATACTAGTAAGAGACGCGCACTAAGACCCAGCAGGGGAGACGATTACCCACAATTCCACAGCGCAAGAGAGAGAAAAACCATTGGCAATTGTGATCACGTGACGCTCGGCGTCAAAACAAGAAGTGCATGCGTGATACATGATATTCGGTACTCGTAAACCAGAACTTGTTTTCCAAGTCAAAATGTATTAAAAATCTTTGCTCGTCTGGCGGAACATTCGGAAACCGCATTACTCGCAATCCGAGGTTTCACTGTTTGAAGATTCTAAATATTTTTTTGTTCTGACTTAATAAAGTCACAAAATAAAAATATATAACATAGAGTGTAGTGTAGTGTAGTCTAGTGTAGTATAGTATAGTGTGGTTTGGTGTAGTTTAGTGTAGTACAGTGACGTTTAAAGTATAGTAGTGTGTAGTACAATGTAATGCAATGTAGTTTAGCTTGTGTAGTGTTAAATACTGTAATACAGTAGAATAGTGTAATACAGTGTAGTGTAGTGTAGTATAGTATAGTGGTGTGTAGTGTAGCAAAGTATAATGCTGTGTTTCCCAGTGCTGGTCCTAGATGACCCCCTGCCCTGCACATTGTAGAGCTCTACCACACCCACGTCTATTCCCTGAAGCTTGTAAATTAAATCAGGTGTACCTGTAGCTGATAAAACACTAAAAGTGTGCAGAGCAGGAGTCTTATGCTACCTTATGCTATATTTATTGATATTTCTTGTAATGTCAAAAAGATTTATGTAAAGCATTAAAACTAAATTAAAGATTAGTCTGTATTGTATAATATGTATTAATACAGTTTATATAATACAGTACAGTATTTGTAGTGTATAGTATACTACAGTATCGGGTATACAGTTTTGCATAATACAGTTTAGTACTGTAAAGGATACGCACCATATATTGATATTTCTCTGAACATTATATTATAAATAAATTTATGCTTGAGTATTGTTTAATACCTAAGATTCAATTCAATATTTTCCCATAACATTCATTCATTTTAAATGGTTTTGAATCTCAGAATGGATTCATTTGAAATGATTCATGGATCATTAGCAGTCTAAATAATCCCACAGGACAAGCCTGCTCTTAATTAATGAGAATATTCAATTCAGTAAAACAGTTCTTTGTTTCTGGCACAACTTTATCTCTTTCCACCTCTTACTGCTCCATGAGGAGTTGTTTGGAATCTAAACCTCGTCTGAACATCTGTTTTGCACCTGATTCATGCCAAATTAAATTTTTGCCTCACGTCAATATTTAGTTAAAGATCACATTAGGCCCTGGAGGAAAACATCATCTTGTCAGTAGCACTGACTGAATGCAACATAATTAGACTTTAATTGCTTGATAAGTGAGCTGGCATTTATCAATATCCCCACAACCTTCAAATGGAATTACAGCACAGTCATTATGTGGGGGATTAATCTGGATGTACCTTATTGTTGTAAAACAGGGAGAAGTGTTTGCGCATTGACCTCATCATCTGCCGGGATTTTACTTTTACTGAAGGTGATAATTAGCAGCCATTTTATCGAGTCTGTAAATCAACAAATCAAACCTGAAATGAGTCTTATGACATTGTCATAGATTTTACCCATAAACCATTGGAGACTATCATTGCCTTCTGCCCCGTGATAAAAACCCATCATTCCAATCAGAGGATCTCACTGGGATAGAGATGGGATTCATATCCTGCCCCTCTCTCTCTCTCTCTCTCTCTCTCTCTCTCTCTGGTGTATCAGTGCTAGTGTCTCTTTCATTACCATAATCCTTTGCTCCTTGTCTGGGAGGCGGCTGTTGACCTCCAGTCCTGGGTGTGTGTAAGAACTTCTCACAAAACAGGACATTTATTAATTAAGTTGTTTTTAAAATGTTGGATTTCAAAATGTTGGATTGAAATCCAATATGAATTTATTTTTTAATATGAAAAAATGCCACTGTAGTGCATTTTGGTGTAAGCAGAGTTGACCTGGATGTAAAAATCAGCTATTCTTCATGACACACTCACTGATACACATTTCTATTCAAGACATTTAACATAATAGAATGGAATACTGTATTAATTCAGCGAATGAGAAAAATGGGATTGACAAAGACATTGTTCGTTTTTAGCTTCTGTGTCGACTTCCGTTTCCGATGCCTTCTTAATATTTTTTAAAAAGTGATTGATATTACAGGGAAGATTTAGTCTAATTAATAATCACTGATGCACATCCAGGTCTTAAGAGGAATACTGGAAGGTTTTTATATTTACTGTTTCAAAGTCAACAATTTCAAAATTTCATCAGCATTTCACTATTTTTTTATTTTATTTGAATCAAATACAGATGAATGTAGTGAGTGTATGAGAGTTGGAGCAAATGCCATTTTGTTGTGGAATCATGTGACATCAAAGGGTAAAAATACCACAGCAGCACATAACAATCACTCCTTGTTCCACTATCCTACCCCCCGCTACCCCCCACCCCACCCCCCTACGCACACAGGAGTCACAGGTGACTTTGGAAAGTGATCTATAGCCCACTGCAGTGAGTTTAAGTGTTGTCATGGTGCCTTAGAGGCAAAAAAAATAAATAATCTCAGTGCCACATCGTCATGAAAACCAACAGAGGTATATTCCCAGATTTATAGATGTCCAAGTTTGTATGTTCAAGGATATTTTTGCTGGAGTGCTCTGGAAAAATCAATCTTTATTAAAAGATGGGAAGACGCAAGAATTGATTTAATGAATGCGGACTCATGTCCTGCGGCCGCGTGTAATCCGTTAAGAATCATCAAGCCTCGGATCAGGGAGACAAAAAAAAGACGTTCGGGGAAGACTCCTCAAGTGGCCTGTAATGATAGTCTCCATATAATCCCATAATTCCTTGTTTAATTAAACTCCGGAGCTGGAATTGAAACCCAGCCAGTTTTTTTTGCTTGCTCTTTTTTATTATTAACAGATTTTGTATTTGCCCTCAGTCGTGTTGTGAATTCTGGTGCATGTCCAAAACATGCTTGCACATGCACATATGGACAGACAGACAACACACACATACACATACATATACACACACACACACATACACACAGTTGGCACAGTGCTGTACCCCATAGTCTTCCTGGCAGATGCTTCAGGAACTGGGGAAAACTGGGAGCTGGACTGAGAGAGGAGAAAGGTGCTACGAAGTGGTCCAGGCTGCTGAAAGCCTTGCAAGACAGACACACACACAAACACACACATGCACAGAGCGTCTCAAAAGGAGATTTTCCATCTTCTCTCATCTCACAGCTGTGGTATTGCGGGGGAAGGTGCTCACATCCTCTCCATCTCTCTTTCTCCCAATCCTCTCTCTTGTTTCTTATTTTAAATTTGAGTTCTTTTTTGCTTGGCAATGATGCAAGACCACAGAACCTGAAGCAAGCCCAGGTCTGTCCATGTTCTTCCACTTGTCAGAAAAAAATGCCGTGAACCTTTTCTGTGGTAAAGTTGCACAAGCCCCCCAAACCCGCCCGCTGTAAATATGCAACATGTATAATGTTGCAGTATAATGCATTTTTCGACTTATCATGTGAGATAAAAAAAAATTGTTGTTGGAGCTGTAATGCAGTTTGGTTCTCCGCTCCAAAAAAAGATGCTAAATTTGTACTCTTGTTTGACAGAAGCACAAAAAAAGAGGGTAAATGTACAATTTGCTGTAATGTGTTTCTCAAACCCTAGCTCCAAACCAAACCACAAAGACTGGGGAATTCAATGGCTCAGAAGTAATAGAGTATCAACCATACTTATTTGAAGTGCTTGCCTCAGAGCGGCTAGCCTCAGGCCGCCGTGGAGAGAATGAGAGAGACGCCGAACGGCAAGGTGTCCTGTGTAGATTACCATAACCCTCCCAGCGCTGTCCCCAGGCCTCCAGAGCTCAGTGGCAGGATTATGCTTCTGAAGACTCTACACATGAATAAAACCCATACGAAGTGCAGCCTGGGCTCCGTGTGAAGATAACACAACATTAATACTGCTGTGATTGCACTCCCTCGGCTTTACACCCGTTTTACTTTTTTTTTTCCCTACTTTTTTTTGTGTTCATTGTGTTTCCATTTTGTATACATGTCCACATTCATGCATAAATTGCTGCGGGTAAAGAGCTGTTTATCTTTGCCAATTATTGGTTAGATTTTGGAAAAAGTTGAACGCAACATGACCGCTTTCTGTTTTCTGATTCGGCAGAAGATGTTGATTAATTTTCTATAACAGCAGTGCATGATTATATTAATGTTATTGTTTCTCTCATTCGGAAGGATGTGGTGAAGTTTACTGTAAGGAAACGTTTATTTACGTATCAACACTTTGGAGTAAGATGAGAGAGAATAAAGTGAGGCTTGTGAAGGAAGGACTGTTTATAGCTGCTATAACGGAAGTGTGAACAGGAGTTAAGTTGTCTTTCATTCAGTAAATATAAATACAAAAGGATAAAAGTACAAAGTGGCTTAGAATTGCTGAAAGACTGAGGAGGATTGCTAAAAATGCTTGTCGCAAAGCATTTTATTCTTTACTTTTCAAACATCTTACAAACCATATCAATAGATGATTACATTACTTGTTCAAGCCCAGATAAGCATGTAACAGAAAAATAGCTCACAGTGAAAGTGCTTTAATATTTGTTAACAAAATGATGTTGAACCTCAGGTCACCGAACAGACGAGGGTTCGGATGTGGAGTCAGAGCCGGACCTGCCTCTGAAGAGGAAACAGAGACGCAGTCGTACCACCTTCACCGCCGAGCAGCTGGAGGAGCTCGAGAAGGCCTTCGAGAGGACACACTACCCTGATATCTACACCCGAGAGGAGCTGGCTCAGAGGACCAAACTCACTGAGGCTCGCGTACAGGTTAGACACACACACATACACACACACAGACAAAGCAGTGTAGTGTACATATCCATGGGTCAGATAAAGTAACATAATAATCCATAAGGTCCACAGTAGAAATGTATAAATTCCAAATATACAGTGTGTAATCTGAATGATTTTGTCCTGTCTCTTCTTTTTAATTTTTTTCCGTCTATGATTTCATTAGTGTTGCATTTTTCATAGATGTATTTGTTTTTTCCTTTTTCTTCCTTCCACATTTAAAAGCTGAAGCAGACCAAAGTTGTTTTGAGCCACATTTTACTGCACAGTGAAATTCCGTCTTCGCTTGTGCCAGCATGGGGTCAGCGCGAAGTGCCAGGCTTGAAAAAAATGAGTGAGAAGGAAAAATTAATTTTATTTCTTATAAGCCTCAAGTTCATATGTAAGGCATAACAGAATGACACAATCATCAAACAAAACATGTAATTATGATCATTTGCAATGACAGAATTGTAAGCACAGATTTATTATGCAAAGATATCATACTGTATATTTATCCACATATGACTCAATGATTTAACTCACTGGAAACTTTTTTGGAAAACCCAGTACAATCATGAGGGGACCCTGCGTCCATTTATTATTATTCAACCCACCCCCTGAGATGGTTTTTTGACAGCTTTCTGCCACCCTGTGGATTTTATGGAGAGCAAAAAGCAAATACAGTAGAGTTATAGCAGCAGCTGTTGTCTCTGAGACGATGAGTGGGGGGCAAACGGACAGACAAGAAGAGAAAGTGAGACAAAACGCATTCCTGATGAGTTTCTCATCTCTCCTCTAGGCTTTCCATCTCCTCCTAGTGCTTAAAAGACAGCAGGCCGCTAGTAAACCACTCTACGTATCACAGATCGCTCGTGCTCTCTGGGGACTCCCATGCCCCCCAACAACATTAATCAATCAAGCGTGTATAAAAATAAAGAAGAAAAGGGGGCTGCCTTTTTTTCTTCTCTTTATCCCTCGCTCTCTTTGCCCTTCATGGACGCTCTTTCCCTGCACTCAGGAGCCATCTAGAAAACATAACGGCTTTTGCATGTGTCTGAAGGACCCATGTCTACATGGTTGCTTGTGCGCTAGTGGGAGAATGCAGAGAGATTATCCTACGCTTGTTTTTCATATTATTTGACACTTTAAGATGTCCTTCTAGACAAATATGAGCTCAGGGACAGAAGTAGATCGATGGCCCATTTATCTGGTACATCTGTTAGAATATGACTGATGTAATAAACAATATTGCATGTGCATGACTGTTAAAATAAAACTCACATGGACAACTTCGTTCCTGTGATTTTGAGTTATGGGGCGAAACCGGAAAGATGTCTGACATATAGCAGTGTTTGAACACAGCTTTGCTGCATGAGATATTCTTTAGTGTGTGCTTTAAACAACATTATAACAGTGTGGTTGAATTCTGGATTCTGATTGGTCAGAAGGTGTTGATTTTATTTTTCTATAACTGCAGCGGGACTAGAACAACAACAGGGTCTTTTCTCATGGATCTTCTCCAAGTTTTACTGTAGTAATAAATAGCTAAGAAAGTTAAATGTGGATCTTTATTACTGCTGTGGTAAATGAGGGATAGAACACTTAAGGGTGTGCTGTTAATTGAAACTTTGGACTGGTACTTTGGAATGTAACAGACCTCTGTTGTGGTGTTGATTATTTTCCTTTAACAGCATGCTCAGTCATGCTTTGGTCCTCCCTTAGCAAATGGAGGTAAGTTAGATTTAAAATGTACAAATTAGACGAGTCAAAATGATGGAAAAAATTATGGCCCTTATAGGTCGTGGAGTGCAATGACACTAGACAAAGTCACGTGAAGGCCTGAGGAATTCATGTCTACAGATAAATTTTACTAATGAAGTTTTCTCCTCCTAATCTAATTTTGAAACACTTTGAAAATGATCAAAGGTCATTTCAAACTCAATTTTCTTAAAAAGGTCACCCCAAGAAAGGGACTGTGGTTAAATAATAGCCATAAGTCTTGTTCAGCCAGCAGCCTTGGGGGTGGAACGAGAGTGGTAGGGAGTGTGGGGTCAATTGTGGACGTCCTGAAATTTCCCCTACTTTGTGTCATGAGTAGTTTTGTCACTGGTTGGATTTAGTCAATCTACTCAAATTCATGATCTACTGGCATCCTCACAGAGACTTCATCTCAGCTGCGTTATTGTACTTCATTGCGTACATGTACTTGTATTGCTTCAAAACAACAAGTGGTGTGTGCCCACCTAAGTGTGTTCCCTTCTAAAAGCTCTGTGAGCCAGTGTCACAAATCTACAGAAATACCATGCAGGCTTTTCCAGAACAACAAAATTACAAACACGGGCACTGCAGAATCCTGCTTTTCAGTTTTGTAATATATAAATATAAAATAACAGAAACACTTCTGTAGACTGTTTTCTCTATCTACTTCCAAAACTTAGAAATTGTGTCCATAGCAACCTTAATCCATTTTTTAAACAAGTGCTTTGGCAGGGTTACTGACCACATTTATAATAGTCCAATACAGGTTTCTGGAAAACAACAGTAATGAAAATTTTATGATCTCCTTGGTCTGGTTTTGGGCACAACCTTGGGGCATTTGTTATATACTTGGCTCTCTCATGCTAACTAATAGACAGGCCTTTGGCAGTGCTGCTGACCTGCTCATTGGCAGCTGTGCAGACCCATCCAGCAGATGTCAGTTTAGTAGGGCTGAAGATGAGGACAGTGGGGTGAGAAAAAGGCCTGGACAGGGGTCTGTCCTCACCAGTTCTCGATCATCTACACGTCAGACCTGTGTGTCCTCTTCACCTACTTGAGTGTTCTCAAGAACATATCGGACAACCAAGGTTCAGATTTGTGGGTGAAGTTTTATCATGTTACTCTTGACTTGGTTTGTGTGGAAGCTTTTCACAAAGCTTGTTTCTGACTAGATAAACTTGACTACAGTATCTTTTCATTATTAGAAACATTGTTATGAGAAAGGCATCTTGTTATTATTGACTTGGATTTTTTTCTCCTGCATAAGTGTCTAAATGTACAACAAATTTTTATTTTATTTTTATAAATTATGAATTAAGTAGGAATGTGTTTATTTATAATAATTGCTTGGAATAAATCCTTATAAATCCTATAAATCCTTGCTTGGAATGCCAAAATGTTTGTCTTCCAAATAAACAAATAATAAGGTATCTACTATTAAAATCTACTTTTGCACCTTTTTAACCTGGCCCAAGGAACTTTTCCTTGAATTGATTACAATAATAATAATAATAATAGTCTTATCACTGACTGGTAATAGGGCTGCTAGCATGCAGACAGGCACGAATACTATTTCAAAACAAGGCAAAGCTAAGTTCTTGATGTTCCATGACCTCTGAGCTATTAAACATCTCTGCTTAAATGCTGAACGTGATGAGATATGACACTATGATAACCCTACGTATATCAAAGTGTTCACTGTGAAGCAGATCCACTTCCAGACCCTTCCTACATGACTCCTCATCCCATCCGTCTTCATCAGAAACCCCTAGTGCAGATTTTATTGCCCCGGGTTGATAGATTGTGCGATCGGATCTGTATTAGTTCCACGCTGGTATGACGGCCTCTCCAGACTTCCCAAACACCAAGTACTACCCCTTAAGTGGACTGGAAAGCTAATGGCCAGGTTGATTCCCAGAGAGAAGCAAAAAAAAAAGAGAGAGAGAGAGAGAGAGAGAGGCTTGTTGCTGTTGCTTTGAAACATTAGCCGGGTCGAATGTAAAAGTGCAGGGCATTTATGGAGAAAGAAAGACGAGTGAAGACCAAAGGCTAGGAAGAGAACATGAAGAAGATCCTGCTCGTTGTAAATCAGCCCATCTTCCATTAAATCTGGATCGTATTTTCATTTCATTTGCACTGACGTATTTTAAACTGGCTCTAGTTATCTCCATCTTAGCTCCATCACAAAGATCCTTTTTTCAGCACTAATGAACATAGCGCATGACGTTATTACAGGTAGAATCTAATAAGCTATAAACATTGCCTGTTTATGAAGCATACAAATCGATTTGGGAGGAAGTTTGAATCAGGATCGTGGTAGCACCTGTCTTTATGCTAGCAGCTTGAGAGAGGACTTTATTTTATTGCTTGTAGTAGAACCGTTGACACTGGGAAAAAAATCAGCGCAGCGTGCTAGTATTAGCGCGATCCGCTATATGTAATAGCCGTATTGAGACGCGTCCTGGATTTATTACAGGCAGTTTCTTGCACAGAAATCCCACCCAGCCCGACAGGCAAGCTCCTCGTTCCTCAGAGTCTGAGCTTATGTTCTATAAAAGAATAAATAGGATTTGGTGCAGATTGCAGACGAGCAAATTTGTTGCAGTGCATCTGTGTGAATGTTCGAACAGTTTTTTATTATTAGAATTTAAATGACTTGCTTTGAGTTGCGCTGTACTCTCTGATACTTATCACACTAATCCCTCCGCATTCTCCCTGCGTTTCGCACTAACAGCTATGTTAATTAGCATAGCGCCGGTTGGCTTGTCAGTGTGTGTGTGTGTATGTATGTGTATGTTTAATTGTGTGTTTATGTGTCTGTGTGTAATCATTGTACCCAAAACCTGTAGAAATTTGGGCATCAGAAGCTAGAAATACTAAGAAATTAAATTTTTAAATGAAAGGTTTCTTATGTCTGGTTAAAATTGGCACCAACAGGAACTGGAACTGGGTGGGGCTAGTGACACTGCTGAGTCCTGGTTGGCTACACGCATCACATGACACACTACATACTAGACTACTATGCATGTAGGACACATACTGAGGTAGTGAAAAGAATGACGCAACATAGAAAACTAATTATCATGGCTCTTGTGTGTGTGTGTGTGTGTGTAAGAGAGAGAGAAAGTTTCATATGATTCTCTCTCTCTACCTGTTAACAACGATTTTATGATGTGATGCTGAGCTGATGTTACACAAATTATTATTTAATTTTTTTTGCAAAGTTTCATATTAGGAATTTAAGTGAACCTGTAAACTAAGACAAAGATAAAAAGCTTGTCAGGTAGGACAAAAGTATTGTAAAAGCAGACAGTGTTTGTGTGTTTGTGGTAGGTGATGCACTGCAGTGGCTTTGTTGCATTATTAGAAGATTTAGTGGATGCCATATTTAGAAAGTTTTTTTATACAATATATTCTTTAAGCTCTCGTGTGTGCCTGACTAAATGTAAATGAGTGGTTTGGTTATTTATGCCTGGCTGTTATTCATCACTACAGAAGAAGATTATGGCCACCATCAACAATTTATTTGAGTTTTTATTTTTCTTTGAATTTTGTCTTTTAATTTCAGAATTCTGATGGAATTCTTACTTTAATACCAAAATTCTGACTTTTTATTACAATTCTGACTTAATTTTTCGTGTCAGAAAATTTACTCTTATTCTGAGAATTCTGACTTTTTTTTAAGTCAGAATGCTAAGAAGGTAAAAACCTGAACATTTTATAATCCTCTTCCATAATTAACAGATACAATGAATATGAAGAAATGTTTATACATTTAAAAAAATAACTTTTCCCTTTGAATCTATTTATATTTTACATTGGTAAAAGAGCATTATATCAGAATGGTTTAAAACTAACATTTTGTTTCATTCCAGTCTGTATAACCCAATGTTGCTTCTCCTATTATTGCCTTGACACAGGTGATGAAAAATGCTTTAACTGTCGCTGTCTCTATCACTATGTCCTGTTCTCATATACAGCATCCTTTTCCCAGTTTCTGAAAGTGTCGTCCTTCATATTGCTTCAGATCATCAGTCTCAGTAGACAGGAAATGCTTATGAAGGATGAGACAGGCCTCTGTGGAGGAATTAGGTTGGATTGTCAAATGGAGGGAAAACTAGAACCGTTCAAGGTGACTTTGTGATCAGGGTCCAGAGCAGAGCCTTAAATCCAGCTGAGAAATGCAGCTGGTGTGGCCTGGAACCATTTTTTACGCATACACACACAAACACACACACACACACACACACACACACACACACACACACACACACACACACACACACACACAGTGGACCTCAGTGATGGTGTCCTTAATTCAATGGGCATATTGCACTCACAGAATTTACTTGTTATTGTAGAAGCATGTCCACATCTAAGGCAGATTTTTAAACCAAAAACAGACAAATTTTTAAACCAAAAACAGACAAATTTTTAAACCAAAAACAGACATTTAAACAAAAATTAAGTAAACTGCAATAAATTGTGAATCACAGTCATCTTTTTATTTCACATATAGAAATTTTATGTTCAGACCCAGAAGCACTGTGTTGTTTTAGCACTATGGATTTAAAAGAGCGACAGGGTCAAGAGTAGGGTCCTGGGGTCATAGGTCATGTGGCACTGCTACTGTTTCAGAGTCATTTGAGTAAAGGAAGTGGTGCATCCCAGCTTCTATGCCCCAGGGCCGAGGACCTGTTTATTCAACCCCAGTAGGGGATCAGTTCAAGCCTAGCCACCCGCTCCAGCGCACCTTAATGGAGCCAGTCGATTACATGAGGCAGACTTTTGCTGCTTTTTTCCCTGCCGGAGTTTTCTGGATTAAGGCTCGGGTCCGAGTTAAAGAGCCCCCTCAGAAGCTCTATAGTCTGGAAGTGGGGGAAGGGTGGGCGTTGCTTTCTCTTACTAAAGACTAAAAGAAAAAAAGTGGGGGCGGGGGGGGGGGGTTGAACCGAACACTTGACAGATGGTTAAGAGTCATCTTTGGTCGAATCAAACGCTAAAGGTCCATTGAAGCCGGTTTGAATGAGACGCTAGCTGCTAGCGACCTGACAGTTTTGCACACAGACAATAAAAATACCACTTTGAAAAAAAAGGGGGGGAGTCGGGCAAGAAAGGGGTGTGTGAGTAAGGGTGTGTGGGTGTGTGTCTGTGCATGTGTGTTTTGTCGAGTGTGTCTGCGGTTCCACCGCCTCCAAATAGAGTGTGTCCTTGTGTGCATACCATGAAAGTGGAACTCTTAAAGGCCTGTTTAAAAAGGGACACCCCCTCTTTGTGTCCAGTGTTCAGTCCGCTGTATTGAGAGTTCTTTGTCCTGCTCTTTCATCCTGCCTCACAATGGACCAGGCCATTTGAAACACAACAGTAGATGAACTGCGCTGACAGTGTATTAAGCGCGGATGAATTGCCAGTGCGAGGCATAGATCAATGTCGTTCAACCTTTGGCGCACACAGGGCCCCGGCCTTGTCCTGGTGAAATGGAACAGGTTGCCGTCAGTACGGGCCAGGCCTTTTCACGTCCTTTAATTATATTCATGTTTTGGTCAAGCAGAAGCCTTTTACAAAGTGTAAATTACTGTCGGTTAAAGATGAGCGTCTAGAGTCGCTTCTCTGGGAGCGTATTTTGCAGTTTGATGGCAATGGATTATGTAGAAGAAGGAATTTACTCATTGACTGAGCCTCAATAAATTGCTTAAAACGTAAGACTTCATCGTGAACGTATCTGTTGTGATCCTTCTGGTCAAACTGTCCGAGAGAATGTCACTGTCATGGAAATGTGTGGTCTACCACCGACCTCGTAATCACGCAGCCTCTCTAAATGGCAGCTCAGGGAGCCTTGTTTACACAGAACACAGCTTCAGGCACTTAGCAAGAACAACAGGGGTCTCGCTGTGTGATAAAACACTCTATCCCACAGGGACACGCTCTCAATCATCCCCACTGTGCGCGTTTATGTCTGAGCAATAAATATTTGGGGTTATTAATTCTGAATAGAACGAACATTTGGATTTATTCTTACTGTGTCTAATGGTTAATGAGCGCGGCAAAGTATTTCAGCAGATCGAACCAAGCACTTTTGCATCAAAATGGCCGTCCTTCTGCGACTTTGGTGTTTGAAACGGTTTTTAACCGCTTGTGTATCGGTTTCTGTCACACTACATGCGTGTCACACTACATACAAACTATATTACTGTATGTTCCTGAACACAACTTGCTGAAAATGAACAGAATAAAAGATATTCTTTTATAGATACATTCATATGAAACTTAATTTTTCAACCTTAATTTGATTAACAAATAAATTGTATGACTTGTTTTTCCTTTTTCTTCGTTCTGCTCTTTGACTGACTTCTTGTTTTTTCCCATCCAGGTGTGGTTTAGTAACCGACGAGCCAGGTGGCGCAAACAAGCAGGAGCCAATCAGCTGGCAGCATTTAACCACCTGTTACCTGGAGGGTTTCCTCCTACTGGAATGCCAACACTTCCAACCTATCAGCTCCCAGAGACCACATATCCTAGCACCACCCTCTCCCAGGGTAAGAACCAACCACGTGCTGAGTCTTGATGATAAATTGTGACTTTGCTATCATTCTAATACAGGATGCGTTTGCAATCTAGATGGCAGTAGCACATTGCATCGACCTCAACCTCTCCCGCCCTCCTCCATGCACCAGGGGGGGCTCTCGGCCGACGGCAGCTCCGCTTACGGCCTCTCATCCAATCGCCACACCTTCTCCAGCTACTCAGACACCTTCATGAACCCGACGGCTTCAAGCAACCACATGAACCCGGTCAGCAATGGGCTTTCCCCACAGGTCAGACCAAATGAAATCACATTCCTCAGTGTTGGGTTGTTTAAAGGGGCAATGTGTCTATGATTTGACATGCAATTCACATGAAAACATTGATTAGCCTATATTCATCCCCTCTGATAAAACTGCCATTGTGTTTAAGAAAATAAGAATAAATCAGAATCAGAAAGAGTTTTATTGCCAAGTATGCTTGCACGTACAAGGAATTTGTTTTAGTGACAGAGCTTCCAGAACAAAACAAATGACAAGACAAAACAGCACGACAAAAAAAAAAAAAAAATTAAGAAAAAGGTTGACATCAAATGACTTGTGGAGCTGAATTCTTTGTAAATTGTATTTCTTTAAAGGTTTCTTTAAAAAATATAATTCCAACAGGAATTATTTATATAATCTACATCAAAGCACACTTAAATTCTGGATTCTGTTAGGTCAGAAACTTTTGAATCATTCTCTAGAATAGCAGCTTTTACAATAGTGCAGCTGTGAATCACAGGCTTATTTATAATTAATGTGCTTGTTTTGATAAAATAATAATTCAAATATGTTCTGATATGGTGCAGTTTTATGTATGGAGATGTTTCTGTAAAGTACATGGAAGGAGTAACCAGTGTTAGTGCTTTGTAACAGTCAGAGGTAAAACTGTAAATATAAGTTTTACCACACTTGGAAGGAGTAGTTCATACTAATTTGTGGTTTCTAAATAACATGGAAGTGGCCGGTGAGCGAATGACTGTTTTTAGCTGCTATAACACGTGTGAAAATGGGAACTCACCTTAATTATATCTATAAGTGAATAAAAAATGCAACATGCATCATTGATTATTTTTTTCAACAGCTTAAGTCTAAGTGTCTACTCATCACCTTGCGTGCTATTGACCAGTAAGAAAAACCTACTAAAATAGCTATAGTTTCAAAAAAATGTTGAAGCAACATGAGCAGGAAATAGAAGCTGATATTTTTTAAAATGTCAGTGTGGAGTTGTTTGGTGTGCTTCTCATCTCTATTCCAGGAGTTAATAGAGAATTGCTGTATGTGATTTGATGCTTTAGCATCCTAATTGCAATTTGAGACAATAGACAGACAAGCCTGAGGGTTTCCTTATCCAGCATGTGTCCGGTAGACATGTCACTGTGTGTCTTTCTGTGTACGCCTAACTGTAGATCTGTTACAAATGTCTGTTTAGACAGACAGAGCGATGAATAACAATGCATATTGACGCGAGCGGAGAGTGAATTATACACAATTACCCATCAATACTGGCCAGTCCTGCTGACCCTTACCAACAAGATGTGGCTAACAAGCAGAAAATAAGATTGAAATGGTGTGTAAAGAGTTGAAAATGAATTTCAATGCTGCATTTGTTCACAATTACCCCTCGTTCACACATGTTTTATTGAGAGTTTTTTTTTCTCCCAGTCTCATTCTTTTTTTTTTTCTTTTCTTAAAGCAGATTGGAGAACATTTTGTGGTATTAGCTCTCCCTCGTTTTTCCTCAAGAAGAAAGAATGAAGGATTTGATGACAAAAAAAAGAGCTTTTCCGTTGCAGAAGGATAACACGGGTTTCTCGCCGTGTGTGTGATTGTTAATCACAGTGCAGAGGTTTAAAGCGCTAATGCTCTCCTCCTCAACCTGCGTAAATGCCACAGCGCACACAGAGGGTTTTTTTTCTTACCCGTTAATGTGTCTCAGTAATACCGGCTACAGAATCAGCGTCTCAGTAATACTTGATAAATGCTTCCTGGTTAAAGCTGTGGATTAGGGCTGCTGAGTCTGGGCTTGAGAAGAATTTTGAAATTAATTTTGGATTTTTTTTTTTCATTAAGATGCTACATTTTTAACATTTTGGCTGAAAATGATGTATTATATTTTTTTGTGCTTTCAGACATTTTTAATTAGACGTTTTAGAAAGGCTTAAATCAGTGATGTGGATGAGCAGTTATAGGATGAGCACTATAATTTGCTGCTGTAGAGGAAAAAAATTATTACTTTGCCAATCATAACAATTTTATTCCTTTGGAGTTACAGTAAGTACTGTGGTATAAAACTGATTCATTGTTTATGGACGGGATTTTTTCTCGCCGTTGTGTGTTCCAAAATGTGGAAAATCATAGGAATTAAATCATAGGTTTAAGAGGAAGGTGAGGGGCTAAACCTCTTACTCCTTCTCTGGCCATGTGGTAGAGCCATCAGACTCTCATTGGGCTGGAGATATATGTCCGGCCTGACAGCAGAGCCAGAGTTCAGCCTCAGCTCAAAGTCTGTACGTTGTGGCTGCCAGCACTTTCACACGAAACCTCCGACCGAACTCAGGAATCCCTACCGCACTCAAGCATCTGTTGCAGTCACTTACTGCTCAACTCCACATCCGTCCTTTTCACCAGAAAACTCTCAGCTTCCACTATACAGTAAAGCTCAATCTGGGCAAAAACTTAAAGATGCTGAGGAGATGCCGGGCATTCCAGCAGCATTTCCTAATAAAAGGCTGTTTGTCATAAAGCTTTTCCCAGCAGAATTTTTATTTTTTTCGTTCATCACAGGAACAAGATTTAATAACAAATCTGGTGGGAAAAAATCCTCAAAAATTACAAGACAAAAAAGGAGCGATGAGGTTTTTCAAAACAGAAGACCACACTAAATACATTAGCTGAAGAGCTGTGAGGTCAAATTAGATTATAGTGATATTTAAGTAAAAATTTTATCTCTTCTCAAAATAGATTTATAAAAATAATAAATATATATTTAAGTCATTTATTAGAATTACTCAAATACTTGTTTTTATAATAGTACTACTTTTATTTGAACTGTAACACTTAAAGTAATGTATATCAAACTGTACATCTTTCTAAATCTACAAAAATACACAGTATATTTGAATGAACTTGATGTTTCGTATCTTGTGTAACCTTTTATTAACGGAAACTATGGCAGTAACATGGAAAGCTCTTATTTCAGAGGGTTTTGCATTTGAAATCTTTAAGCTAGAATCTTTAACCTGTAAGAGTTGCATCTTTAAGTCTTGGTTTGTTCCCAGAGAGTTCTCTCTGTCTCTGGTGAAAAACAAGAGATCGCCACTTTTCTAGCTATAAGCACTACTATATTGAACATCTGTTTGGTGGAGACAAGCTATTTCTGCTCACGGCTGGTAAAAATTGACAAAAATGTTGTCATTCCTGGCAAATGGGTTGCGGTGGCCGAGTGGCCTGTGGTAATGGATCCCTGCTGATCTCGGGACAGCCGTCGCAGTCACCTTTACAATCCCATAACCCACACAGACACACTACATTTTCTCATTACGGCCCGGTAGAAAACTCATCGCCGTTGCTTGTGCTCATCGTCGCTTGTAGGAAGTCGAGAGGTTCAACTCGGAGCAAAATGAGATCTATTACTTGGTGCGCGACCAGGCCAGAGGTATGGAATTTTTTGGTCCCTATTTCATTTTGGAGCACAGCAGGTGTTGGAAGAAGGAAAGGAGAAAATGGCTGCTGGTCAATAGGGTAAGCACAGGTCAGAAAAATATCAAGGAAAACGTGATTTTTTCATATGTTGTAGATAAATAACAATTTAAGGAAGAAAGTAAAAGATGTGTCCCCAAATAATCACACTTTATTATATTAAATTATAATATTGAACAGGCTAACATATTAAAACTGGTTTTCAGTCACTCGTCATTTAAAAAGTGAATAGCATGTGAGTGAAGCCTTTAACACATGATAGGAACATTTCTCCTTCAAGACTGGAAGGGTAAACATTAGGCTTACATATGCGAAGATGCAAAATATTTGATGATATTACTGAATTCACTTTGATACAGTACCATATGATAAAGTGCAACAGGTGATAAAATGCAATAAAATCTGATTTGATGTGACACTATACCATATCATACGATACATTATGATACGTTATCATGCGTGATGTAATACAATGCAATATGGTACAATAAAATATGATATAATATGATGGAATACAATGTAAAAAGATACAATATGAGACAATGAGATGCAATACAACATAATATACGATATAATATATGATACAATACGATGAAATACATGATACAATATGATACAATACGATACGATGTAATATACTGTATGATACAATAAGATGCAATATCATACAATACAATATGGTTCGATACAATACGTGACAATGCAATGCAATACAATGTAATATAATACGATAAATATGATGTAATATGATGCGATTCCATGCACTTGATAATGATGCAGATAGACTAGGAATATTTTTAAAGTACTTACAGTCAAATCAGCTTTTTAGGTTGTTACATTATTTACACACCAGTTTAAAATAGTTTTTTTAACACACCGATTGTCTCTTCTTCTTCATAAAAAAAATTATTCATGATGGTTGTGATAATTCATTGCAGTCATTGACGTAAATCACAACATCAGTCAAAATCACCACACTGTTATGCGCCTAATCAGCACCTTGAGGATTTTAGAAATGAGAAGGGTCAGAGAAATTTCTGGACACATGAGTGAGGCAGTCTGGTGAGTAAAAGTAAGGAAGCCTCCATACATACACTCCTCACACTTCTCACTTTGATCCATGTCCCCGGGCCTGTGTGTGCCCACGCTGCCCGCTTTACCCGCTCTCACCGCCGCCACTCTCAAGCTCTCCACAACTGTCTGACTGAGATAAGGGACGAGAGACGGTGTGACTTTGACTGAACCCTTCTCCTCGTCTACGCTGCAGCGCTGCAATTCACACACATGCTAAAGAACAGAGCACAGATCTAATGAGCTCGCCTTCTTCCAGCTTCCATCTTCTGTGTTCCTCACTGACTTTTGACAAAACCTCTGCTTCTCCTGCATATAAATGAGCAGGCACACACACACATGCATATGCACACACTTGGGCATTATTATAAGCTGCAGACTGGGCATGGTGTCAGCTGGCATGCTCTCAAAGGAGAAGAGCACATATCTATATTTATACCACCCTGTACACACTTCCCGTGCATGTGTGTGTGTTTACAGAGGGGTATTTATTTTAATAATTATATTAAAGCTGATACTGTTTATGTTTGTGGTGTAATTGGAAAAGGCACATAAGAGGCTTCAGAAAGACGATCCGTGCCAATAAATGTGGTCGGGTTTTCCCAAATCACCCACGGGCGCTAAAACCAAGGGGTCTGTTTGGGGGTTCTGTTGATTTGTCTTTGTATTAAGAGAATAATATATATTATCTGCCTTTTCACCCCCACTAGTAGAGACAGTAGTTCAGGTATTGCTGAATATGGGCGAATAAAGCAACCACACTGAGAGTTTCGACAACTTCTGCTCTCTATTTTGTGAATGTTTACTTCAAATCCCAGGAATTTCTTTTTCTCTTTGCTTCTTTTTCTGTCTGTCACTTTGTCCCACTCTGTCCCTTTCTCTTTCTTCCTGTCTGCTTCTATTTGTCCTTTTCTCTTTGTCTCTTTCCTTCCCTCCCTTTCTTATCTCTCTTTCATTTTCTTTGTCTTTTTTGCCTGTATCTGTCTGTCTATCAGTCTCTAGGTCTATTTTTTTCTGTCTGTATTCCTCCTGTATCTATTTCTGTCTTTGTTTCTTTCTTTCCCCCATCTCTCTTAACATTTCTAATTTGTCTCACTGTCCTTCATGTATCGCTCTCTTTCCTTGATCTGCTTCTCTTTATTTCTTTCTCTTCCTCCCTCTCTTAATCTCTCTGTCGCTCTTTCTCTTTGTTTTTGTCTACATGTCTGTTTCAGTCTATCTTTCTTTTTCTGCCAGTCTCTCTCTATCTGTCTCTCTGTACTTCTTTCCCCTTCCTCTCTCTGTCTCTTGTTTCCCTTCTTTGTTTTTATTCATATCTATCTCTCTATGTACTGTCTATCTGTCTCTGTCTCAGCCTCTCTCTCTGTCTATTTTTTTCTTTGTCCCTCCATCTCTTCCTGTCTTTTTGTCTCTCTCTCTCTCTCTCTCTCTCCCATGCTTTCTGATCAGTAGTGTATGTAAGGGAATGTGATTTTTAGATCCTAGAAGGTGTGCGTGTGTGTGTGCGTGTGTGCGTGCGTGTGTGCGTGCGTGTGTGTGTGTGATTTCTTTCACCTCATTGTACAGATTATTGCTTTTCTATAGATTTTCTCCAGACAGGTGAACGTACGTGTGTGTGTGTGTGTGTGTGTGTGTGTGTGTGTGTGTGTGTGTCAGGGTTTTTAGAGAACATCCAGGCATGGCTTTGTCCTCAGATCTGCAGGGGTCTGTGGGTCTAGAGGTCAGGGGGTCGTTGTCTGCGTGAGTAAACAGGGTGAACCTGCGCTCCTGCGAGCTGCAGCCATTTGGACGGCGTCACTTTCTCCAATGTGCTTCCTGTTAGTTCCACATGCCAGTGTGACAGGTGCGTGGACGTGATTAATACCGCGACGGCTTCTTACTCGCTTACACACCACGCTCACACGCTCTCGTTTTCTCTCACACTCGTTGGCACCCCACTGGACTAAATCCTACCAAAACCCTCAGAGCTTTTTTTCTCTTTGAGATTAAATTCTGTCTTGGATATCAAATATGGATGTCTTTGGTGATCCATAAAATGGTTCTTAAACAAATTAAAGAGGCTTGATGAGGATTTAGCATGATTTTAGGAAAGGGTGATATTGTGTTATGATGCTGTAATGGCTTTAGGACACTGACAGGAATATTGATATTTGTAGTATCATAAAGCAAGTTTTTTTGTGGAAAAAATTTTTTTTTTTAATAGATATGATGGGACATTAATGACCTCTGATGTGCTTACTTTAAATAGGTTTGTAGTTTTTAAGCAAGACAAACAAAGCCAAGAATAATTTAACATGAACCTGTTGATGGATGAGATGAATAGGATGATGATGATGATGATGATTAATAATAATTATAATAATACTATTCACACTTCTTTACTGCTTCTTTAGGTTTGTTGTTTATTTGTAAAGGAAATGTTAGTGCCACACACACACACACACACACACACACACACACACACACACACACACACACACACACACACACACACAAACAAACAAACAACGCTAATACAGTTTTCCAGGCCTCACCTAGTTTCACCTAATTTTTATGCTGCAAATTAGTAGTACTGGGAAAAGTTCTCTAGTTTTGAAGACTTCCAAAATGTGGATGCCCCAAGCAATATTTGTAGGCCTAGTTACGAAATTTTATTAACATTTTAATAATACCTACATTAATATTTCCAAGCAATTAATGGTGTTTGCTCATGCATATTATTTTACAGTGGTTTTATCATGGGATGATATTTGGGCTGAAATCAGCAGAATTATGTCCTCCAATGTCCTTCAAACCCCCACATATTAGTCCAAATCCCTACAAAACCCTATAAAACTATACAGTGTTCTATGAAGCTGCCTAAACCTGTATGAAAACCCACAGACTCTTAAAATGTCTCCCAAACCCCAACAAAACCCATGCAAACTTTCACAAACCTCTACAAATGACTACAAACCAATAAAATAAATAGTAAAAAAAAAAAAAAATACTGTACTAATCTAAACTTACTAAGCAGAGTTAAATTTTACAATTTAAGTTACAACTTACAAATCAAGTTTTATCCCGCAGTAAAAAAAAATATGCTAAGGGAATTCTCCTTACTGTTGACCACCGTATTAGGTGTGTTTATGTCAGAACACTTGTGCAAGGTGAATTTGTTGCAGTTCCTCCTGTCCTGACTTCCTGAAATTCCAAGTTGAACAATTCTATCATAGTTTTCCATGTCAGAGATTGTGATTTGCATTTATATTGGTATCATGTATCACTCCTACTATAAAAGCTAATTAAAGGTAAACACTAACGATATAGAAGAAGCACTCTTAATAGTCAAATCATGCAATCCAGCATTAAAAGAAAGCAAAGAGTGCAACCTTTAAATCGTGAGTGCGTGGCAATAATGGTTGAATAAAAATGATCAGATTGTATTTCTTTAGCTCGGTTCTTAACACGCTCCCTGTGGTGTGTTTAGGAAGTGTGTGTCAGCGATGGTGCTCATCTGGAAGATGCCCCTCTGGTCCCTGCCTCCAGCTGAGAGCTATTTCACTATTTATTTACATGTGATTACGGCTATGAGGTGCAGATATTAACACTGTCAAGAATAATTTAACCTGACATTTTTCACTGGGACGCCCCCCTGCTGTCTTCAGCAAACAAACCCCCACCACTCGGGTTCTTCCTCCGTTCCTTTACTACATTCACTCTCTCTCTCTCTCTCTCTCTCTCTCTCTCTCTCTCTGCCGCAACCATGCTGAAAGCACTCATCTGGAATCATAAAATGTGCCGTTTAATTTCTGCGAAGTGAGAAGTGTGTGTCTGTGTGTATGTGTGTGTGCTCCTGTTCCTGGTGGCTGAATCCATCCCGCAGCCACTCAAGCATATCACTAGCAGAGAATAGAGGACTACGCTCCTCACGCTCTGCAATTGCTTCCCAATAGAAGACACATTAACCTCTGGTTCTCTGCAGAACACACTGCTGGCGTTTAGAGAGCGAGCCGGATTGTTCCCTTAGCTCAAGCTCCTGTCCCACACTTTCCACATCTTGAGAGAATGAGAGAGAGAGGGCTTCTGGTCAGACCTTTTTATGGCGTCTGTCTGCTCCCTGACACACACTTTCACCTTATATAGTTAATACCGGCCTGTGCATTAAAGGGGGCCTTCAATCCTGTTCTACTTTTTCAAAAATTAATCTAGAAAGTAGGAAGTAGAGCATGATACACATTAGTGTGTTATGTGGTGGAGAAAAGATGGGGTCTTGCCTGGAAACTCATGTCTATGTTTACCTGACTTCCTTTATTTTGTAACAGATACGCCCCTTACCCTGCCCACATCCCAGTCTGTTAGAAAGGATAACTTACCTTGTCATGCACCTTTTTTCAAGGTTCGGACGGCAGCGTTCACATTTGTTCAAGTGAACCTCACTGACAGAGCAGCCGCACGAGAGTTTGTTTTAATCGAGCCATGTCAAGTGTGAAGTTAGTTAGTTAGTTAGCCAATCCTAGCTACTCCTAAGAGTATGGTTATATTTTGTGCAGCACGTGAGTCTTATAAGGACTATAAGAAATGAAAGGGAAAAAGGTGTGATTTTACACTATTCCTCCATTTTTACTTTTCCCCTAAGCTGGCGATCTCATTGGTCAACAGTGTAGTAAAATAAGAATGCATGTAAAACATGCATTGAAGTGTGAAACAAGTGATGAATCAGTGCTTTAAATAAAAAATGTAAAAAACAGGATGAAGTGGAAACCCTGAACTGTGTGTGTGTGTGTGTGTGCGTGTATTTTTTTTTTTTTTGTGACGTATTTTAAAAGCTTGGGCAATACGAATGTAAATATTTGTCATACCAATAAAGCAATTTTGAAGTGTTTGTGAGAAAGAGAGAAAGAGAGAGCTGACCAGTGTGTCGGTTGTGTAGTGTGTGTGTGTGTGTGTGTTAGAGAGCACTGGTCACAGAAAGCGATATGCGCTGGGTTTCATTGCGTTGGAGAGCTGTGAGGAGTGACAGCTTGTTCCAGCAGCCGCTAATCGCTCTCATCTGTGCCGCGCTTGTCAGTGCCCAGATTCTGTCAGTGCCAATCAGATGCCTAATTGAACACAATTATCACACCTTGCCTTCATCGCTTCAGCATCTCCTGGGTCAGTCTCTATTTCACTTCCTCCTCTCTCTCTCTGTCCTCGACGGAAGCTTCTTTTCACTTTTGATTAATGTGCTGCGGCCAATTAGGGCGCTGACGCCCACCGCTGCCCACGTCATCTGCTCCCTGCCACCAGTCGGCTTGGCTCGGCGCTCCCAGGCTGCTTAATTGCCCCGCGCTCGCCTTTCACCGTGACCAAAAGCCCCCTAATTGAATTTATGCAACCACTGTTATTTTTAAATAGTCATTTTGTCTCCTCAGATGGGGGCTGTGCTATGCTCTGTGTGTGTGTGTGTGTGTGTGGACACTTCTGCAGGCTATACTCGTGTGATTATGGGTTGATGGATGTACATTACGTACAGCAGAAACTAACGCGTACTTCAGCATTAACACACTTTACACAAGGTTAATAAAGTACTTCAGTAAGGCAGTTTATTTCTACCCCGGCTGTATTAAAACAAGAATGTTGATTTACGGAGCGTTTCAGATGATTTACAGCATTTTGAAAAGTCTTAAAAGCGAAAATATTTTAAATTAGGGTAAAATATTAGCAAATTTTAAACCTAATTTAAATTCAATTAGAAAATATTGCTATTTCAGATATTGTACTGAAATTGTTTTTTATTGTAAACTTGCTCGTTAAAGATTATGCTGTTCATGATTTATTCAATTGAAATTTAATATTTAGTAATATTTAATTTTATTTATTTATTTATTTATTTATTTTTTACATTGTTAACAACTCTCCTACAGTCCTGATCCGATCTCTAGCATAAATACTGGTCTGAAATCGAGAATCAGAGAAAATAATAATCAAATGCTGAAAAAAGTAAAAAAAATTTAGATTTGGTATTTTGTTTTCTTTGGAAACAGCCAGATTTTTATTTATTTATTTATTTATTTATTTATGCTAGGCTTGATTTCTCTTATAGTTGTACTTTATTGTATTTATATGATCTGCTTTTATGCAAGTTGTGATTTAATTATTATTTTGTAATGAAAGAAATTGTCTAGGTTTTGAACTCGTTCGATGAGCAAGCTTTCAGGATTGGTATGGTATTATTAATATCATGTAATATTATTTTAGTAATTAGTATTAGTTTTTTATTCAGTAAAGTTGCTTTGAGACAGTTATATATTGCTATATAAATAAAATTAAATTGACCTGAATTAAGTATTGTAAAAACAATAATGATTGATGAAGGCATAAAATTGTTTTTAAGGAAACGCTCAGCTTTGCCAATCTGTGATGTCCCAATAACTCTCAGCGGCTCTCTCTCTCTCTCTCTCACAGACACACACACACACACACACACACACACACACACACACACACTCGGACTGCTCTCTCACACACACACACACACACTTAGACAACGGATTCTCCGTGGTTCTCCACCCTGACCTCTGTTAGACTTGAAGGTACCACCGGGGGGCACTGAGGACCCAGAGAGACTATATGATGACAAAGTCCCCGTAATCCACTGTAGGACAGATTAGAACTGTGTGTATGTGTGTGTATTAGGAAGGAAGGGTTCTGCTATCTCCTCTGCATGCTGTCGGCCCTCAGGAGAATTCAGTAACTCAGTCCTCCAGAAGTCTTTGTACTTCACACTTCCCCAGTCCCCAGACCTCTCTCTCTCTCTCTCTCTCTCTCTCTCTCTCTCTCTCTCTGTTTGAATAGCTTTTATATCAGGAATTTATTATTTTTTTTGTTTGTTTCCACAGTCTCATTTATGTTAAATTACGTTTTTTGTAAATATGAAACAAATATAATGTTAAACAAATATTGATTGATAACTATACAATAAATACAATGCAAAAAGCTAATTTGTTTAAGACAGGTTGTAACTTAATATTTAATGTTTTCAACTTAATGGATAAATAAAATAACAAGCAAAGAAATAATAACCAATAACCAAATAACCAAAAAATTACATTTTCAAAATATGTTTACTAATTAATAAATAAGAATATCTAATTAATAAAATGTTTAACGAAAACATGCAAGCAGGCAAACAAGAAAATAAAAAATAGATTAATAGACAAAGAGACAGACAAGAGACAGAGAGATGGAAAGTGAAAGACAGAGAGTGAGACAGGCAGAAACATAAATAGATATATACAATAGACAATAAAGCTGTTTACAACCTGGGGAAATAAGGTTTATTGTTTAAATATTACATGTAATAAATATGAATTATTGTTTGTTATTTTACATATTGAATATTAAAATAATTGAAAAGTATTACAGAAATGATCTATACAAATAATTTTAAAAAAGGTTTGAATGTACATTGGTCAGAATTCCCCCTTTCAATGATATCTCAAAACTTCTGTCTGTATGACTATATATCCATTCAGCCGATTTTGTTACAGCATTACGCAAAATTGGATGAACAGAATTCACTGAAACTTTGCCAGCCCTTCAGCATTTGCCTGAAGTTAAATCTGCACCATAAACGAATCAAAATGTTGAGTAGAAGGCAAGTTATGAGCAGTTATGTGCCAGATTACATCACAGCATCTAGTGCTTTTCGGATGAATATAGCGCTTTTTCCTCTCAAGGTGGGCATGGCTATACAGTATATTACGCATCACTTAACAGAGCCAATCAACATGATAGTTTACCATGCATACACACAGTATGCGGAAGACACAAAAATGACCGTAATGTACCTACAAGCCTCCAAAATCCTCACGAAACAAAAGCACAACACAGCATGGCTTACTCCAAAAATGGTACGTACTGTACACTATGAAAAGTTACCCTTGCTCCATAAATTAAATCATAATGTTGAGTAGATGGGAAGTATAAGCAGTTATGTGACGTTATGTGGCATGGGGAATTCATTCAGGATTTTTTTCATTGTTGATTCTTTGAAATGGTGTTACAGAAAATTAAAAGAATTTGACAAATTATTATTTATTTTTTTAAAAAAGTAAATATCTGAAAAAGCTGAATAAATACGAACTATATAAATAATACAATCTTTAATAAACTACTAAGAAATGTAAGCATACAGTGTTAATAACGTAGGATTTGTGTTCACTGCTCTTGACATGGATGACGCTGCTCTTCATAAAAAAGGTGAATGTAAATAAATGGAGAAATAAATAAATAAATTGAGAAATAAATAATAAATAAATAAATAAATAAATAGAGAAAGAAAGAAAGAAATGAAGAACTGTGCAGCCTACTTATAATGTTCATTGCTATTTTTGAAAATGTCATCTAGCAGCCACTTACATTTGTAGCATAATAATTTTATAGTGTATAATTTGACTGTGTGTGTGTGTGTGTGTGTGTGTGTGTGTGTGTGTGTGTGTGTGTGTGTGTGTGCGTGGACAGAGTGAAAGCCCAGCGTTTTGTTTGCGTGTTTGTTTATCTGAAAGGATGCACATTGTATCAATTTACACTCGAGCTTTAGAGACGCCGCAGGCTGCCAGCTCTCAGAAGTTGGGAGAATTAATTAGGTTTTTTTCCCGTCTTCGTATTACGACTTATTGAGTAATCTATGAGGAGAGAGACAGAGAGAGAGAGAGAGAGAGAGAGAGAGACAGGCGTGTGTGGAGACAGGCTCGTACCCTTAGGCTCTGTGCTTTTACACACTGCAGTCCTGGCAGCGGTTATCTACACGACACACAGCTCATCAAAGTCACATGGAGACTGAAGGAGAGAGACTGCAGGAGGGAAGGAGTGTGTGAAGTGTGTGTGATAGCCACGAGGTGCTCGTCTTCCTCCCTCTCCACCAACAGGAGATGATCCAGATAAAACCTGCTATCAGATTGAGACTCTGGATGCTATTGATTTCTGTTTTTTTCACTCATGTGAATATCTCAAGGTGACAAGGTGTGTGTGAGATCAGATCTCAGGTGAAGAAGGAGATCATCTCACTGCCCCAAGGTCAGAAACTTCTCCTCAGCCTTCTCAGGGAACTCGTACAGCAGCTCGTTACTTACTTTCGATTTATTTTTGTTTAACACTAACAGTAATGCTCTGGCTTTGGTAGATTTGTTACACACCAAGCATAAAGCTAATCTATGTATGCATGAAGTATTCATCCCCTTCTACCTATGAATAGACATGGTTGTACTTTTAAAACTGTTCTTGGCCACTGGATATTTTTGGTTGATGGACTGTTTCTAAAACTCAGCACTGACATCTAGGGGGTAAAACACTCCCGCCATCATCGTCATCTGACACCACCAGACACACACTAGGCTGTTTAAAAGCAAAGGAGTTTTATCTTCATGAAAGAAAAGGAAATACAGCACTGCTTCAAGCTTCAGGCTTCTGGCTATGTCCCAAATAATGGTCCCAAAACCAAGATCCAGTCAATCATTAAAATCTTATCAAAGGATTCTATTCAAAAGATAACCTGTTAAGGTTCAGCCAGAGTCACAACATCATTTATTTCTTTTTAATATTTGTACAATATTTTTACAATTTTAATAGAAAGAAGAAAGATATAGGAGGGGGTGGGATGTTATCATGTAGATGACCAACCCAAAAGGGAAAAAGTGTTCTTCGAGGGTTCTTGGTCCTATACGGGTTCATTTTCATGGATGGATGAGGTTTGGGGGGGGCGGGGGGTATGCATGTTGCTTTAAATAAGCATTCTCTTGCAGAACATTAATTCCAAGAGAGTCTTTTTTATTGAGTTGAGTTGACAAAGAAGCTAAAAAGGTGCCTCAAAGAACCATATTTGTGGAACGATTCTTTGTGGAACCAGAAATAGTTCTTCTTTGGCATCATACAAGGTGTTCTCAAGTCTGTGATCTGTGAGTGTGAGTGCTTCTGTAATAGAAAGTGTTCCAAGTCAAACCGGTCTACTACTACATCATCATCAAATGAAGCCTGAAAGAACACTTTCAGTGAAGTGTACTATACAGTATTAAGTGGAAAACTTTTAGAAGGAGGAGAAAAACCTTTGTTAGTCCATGTGCATGTCAGGAATCCTTCAAGCACCCTTTTTTCTAAAAGTGTAGGTCTTTTTTTCTAAAGGTTTACAAATTGAAAGGAAAAAGGTTTTATTAGCTTCCAATATGGTTTTCCTTGAACCTTGTGCAATAGAAAAGCACTCTGTTGTAAAGTTTAAAGTGTTTGTGTAGCCTATAGCATTGCCGGTTTCATCCAGACCTCAGGTATCATGTTCTCGCAGTGTCTGAGGGGGTTCTTTCTGGAAAAATCAGGCCGTGTACCCTGGGTAAATAATTTTTCCTATCTCTTATTTTTGTAATTTCCTTGCCTTATAATCCAAAAAACTAAAAATTAAAAAACATGTAAGTGCCTATTTGTTAATTTTATGTCTACATTTTTTAAAGGAATTGGTTTAATCCAAGCTTCAGTCAAATAACTGTCAACTAAATCTGACCCCCAATCTATCCTGGTCCCCTCCTTCCCCCAAATGGCACCCAGGGCTAGACAGAGGCTACTTGCTAATCTGTTTTAATCAGGAAACATTAAAGCCCTCCGTGTGGTCACATGACACTCCACATGTCTGTCCACATGTCTCAACTGGACACGGGATGGCTCTCCAGTGTATTTGACTCCGTGTCATATTCGTGCACCGTATGTGTATGTACATGTGTGTGAGGAGGGCTATCTGCTGATAGAATTAACATGCGGAAATGTCTAACCGATGTGCCTCGAGTGTTTCCCATTTCCTAAAGAAGCATTTGTCGAGTATTAAAAATAATAAGTTTCCTCCAGAGCATCAAGGCGTCTCGGATGTCCACACTGTGTTTTCCCCCCACCAGAGGCTATTTTGTGGTGTGTGTGTGTGTGTGTGTGTGTGTGTGTGTGTGTGCACAGGTTGTGTAAGTGTGTGTCTAAGCAACTCCATGATGGACTAATTGGTTTAGCAGGCAGGGAGGCCAAAGGGCAGCGAGCGTAGCCGATTCAACACGAACCTGATGTGAGGAGAAAGAGAGAGATCATGTGTGGCATCTTTCCATCCTCTCTCTCTCTCTCTCTCTCTCTCTCTCTCTCTCTCAGGGCCTCATATAAACCTTTTAAATATATTGTGCAGGTTACAGATTTACCATCTTGTATACAGAACAGACACAGCACCCTGAGACTGTCTCCCAAACACTTTCTCTTATTTTGTTCTGTCCGTCTCACATCTGGCCTTGCTCTACATTTCAGTATTGAACAACTTCAGCTTCTTTCATATCATGCTCTATGATTTCGCACTTGCACTATTATCAGTGGTTTTGTTCAGATTTTATTCCTACACTACCATTTTTGGAGTTTTGTTCTTTGCTTCATCAGACAATCACATCATGGTAACACACATCTTTTTTTTCTCCTCACACAATTATTATTTTATTTGTCTCTTAATTTATTTTTACCTCTAAGGATAAAAAAAAAAAAAACTTTGTGGGAAAAAAAGTCATGAATGGAGACCACTTAAACGCTTGGTGCGTCTGCATTGTAAAAAATCCCACACAGTTATGTTTGATAGTGAAAGTAAGAGCATTTCCATGCACACACAATGTGATGATAACGCACAGGATTGGGACTAAACAGCTGTGTGTCCATAAGAAAACCACTTGTTACAGTAGTAAGACTCATCATGCTGGATGGCATGGCCATATTGCAGGACTCGCAGTGTAAAAAAGTGTTTATAGAAACGTGAGTAATCATTTTCACACATGAACTGGACACTAAAGGTGATTGAATGAAATCTTGGAGTGTGTATTTTGCTTTTGTTTTTCCAATCACCTTTATGTGCATTTAAATCCTTACTTACAATGTAATTTATGTAGCTTTATTTCAACATCTGATCAACATAATAACCATTTCTTCATCACTCTTACACATTAATTAATTTATTTTAAAAAGAGAATCATATTTTTACTTTCAAATTGTTTCTTAAATGTATTTTTTCTCATTCCTTTATATGCAAAGTGAAACAGCTGAGGATTTGGGGTCTGTTGTATAAAGCGTAGTGTAATTTGTTCGTAAAACAAAAAGGCACGCTCACGACCGGGGGCTTGGCTGGATCTCTCTTGACTCGTTATTATTCATGAGCAGGGGATTGTGGGATGCCTGGAGGGTGGGATTAAGTTTTCCCTCAGCGCTTGTTGAGTGTCAGGCCTCTGGGCAGTGAGCTAGTTGCTGATGGCCTGGCTGACGGCCTTGCCCTAGCTTTTTCAGCGCTCTTTTCCTCTTAATAAATCTCTCGAAGAATCTCCTGGATGAGATTGAGTGTGTGTATTTTGTGCTGATGGATAAACCTCTAAACCAGTCCTTAAACATACATTAGAGCAGTGACAAAGTCATGCAATTCATCACGTTACTGTTTTTCTTAAAAGGTTTTGAATATATGTCGGACTAACTCAGACTGAAATTTTTAAGCATCCTTTGCATTGTTCCTCCGTGTCTCTGCAGGTGATGAGCATCCTGAGCAACCCCAATGCCGTGCCCTCTCAGCCGCAGCACGACTTCTCCATCTCGCCGCTCCACAGCAGCCTGGATGCCTCCGGATCCATCTCAGCCAGCTGCAGCCAGCGCTCGGACCCCATCAAGAGTGTGGAGAGCCTGGCCTCATCCCAATCCTACTGCCCCCCGACTTACAGCGCAACCAGCTACAGCGTGGACCCGGTCACAGCCGGATACCAGTATAGCCAGTACGGACAGAGTGAGTACCGCTACACAACTATCATCTTACCATTTCTATAGAAACAGATTGGCACTGGAAACTTTCTAAGGTGTAAGAAAGTTTCTTATAACCTTGGTGATGGTATCTCTGCACAATAGAGTGTTTTACTTCTTATATATTTCTCCTGAACTATCTCAGTGCCTCGTCTCAATCACTTTAAACGTGTGGCAGGAATAAAGAACCCTGATTTAATCTAGAACCTCAGATAAGCTGCACAATTCCTTAAAGAGCAATCACCTTGACTTTCTACCACCGGACAAAAATAATTAGGTTGTTTAGGAGTGGTGGAAGTGGTGGCCATGTCAATCGATGGCTGTCTTTCTCTCTCTCTCTCTATTTCTCTCTCGTCCCCCTTCGTGACCCTTGTGGTCAGAGGAACACACACACATGCTCCTGATAAAGACCCTGCATGTCCTGGAGCTGTGCGGTTAGTCACACCCCGATCTGCTAGGTTGGGAAGCGGCACTGGGATGCTTCAAAGCCCAGCAAGTACCCCCAGGGGGTCAGTGTCCTTTTAGGCACCTCTCTCACCTTCCTTCTCTCTCGCTCACACACACACACACCCACACACACACACACACACACACACACACACACACACACACACACACTGCAAGGCAGGAAAGGACTGATTGATTGAATTAACATAATCAGTGGCTGGTGTTGACACTGAGGCCAAACTACAGTGCTTCTGCTTTTTGCCTCAGTGTGTGATGCAAGATCAGTGTGTGTATGTGTGTGCGTAGGTGTGATGTTGGATTGATGGGAAGGTGCAGGAGCAGTAGGAGGCGAGCTGACGAGTGAGTGTCAGGTTAATTATCAGAGAGATTGAGCGACGTGAGCTGCTTAATGACTGCAGAATGAATGGAAGGGTTTTGATGAGGAGCGTGTGAGGCATGAAATCTAAGATGCCAAGCATAATAAAGAGTGGCACGTGCGCACACACACACACACACACACACACACACACACACACATCTCCAATAAGTGAGAGCTATGTCTGTGTGGGAACAACGCTGATCTCTGATTGGTCATTGGGAAACAATGCTGATCTCTGATTAGTTGTAGGGAGAAATACTTGTCATTGATTGGTTGTTGGGAACATGAGGTTAAAACTCATCAAATAGATACTCAATTCACAGGTAAATCACCAAATCTAGAGAGCAACATTGGTGTGAAGTATCTGCACAGTTAAGAATCTTAGAATCAGACAGGCCAGTTTTTTCCCCCCAGCATTGTGATTGCCTCTTTATTTATAAAAGGGCAGGACTTAAGTAATACAGCAGTATCTCTGTAATATACTCATTAAGGAAACAGCAGAATTAGAATAATCCAACAACTAATGTTTGTGTGTGTGTGTGTGTGATTTTCTAGGTGCTGTCGACTACCTGGCTAAAAATGTCAGTCTGTCCACCCAGAGGAGGATGAAGCTGGGCGATCACTCCGCAGTACTCGGGCTCCTGCAGGTGGAGACAGGACAGGCCTACTGAACATCACACACACATCTTTAGACACACACCCTTACACACACACACCAGCATCTGGCTCTGCTTGGAATTCTGTGACACTTGTGTGTGTGAGAGCGATAGACTTACACCTTGATGTCCCTGGTGTTTAAACAAGAAAGCAGTCGAGGCTATATTTCTGACTGTCTCCTTCTGTAAATATTCATCTGTAAAAATCAAATGTCATAAAGAAATGTTTCCTTTTTATTAGTAATCTTCTGAGAATGATCATTCTCCTCTTCCTTGTTGTTGTGATTTATTAACGCCTTTTTTGCTTTTTTGCTCTCAAACACAATACAGACCAGATCTCATGCAAAAAAAAAATCACATTGTTTAATTCTATACCTAATGATGATGATGATGATGATGATGATATTTAAAAAAAAATCTATAAGCACTAATCCCTTCATTCCTTCATCCTCTCTGAATTTATGTTTCTCAGACCGTAACATTCCTTTCCTGTTTGCCGTTTTGAAACCGTGATGTGATATGGTGTGTGCTGCCATCATTTCCTTTCTCCCCAAGTGGCTGCGTGTGTGTATGTCCTGAGTGAGTCGAGCTTTTGCATTTCACTTTACATTGCAGAAGAGCTTGGGAAGTCTGACTGAGGACGTTCTCATGAGAATTCACATCATCACTCATGAGACTAATGTTCTCTTGGGGAAAAGGATTTGGGGGATTTTCACATAGTTCTGTGGACAACCAAAAAGTCTTGTGATCCATCCATAAACTTTTAACATTAAAGACTTATATCAGGTTAAATATGCATCTTTGGAAGTAAAAATGAGGTTTTGAGAGAAACAGGATTTTTTTTCAGAACCCCATTTCACCTCCCAAAGGCAACAGTTCTTATTTTCAGCAACAACTCGATTGAATTTACGTCAAACCTTAGAAATATTTACATGAATTTCATACATTCTTAGCATTTCGTTCTTGTGCAGGCAAACGCATGGACCTCCAGAAGTGAGTGTAAAATCAACATTAGCTACTAGACTAGAAAAAAAAAAACAACAAAAAAAGGGGAATAAATGATGAGATAAAAAGATAAGTACCTTTGTTTTTGTTTATTACTTGGTAAGTTTAAAAAATGTTAAAGCCTCTATGAGGTTAAGAAATCCCGTGTTCTGTGTTATGATTGGTTATAAGAATTCCATCTCAACAGTGATTGGTTACAAACCTAGACCATGAAGAGAGGACTTAAATGGTTTTTATTATTAAATCTTAGAGTTAATCAAAACTATATCTATGTAACATAATTGAAATAATGATGATATCTTAATTGATAGTTAAGAAATCTCACCTTCTATGATTGATTAGCACCAATCAGCATCAAAGCGGGACTTAAATTTAGCACAATTTAGCTAACATTGTACTCATTTTTAAATCTAAGTAGGTCAAAATCATGCTTTATTGTCCTTGTATTAATTCTTTTCTTTCATTTCATGTAACAGCATTGTAGAGTCTTCTTGTTAACTTAAGATTTTACACAGACTCGTGGAGCTCCACTTGCACTTGCCAGATTTTAGCGGTCTTAGATATTTAGAATCAAGACATATAATAAAATCAAGACATTTTCAAAAAATTACTCATGTAGGAAAATCCTCATGTAGGAACGTCGGACTGTTCGATATCTTTAAGGCTGCGTTCACTTTACCACCCTGAAGTGGCTCAAATTAGATTTTTTTCCCCCCTAATGTGACAGAGTAGATTTTTTCAGGGTTGTCTAACTACACAAATTTGATGTGTTTCAGATTTGAATATGATTCATTGTCTTATCTGGTCATGTGACTTGAATGAGAACAGTCAGAACAGAATTCATGTGACTTTTTGCCTCTAAGCATGCATAACACACTGACATCATTAGTCAGCACCGGCAGCGCTGGGATTTCATATCAGCACTAGCAACAGCTGAAGTGAGGCTCCTGGCTTTCTTTCTTCTTCTGGACCTCAACAAATATAGCCAACTAACTGCTCATTGTCCTCCAGAGCAAACCCCCAAGCAGATTTGTATTTAAATGGCACAAATATGTTTTAACCCAGAGGGTGTGAGCCAAAACGTATTGATGTGAGCATGCATTCTGTTGCAGAGGACTAACACATCCATATTAGAGTCAGAGAAATGTCACTTTATGAATGTTAACCGTCATGACATGCAAATATGATCTGAACAAAAAAATCCAATTTGAACAATCTGAATTGTAATGTGAACATAGTTTATGCTTGTGCTGTTTGTTTCTCATATGCTCTGAATCGCTCAGACTGCACACGTTTCCACAAATCGCAGCAGCTAAATAGTATAGGTCATCAGCACAACATCACATTCTCGTTCTTCAATCCCTTATGCCACATTTAAACAATTCCGCAATTCCAAATCTTTGACCTTATATATTCCATCGTTGCCCGTGAAGGAAATTGTACAATAAACCATGCAGATTGTATTGTTTGTTTATAAAGAGTATGTTTTATACTAAACCAAAAAAAGGGAGAAAGATGTTTGATAGTAGATAAAACAAGGGATTTATTTTGTCTTTGTCTTTTTCTCCCTTAAATTTGTTAGCTTTCCTTTGCTTTTTAATTATATAATTGTATAATTTTACAAAATACAATACTTTTCAGTCTGTTTTTTCTGTTCCTATCTTTTGTTTCTGTGATGATGATATGATGAAATTGTTATAAAATGAAAACGCATTCCATAAATTCCCCAAAAAACTCTGACTTGTATACAGTACAGGTTAGATTTGACTCTTTCTACCAACTCACATCCACTGACAACAAACAGACGCCGATGATAAAAAAGAAGACTTTTTCAGTTTGCAGATGTGAAGTTTCTCCTTTGTTGGATTGTTGTTGGATTTCCTCTACCTACTCGGTGCTAGTGAGGCTTCAGCGCTGACTATCTCCTCATGAAGCCTCAAGACACTGCGAGTAGTTGTTGACCGTTTAGATAATTCCTTTGACCCCTTGATTGTGTACATTTTTATAAATAACAAGAGAACCGACTCTTAGCATAGACCATCCGTGGCTAACGTGCGTTAATCGACAGTTGGATATTAAAAGTGTATCTATTCTCTCCTGAACCCCTGGAACCTTAAACTGATCACTTAGAATTTGTGTTTATGATTTCTTCCATTTCTGTTTAGCGTGTGTGTGTATATGTGTGTGGGTGCGAGAGTGTGTGTATCATGGTATAATTTATTCTGCTGTATGATGTAGTAGATTAGTGTGAAACTTGTATTTGGTATTTACTACTTTGGTGTCTTTCCTGTAACACTGGCGTAAATGTTACCGATTAAAGATCTAAAGCTGAAAAAAACCCTTTTGTATATCATGAGTTATTTTTTTATAAACATTTTTTTAGGAAAGATTGGTATTGATCTATAGGAAAGAATCTATACATAACATCAGCTTTTTTTTGGTAGGGTTTTGCACAATCACAACAAATTTTTTTTTTTTTTTTTTTTTGAACATTACTTTAATTGTGCTGATTTCACAGCAAATTTTATCCATTGAATCTGTTCAGGATAAATGCAGTAAAAAATGTGTATGAGTGATTTTAGCCATTAAAAGAAGTTAATAATGAAATTCATCTCACTCATGATTTGTAAGTCTTTGTTTGACAGGTGAGTCTGTATTCATCAGTAATTAATTGAACTTTCTTAAACATTTATAGTCATTTATACTGTAAGTCATATGCCCATTTTCCCATTTTTATGACTTGGTTAAAATATTGTGGCTTTTTGTCATAGGAAGAGTTTGCAGGGGGGCAGAAATATATCATCACATTGAGTCTAAAACTGGCCCAATTGAAGCATTCATTGCACATATATTAGAGCTGAGGAAATCAACTCACTGTTTGCTTTTGGACTTTGGTGCCGCAAGGGAGTTAAAATTTTTTTTCTTTTTTCGACAATTCCTATTTACGTCCTATTTGCCGTAGCCCTGCCGTAGGTCTCTGTTGGTTTCTGTACTATGAACTATGAAAATATGAAAATATACACTAAACGTACAGCAGACTTACAAGATCTAAAAATAAAACTAATGCTGACAAGATATAATTCACTACAAGTCAACCTGACACACTCTGACACACCCTATTCTGCCATGCTCTTGCCATATGACTACCCATGACTTATCACAATTTGTGAAACCATAAGTTTCTCTGTGTTTTACCTGAAAGAGTCTTCAGAAGAACTGCAGCAAATTCTCCAAGATAATCATCATCATTCTGACTTTGCTTAATTTATTACTGTTTACTGCCATTTATATATATATATATATATATATATTTTTTTTTAAAGGATGATATAGTAATCTTTAAAAAAAAAAAAAAAAAAAAAGTATAGTTACAAATTGGTGTCTATAATGGGTGTGTCTGATGGTAAACAGCAGCTGGTGGGATAGGATGAGTAGTGTACCTCTCACACACTCCTGCACATCCACCCTGGAGCTCCTAACCAGCAAATTTCAGCCTTTCAACTTTCCTCTGGAATTCAATTCAATTCAATTCAATTTTATTTATATAGCGCTTTTAACAATGGTCATTGTCTCAAAGCAGTTTCACAAAA
>JAQMYL010000016.1:2789933-2801020 GCA_030014365.1 Clarias pachynema | reverse complement strand
ACACACACACACACACACACACACTCTCACACACACACACACACACACACACACACACACACACACACACACACACATAGGTACATACACAGGAGACCTACAGTACTTGAATATCTAAATTTCGCATAATTAATCTCGCATAATAGGTTCCCTTTAATGTGTGTGAAACAATTCAGCTCATTTAATTGTAGATGTAACAGCAGCCATAAATAATCACCCCTATTCAGCCTCTGTTTTTTTTGTCTTGAAGTTAAATAGTAGGTAATAAATAAAATAGTTTAACTGGAGGCTCCTTGCTTCCTTACATAAAACTTCATCATAGCAATTTGACTAATTTGACTTGACTAATTTTTTTATCAGTGTGAATGAACTGTTGCTGTAGAAACGCTAATATATAAGCATCTCACTGTAATGAACACTGTTGATTATGGAACCCTTTTACTGATAACATTCTAATGCTGGCCCTTGGGAATACCAAATAATTGAAAGGATAATTTTTCCATGACTGAATAAACGTACAAAAATTGTACACGTGTGATTTGCATGTAAATACTGTTATTAAAAAAACACAGAAATCAATAGCGCTCTTTGGACAGTCAGGCGATTTAGAACGAAACTCATAGATGGATCTTGATTATTTTAAATTCTTTTTATAATCGTGACATTTGGTGTCTTTCCACCTTTGTGCTAGTCGAGGACTCCTTTTGTTAGCAGCATCGCGCCTAACATTTTTAACCTTTTTGTTAATCAAAGTCAGTGGTGTGCATTTTGTGTGTGTGTCCACTAACACTTCGACACAGATGGACTCTCTGTCCCTCATCAGCCTAACAAAAGTTGATGTCCAATCCCATGGCACTCAGCAGATAAAGAACCGAGCTTAAGCCCCTTACTGTCAGCGTCTCACCTGGATCATGAGGGCTTTGCGGCTGACCGATTCTCTTTTCTCCAGGTGAAGTGCTGGACAAATACAGTGCTATAAAGTTACCGTGAGCTAAGCCGCGTGCAGCAGCGCTACAATAGCAGGCAGGTAATGACAGCGAATTCTCTAACCCCTCACCCTCAGACCTGTTTTTTTTTTCCCCTCTCCTCCCCAGAGCCTCATTTCCGAACAGCGGCTGCCATTTCACAGCTGTTAAGTGCTGCCTCTCCTTTTTGTCGTGATTAGGGCCGAATTAACGGATGCCTCCCGGTAATCATCTTTCATTAGAGCTGTCACATCATCGCCGTCAGCTGCAGTAGAGGTCGCCCGGCTTTGTGAATGGGGGGATATGTTCTCCAGCAGGCGCATTAGTGCACCTTAGTGAAACTGGGAAAGCTAACAAATACAGTCTGTTAGCATCAGTGTCATCATCGGTCATCGCCGGAGAACAGCTTTGTGGGTTTTGTGTCCGGGTTTAATTTGCTCCAGTGTGTTTAAAATGCACTGTGAAATGGACGTGGGGGGGGTCAAATAATTGATTTTCCTCTCAAAACGCAGGATCCAGTGCAGGACTGTTTAGTGAGTCATTTACAGCAGCGGCACTTTAGAGGAGCTCCCAGAGGCACTGACTGAGATAACACACACCTGAGACCCCAGAGCAATCGCACACACTCACACATTTCGTAATAGCATTGACACTATAAAGATGGAATGAATTGAAAAATAAACCATTGGCAGGAGCATTTAAGTATGGCAACGCATTCATGTGAACGACGACTTATCTGATTTTAATCATGCAAGAGTTTATGTTTTTTTTTATATCTAGGTTATGCCATTAAGCTTAAACCACCCATTTCATACACTCACTCACATTCTCTATAGCTCTTATCCTCTAAAGGGGCGTGGGAGGACTGAAGTCTATCCCAGTACACGAAGCGGGGCACACTCTGGACAGGGTCCCAGTCCATCACAGGGCATGCAAGCACACACACACACACACACACACACACACACACACACACTATATGGGAATTTTGAAATGGCGATCAGCCTAACATAATCAGATCAAACTCATCAGAAGTGAATTTTCGTCCTCGTAGTGCTGCTTTCAGGGGACCAAATAGGTGAAAACAGAAGAAAATCCAGCAAGATCAGGACTATAGGGAGGATGCTTTATCACCTCAAAATGAAGACAGTGTGGGCAGAAGTGTGCGAACATGCATTGTCATGCAAGATCATGATGCGCTTGAATAGCAGTCCTCTGCGTTTAATCTGAAGTTTAGGCTTCAGTTTTTCAATAAGCATCACTGTAATGAACACTGTTGATTATGGAGCCCTTTTCCTGATAACGTTCTAATGCTGGCCCTTGGGGATCCCAAATAATTGAAAGGATAATTTTTCCATCTGATGTTTGACTTTTGAACTTTTTCTCCATATTTCTATCAAGCGTTGTACCTACTCTGGGAAGGACTTGCTTTTGCCCTGTCTGTTCTCTCTGAGTGGACAGGGAATCCTGCCTCTCGCCTGTCAATCATAGTGACTCTAGCCAATCACAGGTATCTGTGAGCTCATGTACTGTATGTGGCAGAAGGTGGATTGCTCTTTCCTCTAAGTGTGTTGCACAACATGACTATCGGTCTGAGAACATATGGTTAATGTGTTCTAGGTTGTTCTCCATAAACGTATTTTCTTAATTTCACATGAATTAAGTTCTAAGGTAAGATATGCTAACCCCTCCCACTAATCTTAATCTTACTCTCATACCTTGTACCTCTTGTACCTATAATTGTTTTATTATATCAATATATTGTCCTATCAACATGCAAAGGTAAGTTTAGTGCTGTTTTTATCCCGAGAAATGTAATTAAATGCCATATTGCTGATTGTTCATAAACAGCTCAGTTGAGCGACACTGTTTTGAAACAACTAGATTACGTATATAAATCTTACAGTTTATCGCTCATGCTGTTGCAGAAATTGTCTCAGCTTCGGGAGATGGTAATACGTGCGACAAACTTGTAGGTCTGTTTACTTTCTTGTCTTATTTCACTTTTGTCTATACCACCGAGAGCTTTGTAATGAATTTCATTAGATTGCTACATCCATATTTATGACAAACACAGACCCAAGGTGCAGCCATGGCTTTATTCAGATACGTCTGGGGGGTGACCGGGAGCGTGCGTTTGCGTCAAAGTTAATGAAAGGATTGGATGTTGTGATGCGGCCCGGCTTTAGATCGAGCGCCTTCTCTCTCATTACTGCTCCATACGGGAAACGCAGCTGGAGTCCGAATTGAAGGAGAAGAGAAACGGGAGGGGAATCAATTTCATTTGCAGTCGCTGCAAAGCCGAGATGCAGCATTTATGAAACATAAAGTCTCATCTGAAAACCCTTGGTAGGACGGGGGGAATGAAAATGTACGGGTGTTAGGAGGTTATTCTCATCCTGCAGAAGAACAAGGAATTTCAAGTATGCAAAGTTTGGCCAACTTTTAGATATGGCAAAGACAAATAATATTTCATATACTGTATATACACATACTTTATTCCGAGATTAATCTGAAATGAATGTGTGTTTGTAAAGCAGAGACAGAATACCATGACAACATTGTGCCATTTAAGATGAACAATCCCCTGCAAAACTATTGGCACACTTCTGTACAAATAACTTTTTTATAACACCAGATCTGACACTTTCATATGCTCAGATTAATGCATATTTTCTAACAAGTTATAACTGATATGCTGAAGTTTTTTTTTTTATGATGTTTGCTTAATAGGTATGGAAGGAGTATCCAGTGTAAAGCTGTGACTTTAGGTTACGCTTTTTCTGGTTTCTCAGTAACATGACAAGCTGCAAGCACACACACACATACATACACTCTGTGGCGAATTTTGAAAAGGCAATCAGCCTAACCTAATCAGACCAAACTCAGAAAGTCTGATGGAGCAAGATCAGGACTATAGGGAGGATACTTTAGCGCCTTAAAATAAAGACAGTGTGGGCAGAAGTGTGCGAACATGCGTCGTCCTGCAAGCTTGTGATGCCCTTGGATAGCAGTCCTCTGCGTTTAATCTGAAGTTTAGGCTTCAGCTCTTCAATAAGCATCTCACTTTAATAAGCACTGTTGATTGTTGAACATTTTTCCTGTTAATGTTCCCATACTGGCCCTTGAAAATGAACTTGTGGAATTATTTTTCTATAACAGTAGATCTCAGTAGCTCAGATAAATGCTTTTTTTAAATTTTATAACAAGTTATAACTGATAGGGTGAAGTTTTTATTATGACATTTGCTTAAAGGAGTATCCAGTGTCAATGTCAAAGGTAAAGCTGTGACCTTAATTCTATGCTTTTTGTGGTTTCTCAGTAACATGAAAAGCTGTGATTTGAGAGAATAAAAAAAGGCTGGTGAATGAACGATTCTTTATAGCTGTTTTAATGGAAGTGACAACTGGCATCAACCTGTTTCATGGACATTGATGCATATGTATTTGTTGATGTAAGATGCTAAAATGTAAATCCCTGTGGTCCAACACTTGGGGATGTGCTGTTACTGGAAAATAATCACACTCAGAATGGTAATACTCTTTCAGCTTCATCACACCACATTGTCGCTGAGTGTTTTATTCCCTAATAAAACATTCTCATTTTCAAACATAAAAAAGTTTTTAGATTTGAATTTCTAGGGGGAAAAATACTAGATGCTAAATTATTGGCACCCTTATTAAGTATTACTGTGTCATAATTACATGCACTATTGCAAAAATTATCAAGTGAAAATATATGAATGTATCTGTCATTATGAAGTTTGGTATAATTATTTGTTAAGACTGTTTTTTGGAAAGAAAAGAAACCAGTCCCACTGCTCAGTGTTTCTCTGTCTGAATGTGTTTCGGTTGATAAAGTAAGAAAGCTGAGACCCCTTAATTCCCAGTGAACTATAAATTACCATTAAGTATCCCTTAAACTGCTCACATAAATCTTGCTAACAAGAGTGAATCTAATACAACACAACATTTAAAGCCTTTCTGTATTTCGCCCTGTAATGTTCCTGTCAGTGTTTGTGTGCAACAAATCTGCCTCGGGGTTCTCTCCCTGTGCGGCATCGCTCAAGGGACTTTTTGATTACCCAGGACACACATCCTGCAGGTAGATCTCAGGACCGCTCGTACACGGCCTGTTTGGTTTCTTTGGATTTTATTAGAACGAATTGACACTTAAGCTCTGCATGTATGGGTTCCTTCTCCTCGCTCCCCAGCATGGGCCCCTTTACCCCCCAGAGTGCAATGAAAGCACCGGCTTCTTTGAAACGTGTGGCGTGGAGTTCTTTCCTTTCAGCTCCAGCGCTCTCACACAGATTACTGTCTTCTCCTCTCAAAACAAGAAACCGCCATACTGGAAGGCATGAAGTTCCTGTGGCAATTTTACAACAGCAATAAACCAATACTAAGTAATCACCAAATACAGTCTGGAGTGAACAGTGATGTGTGCCATCATTGTGTGTGTGTTTTTTCATCTGGGAACCAGGACAGATTCCAGATTCATTCATAGCTACTGCCCACTGTTCTTAACCTCATGTCCAGACATATGCATCACACACTATAAGCAACATGTTCACTCAGCTGCCAATCTGGAGGAGCTTTTAGAGGTTATAAACTGGTTAACCTGAAAACTAAGAACCCTGAGGAACCTTTTTAGAACCATGACAACCCTTAAAGTTTTTTCAATTGTATCTCTACAGTACAGGATCAGTGTGCTTACTGTCTTGATCCTTATCTAGAATCTTTAATATTTAGGTGTCTTTGAACAAACTTGATTTACCCATTGGCTAAACAAGCATTCTTGGTTACCTAAAATGGTTCTACTCCATCAGACAAGACAGCTGAAGAACATGTAAGAGTTTATAGTTTTACCAGAATCGTTTTCAATTTCTGGGTTTTGTTAAAAATTCAAGGTTCACTCACCTTTTAAGGATTCTCAAAGTGTGATCGTTTTCCCACATTCATATTTAAGGTAGATTTTGATTTTTTTTCCCACTTCACCATCCTGCCCCTGAGATGGCACTGCCCCCATCACGTGCTTACATAAAGCATGTGGGAAACAAATAAAAGTGTCCTGGCACCGGACACAGACATGAAAGTGAATGATCCAGCTGTTTAACTCATCCACTCTGGGAACCATGTGTCACATGTGTCACATCTGATAATATATACTGTACAGTCCATGAAATGGCAGCATAATCTCTCGTTCATCATCTCTACAGCACTGTACATTCTGACTGACCTCAACGACTCCCAATATCTACACTAGAGCCATAAAAACAAGTGGAAATAGCTAGAAGATGAAAACACGTTTGTTTATTCCTGGGTCTAGAAAGTGTTTAGACTTTTTTTTGTAAGAAAATGGTTTCATTTTATTGTTTTAATATTCGCATCTATAAATTTTTTTTTTTTTTAATGTTTCCTTAAGATGAAATCAAAAGAGAGATACTTTGTGATATTAAATATCAGCTGATATATAAAAAAAATCTTTAAAAAAGATTAAATATATCCAGGAATGAACACATGGCCAAAACACTTTTGCAAAGCAGCACCTTTACACAAAAATAATTTACACTGTAAATATAATAATTATTATAAAAAGATCTTATAAAAAATACAATTATATCTCTCTATGTGCAAACATTTGCATAATTACCAATTGAATTTGTTTCAGAATCGGATCCAATTTCTATCTATCTATCTATCTATCTATCTATCATCTATCTATTTTGCTTATACTGGATTTTCCTGGCACCATCTCTAACCCTAAAGGTTCTTAGCTTGCAAAAAAGCAAAACACATAGGGCTCTTCTTGAAACAGTTTCTGGTAGAGAAACAAAGTGACTGATGAATTTTTATATTACAAGAATCTCCATAAAGTTTTTCTAGGAAGAAAATAAAAATCTTATCAAAAGATTCCTCAAAGGTCTTTAAGGCTTCCTGCAGAGAACGGAGTAAATGTGTTACAGTAGGAGCGGGTGTCCGTGTTAACAGCACCACGGCGAGACGTTTTCTCCGGCTCGGTGATTAGTATGCTGCTCTGTCTGCTCCTTTTGCCCCTGTTTACCTCGTACACTTCAGCGTGAACGGAGAAATCGAGCGAGTCCACTTAAAAGACTTCTCTCGCTGCGTAAACCGAAATAAACAGCAACATTTGGTTTGGTTTTTAATCTCCTACTCAGTTCTTGCCATAATGCAGAGCATGGTGTTTAGAGGAGCGCTAAGTGCATTATGCTTTAGTCAGAGTGCCGCTGTGTGTTTGGCCGCGCTCCTGCTGCTCTTGTCACTTTGGGTTATGTGAGGAGGAACGTGCTTTAGGCCCGAGACCGCGCCGCTTCTCTTCTCCAACTTTGCATATGAAGTGGAGGAGAGAAGAGCCAAGGCACACAAACCTTCCGTATGAGCTCCGAGACCGAGAGCTCTCTGCAGCGCACGCTGTCAATCCACTCGTTCCACATTCAAATAAACTGAAGAACTCGGGTTCTGTTGGCTCTGTGTGGCGCGCTAGCTAGCTAGCGTTACTGAGTGAAATCTGAAGGATAGTATGTGCGAGTGTGTGACCCGTCAAATTCAAGTTGATGCAAGTGAAGAATTGTAGGTTTAGAAAAATATCAGGTTCTGCTGTGTAACTTGTTTTAAAGACACACTGACAAATGATTTCAAAGTCCATTTTAAACCTCAAAAGTTAATGTGATTTTAATCTCTAAATAATTATTATGAATTACAGACATATATTCATCTTATATTTCATTCTAAGACTCCTTCCACATATGTTATAGAAATGTCTCCTTAAACCTTAATATGAAAAAAAAAATCAATTCAATATGCTGATAATTATACGCATCATTAAATCTGCTTCTTAATAGCAAAACATCCACTGTACACGTCCCTGTGAATAAGCTGTTGCTATAGAAATGATCGCGAACGAATCAGCATGCATGCAATAAATAAACATAAATAAACCTGTGATTTGCAGCTGCACTGCTGTCAGACCTGCTGTTCTAGATAATTAATCAACACCTTCTGACCAATCAGATTCCAGATATTGTGATTTCTTAATATAAGCACTAATCAAATATGACAATGTGATAATGAAAGTTTTTTTGACTTTGGACACAAGATTAATATTCATGTAGTGCTTATGTGAATGTCTTACCCGTTTGTAGGTGCTATTCAGGTATAACTAGTATTACTAACTAACTAGTATTAGTAATCTTCAATGTATTAACTAACTTTGCAGTGAAACCTCTGGCAGACCTCAGGCAGTAAGATGAAGATGTTTAGTTGATAATTCTTTATATATGGCATTGATTATTTTATTGCTTTGAGAAATGATGATGTTCTCTCTGTAACACAAAGCCCTTTTTTTTAATTTTTTTTTTAAACCTGAGTATTTCCGAATATTGATATTCTCCCAGCCAGAGCAATCCATCTACGCAGCTTTGTCTGTCTTCTTCTTTTCAAAGCTTCCAGTATTCTTTAAGATAAAAAGTGAGACTTTTATTCTGTTTCTAAACCAGTGAAGGCCACACAGACAAACTCTTACATGGTTGTACCATTAATTTCACATTCAGCTGTCTAGACTTAAAGGGACGAGCGGATTGCCCTCAGAATCCCTGAACCTGTGTGCTACTCTCTCTCCATCTCTCTAAACCGATGAGACGATCCACTCGACAGGATCTCCTCCTGACGTTTATCTCCGGACGGCCAGACGAGATGAACATGTGACTTCCAGACCTGTCCAGACCTGTGCTCACCTCTGAGCTGCACAGACCTCTGGGAGGAAAACTGCTTCTTAGAGTAGATGCCAGACTCGTAGCTGTGCTAGAGTTCTTGTGGTGCTCATTCACAAAACCGCTTTGACCTCAAGAATCAGAATAAAATCAGATGAAGCGTGAATGTAAACATCCCATACATCTATTCTGTGATTTTCTTACTTTCTAAAAAAAAATTGCTGAAGCTGTTTATCAATGTTCAGAAGAAGAATGGCTCAAAATAACATGAGTGTTTCCAGCATAGAACAGGAATCTGATTTCTAATCATTTAAATATTTTGTAAGTTAAATAATTAGTTTGACTGAAATTGATATTTTTATTATATTTGTGCTCATTGTACTCATTTGAACTGTACATCCTTAAAACTTAAGACTTAACAAGTTCACATCCAGATCAGTGTAAAACACTTAAATATGAAAATATCCTAAATGTAGTCAGATCTATCTACCACTTTCTATTATACCTATTAAAAATGTCAATAAAGAAAAATTTTGATTAACCCCATTTTAAATACATTTATTTCAACCTATCTAAATGTTTTTACTCATTAATCTCAAAGATGCCGAAATAGTTTTACTTTTCTATTTTTGTTAGACCTTTTTTATTATAATTTTAAGTATTTGTTCGTAGAAAGAAGCTTGAAATGAGTAAATGTCTAAAAAAAAACAGGTGGAGTAGTCTTGTATTTGATTTGTAATGATCTCATGTGAAATGTTTCATGAATTTGCCCTAATTCAAGATTTAATAAAATCCAAATAGTGTTTTTTTTTTTTTTTTTTTTATCTTTGTGGTCATGATTTAATTCCTAATGTTGAAGTCTGTAAGTCAGGAGTTTAGATGGCTATTTGGTGCATGTTTAACAGTAAATAAAAAGCTTCTGAAATGGGTTCTTGGACATTTTGAGGGTCTTCAGCTTTCCAAAAACAACCTGAAAGAGATATATGTTGAATTCCTGTAGAACGATGACCAAAGTGACTTCACAAGGTCTAGATTTTATCTACAATTTTGTGTACAGAAATAAAAGTTACTCACCCTGCTGCATGAAAAGATTAACACATGACTCATTTGCTTTTTTATGAAACTCATCCATGATGATATGCGTGTTAGTGTTTTATTTCAGTTATACCATGTTACAGCAGTGAGCCTCTCCTTCTCTCTCTCTCTCTCTCTCTCTCTCTCTCTCTCTCTCACACACACACACACACACACACACATTTTCTTTACCACACTCTGACCATGCCAGAGCTCTGACACTGGAGACTCCTTTCAAAAACATGAAATCACTGTCTCTTAATAAAACACCTTCACGATTATCATGTTGTTTTTAAATCTTAGATGTTGGTGATCGCCCTGTGTACCCTGTGTATGTTTGATCTGTTACCATGGAAACTATAATGTAATATACTTAATTAAAGAGCATATTAATATAATCTTGTCCCAGTGACAATGTTTGACAGTAGTGATCCACACTTCCTGACCAGTCAGATAACTGAATCCCATTATCAGTACGGATAACTGATTAGAGTAGAAGCAAAGTCTGTGTTTTATGGTGATGCTGATGCTGAAATGTTGCCTCACTGCCTGAGATATTAAAGCGAGCAAGCTCTCAAAGCCTTCTGCTAGAGGAGCATCAGTGTTTTCTGTCTCTATTTGTGTCATTTCAGATGCTTGGAACACACACACACACACATGCACAGGCTTATCTGCACAAGACACCAGACCTGCTTCTATCGGAGCCTTAAACGTTTTCCGTCTGCATTACTCCCGGCTTTAAAGCCAAAATTATAAATATGGAGCTTGAGAAAAAGACATAATTAAGATATCTGTTTCTGTGAGAAAGAGCGAGAGAGAGAACGTTTGAGACTGGAAGTTTTCATTGACTGATGAGATTTTTTGAATGTTATTGTTTATTTGCCACAGACTGGGCCTTGTTTATCAGTACTGATAGGAATGTATTATTATTAGCATTTAATCAAAAATCCAGTATTTATAAAATGAAAAAAAAAAAAAAACTTTGTACTCTATGCCTCTTGCACTCCTGAGTGTGAGTAAATTAACACATAAGATGACTAAATAATGTAAACCTTGATATGATTCAACTAATCTGCCTGGATTCCTGCACTTTTATATTTGGAACATTCTGTGGGGTTTAAAAATGTTCATTTTACTACGTTTAGAGCTTTTAGCATGCGCCATTATAAGTCTCGATCAGTAACACATCCTCATACGCTCGGTCAGGGACTCAATCCATCCAGAACATTTAGTCTAAAACTTGTGGCAAGGAAAAACTCCCTGAGATGGTAATAGGAAGAAACCTTGAGAGGAACCAGACTCAACAGGGAACCCATCCT
>JAQMYL010000016.1:2773621-2789833 GCA_030014365.1 Clarias pachynema | reverse complement strand
TTTCTGAAGTGGTCTTATTTCTAGTTAATTTGGCTACGGTATTAAATAAAAATCTAGGATTATTTTTGTTATTTTCTTGTTGATCTAGCTACACTAAGAGCTTTTCTATAATTCAGGATGCTCTCCTTCCATGCTATTTGAAATACTAACAATTTAGTTTGACAACTAAGAAAACAACTAAGGAGATTTGAAGCTGCTGGAACTGGGTTGTCAAAACCTGCAAGGATAGTGCTGAACCATCAACTTTGTGATCGGAAATAAAAAACATTACGAATGTAGATTACTTAAACACTTGGGGAAGTTGCATGGAAAAATCAGAGGTATGTTTCATAGGTAAAGGAAGGGCATTTCCATAAGCACACACACAATGTGATGAGAACTCACAAGACTGAGACGAAACAGCTGTGTGGATATAAGAAAACCACTTGTAAATTAGACTTAATTAAGATTGCACTTTGGAGCAATGGAAAAAGGTCATGTGGTCTGATGAGTCCAGTTGGAGGCTCTTCCAAAACAATGGACGCTTCAGGGTAAGATGAGAAGCACATGGAGCAATGCACACATCATACATAGTGGCCACTATACAAACCTCTGGAGGCAGTGTTATTATCTGGGGTTGCTCCAGTTACTCAGGTCTAGGCTCAGCAGCGTTATATGGCAATAAAATAAAAGTCAGCTGACAACCTGAATGTACAGATTGACCAGGTTATCACATCTATGGAGTTCTTCTTCCCTGATGGCACGGCCATATTCCAGGACTCCCTGAGAGTGTGAAAGAGTAGCTTTGGGAGCATGAGGAATCACACATGAACTGGACGCCACACTGTGTGCTGTAATCAAAGCTAAGACAAATAAAACAATCATTCTGTTATAATAAAGAAACAGAGCTGTACAATTGGAGGATGGTCCTATCTGTAAGAGCCACAGAACTGTAAGCAGTGAATGCTGTTGGAAGATTTTACCTTTTTTTTTTTTTTTTTTTTTTACCTTTTATGGAGTTTTGTGGACATTACTACATGTAAATGAGCTGTTCGCATGGTACAGGTGTTAAACATACACATACTATATTTGTAAATGCAGCAAGATGTTTATGTTTGGTTTTATACAAACTATGATTAAGAAACCAGGCTTGTTGTAAGAACTCTGAACTTCGTTATATTCTCCTTGTAGCTCTAAATGAAGCAATTAACCTCATAGACTAACAATGACATTTAAAATGCGTCATTTTATTTCTGCCACAGTTCTCCAGTTCAGCTCAGACTTTCTTGTGAAACGGACTCCTTATGGTCTATGAATAGCTTTCTCCGAGCCTGGCAGACTCACAGGACTCGCCGATATTTCCTCAAGTGCCCCTTAAAAAGCGTGACCGAACCCTGGCCTCTGCTCCGTGTAATCAAGTGTGAATGAACATGTAAATTTAGCCAAGTATTAACAGAATCAGTCTTATCTGTCCTGCCATACCATCAGTGCAAGCATATGAATAGTGGCTAGCGTGACTGAGGTAAAAACAAACAGATTTTTGGAAGCGAGCGTCTTCATGTTGCCGGAGTGAGGCCCTTGGTGTAGAGGCCACTGATACACTCCATATGCAGTCAGAATTTCGAGTTAGCCAAAGCACAACTATGGAGCTAAGGCGCTACTAGACAGCTAGTGTGTGATGATGTGGGAGAGCAGGACGTCAGGATCGGTCATGCTGCTCATTTATGGAGACGCAGCTGCATGTCTCACCTGCCTTACACAGCTGTCCGTCTACGCTAGAGGCTAACACGTCAAAGACTAGCAACACCCTGGCCAGCTGAAATCAGACTAGTGAATGGAGAAAAAGGAGTCATCCCATCATGTTGTACAGTAAATCATCTACTGATACACTCTCAGGCTAAAATCAGGCTAAAGACATTTTGGGGTAGAATTCTCACTAATAGCATCACTCCAACTCAGAATTTTAGAAAATTTACTGGTTTTGTTTTTGAAATAACGTTGATTAATTTTTTTTCGCTCACCTAATCATTATTTGTAAATGCGATGTGACAAAATCCAAAATTCTAATTCAAATAAAAATGTATTTGTCACATACACAACCATACACAGTATGATATGCAGTGAAATGCTTACATGACTGTTTGTGACCTTGAAAGGAAAAAGGAAGTAAGGAAGCAAAATGCTAATAGGAAAGAATAAAATATAAAATCTACAATTTTGTAAATAATTTTGTACAATAAAGTAAGTCTGTGGAATGTGCAATGTGCAGACAGCAGCAGTACAGGGTGGTCATGGAGTATGAACATAAACCAGAAATATGCAATGTATATGTTGTGTGTACTGTACTTCAGTCCTTCAGTCCTGTGCAAATGTTCAGTGGTTGGTTTTGGTGTGTTCCAACACATGTGTGAAGGAAGGTGGTGGACCAGAGGTCGTGAAAAGTAATAGTTTCTCTAAACATTCAGATCCTTCACTCAAGTTAAAGTTCTATAATTGCATTAAAGATGGTAATGGTGGTGGAAGACAAGTAAATCACTCGACCCTGGAAGTGCTGTTAGAGGAAAATAATCTTCTCTGTGGTAAGAGTAACTCCACTTCATTGTTACACCGTCCCATCTCTCATTAGTTTCCTTAAACAGCATGACTCAAGAGTGTTTTATTTCTCACAAACTAAAGGTCTTTCTCTGAGCTTTTATAGCATCCGTGTCTGATCAGGTGTGAACTGACGCACGTCTGTGTTTACTTCTGGGAAACTAAACTGCTGAATGAAATGATTCCTAGAAATATGGATAATTAATATTGTTTGTGGTAGTTGCACTGTACATACACTAAAGATGGAATAACTAAAGATGGGATCTTTAACACTGCAGAAAATGTAAAATCAGTAAATTTGTTGAAGTTTGAAAACTTGTATAAAAATATAAAGGAAACTTTACTACTTTGAGCCAGGTAGCTCATTTGTCATTTTTATCTGGATCAGGTGTCACAATGATTTTGTTCCACTTATTGATATAAATCACTTTCTGAAACTTTTAGCCAGGTGATGATGTGCTTTCTGATCGAAGTGGCTTAGAGAAGATCAATCTTGCTGAGCACTAACCCAGCTGTACTGAGAGCATCACTGGACTGCTGAGTGTTTCCCAGCTTGAGTCTGAGTACAGACACAAGGTGTCTTAGTTTTAATGTATTCCGAAGTTGGATCTGAGCAGAGCTTCCAATTTCTCTTCAATATTTACACAAGTTTAAACCATTTCATATTCAATGTTAACAGGATTACTTAATGACAAACAAGAATTTGTGGAATTCCCCCGACTCCCTGACTTCTATTTAAAAAAAAAAAAAAAAGCCTCAGTATTAAATAATCCCTGGTGGTTCATTTCCAGAAGCCCCTCAGGTTTGAGAAGAACCTCTGCTCTGTACTAGATAAAGCTGAGTCTGCAGAGCGTCTGGCAACCACACAGCTGCCGAGGAGGGAGCCAGAGAATAATCTGTGTTGCTTCAACGAGGAAAACTAATGTTCCTCCTACTCTAGTAAACATGGAAATGATTTCATCTCAACGTCAGGAAAGAATTAGAAGTCGTCAGGACTGCCAAGTGGAGATCAGATGTCTGGCCTGACGCTTGTGCGTGTCTCAGCGTGTACATTTGTATAAGAACTTGGCAGATTTTGCACTGAATCTGGCTTTTATTTTCATGTTTTTCTGTGTTTGTGTGATGTGATGCTGAAAGCTGTAGGAGTGTTACTGACACTGCTGACTGCTGGACAGTTTTGCTCCTTACCTCAGATTTACAGAAACATGCTCACAGAGCATTATCTAGGATCTGGCTACTGGGGAATTCCTGCTCAGGAGCTCAAGAACATCTCCTAAACCACAAGTTCAAAAAGTGACCTCAAATCAATATGGCTCCTCAGAGCAAAGGAGCCCTTCTCACTTTTGTACTCTATATACAGTATGTACAATCATTAGCTTAAGATCAACTAAAGCTAAAATGCTTGAACAAGAGAAGACATTGGCGGAGATGGTGAGTATGACCTTTGAATCAAATGAGGCAGAAGGAAGCGGAAAAAAAGGAGCCAGAAATACAGCGCCACCAGGTGGACCAATTGCTGCCGTTGCGCTCTGCATTGCTGCAAAGTGTACTGCAGCTAAAGTTCTCATCCACCTCATGCGTTGGTGTTTTGTGCATACTGAGATGCTTTTCTTCTCACCGAAGTTGGAATGAGTGATTATATGAGTTACTGGATCCTTCCAGGCAGCTCAAACCAAGCTGGCATTTTTCTCTGCCCACTCTTATCATGAGGATATTTCCACTCACAGAACTGTCGCTCACGCCTTCACCACACACCTTCTTGATCCTGAAATCAAGAAGAAGCTTGATGATGTTCCATTTGAACATTAAGTGAAGCTTTTGTCTGCAATTGTGATGCTGCCATGTGATTGGCTAATGAATAAGCAGGTGTACCTAATGCGTTCTGAATGGAGGGGACGGTGAGTATATATGGTAATTTTAGATGGTACTCACTTATCATCTATATCACTTTATTCTGTATACAGGGTCTTATGGGCCTGGAGTCTATCCCAGGAGACTTAGGGCACAAGGCGGGGTACACCATAAAAGGGGTGCCAATCCTTTGTAGGGTGCACACTACGGGCAATTTGGAGAAAGCCAATTAGCCTAATCTGCATGTCTTTGGACCTGTGGGAGGAAACCGGAGTACCCGGATGAAACAAACGTAAACTCCATGCACGAATCCGGCCGGGAATCAAAGCTGAACCCTGGAGGTGCAAGACGACAGTGCAAACCACTAAGCCATCGTGCCGCCTGGAGTGTATATTATAGGGCTTTGTACATTATTACTATAATCTGTGTATTAATATGGTCAGTAGTTATTTTCATCATAGCTGAATCAGAATTCAGAAAGCAAACCTACACTAATTCACACATATGAAATATTTTACTATTATTGTACTTCATTTCACATTTTCTGTTATATTTTTATTTTAAATGAATGAACATATAAGCTATGGTTTTGTGCTTTGTGTATCATGTCCGTATGTCCATGTCTATGCGTCCAGGGTGTCAGTGACTAACCAGGCGACATCAGCACTATTAAATACACACACTATGCACACACACAATACTCACACACATTTCACATTCTACACACACACACTATGCACACTACTTAAACTTACACTGAAAAATGATTAATAACTTTCTGTGTGGCATATATTGAGTGACCTTATATTCAGTGACACGTTCAGTGACATCACATTGAGTAACATCATAGTGTGATCCTTAATTTCCAGCATCTGCAGCCTATTCTACACACGTACAGTACACATCACAAATGTTAACACTCACACACACACACACACACATGTACACACTCATACACACACACACGCACATGCACACACACGCATGCACACAAATACGCACATACAGTACATACATTACAAATGTTAACACTCTCGCACTCAACACACACACTACAGTATATAGTGTGGGAAATGTGCAAGTTGCGGCAATGGCTTTTGGTATGTCTTAACACGCTCAAATAACACACAGGTTGTGCGGTGGACTTGGGGTGACGATGGCTCAGGGTGCTTGGGCCCGTCATCGTTGCTTGCAACTATATTTCTTCTTATTATTATTATTAGGCCCAAGCACTATGATATCCGCACGATGATGTCATCGTCATCGATATGTTGATGTCTCATAGTGCTGATGTCATAGTGGGTGAAAGGCCCTCTTGTTTTTTAGGGCCCAAGCGACATTAGCTCGATGACGTCATGGCTACTACATCATTGTCATATGACATCATCATGATTGCTATGATAGTGCTAATGTCATATAGTGCTGATGTCTAAAGGTGCTGATGTCATTGTATGTTAAGGGCCCACTTTTTTTTTTTTTTTACCATCATTAGGCTTAAAATGTCATGAAAATCAGCAGACAGGTTGGAATCTGCTGCCACTAGGATGCTTGAGAGTCTCGGCCCCAGACTGTAAATGCACCCAATATAATTTAATATAATCCACCTAGGGGATTGCAAAATTGCAAAGGGATTTTTAATATCCCAAATGGTTCACCTGTGGCAAGGCCTTAAACTTATGACAAAAATTGGCTAATAACTTCTTTAGTTGTTGTTGTTGTTGGTCTTTCGGCTGCTCCCGGCAAGGGGTCGCCACAGTGGAACATCCAGTCCGCACAACAACTTGGCACAGGTTTTACGCCGGATGCCCTTCCTGACGCAACCCTCGCATTTTATCCGGACTTGGGACCAGCACTGCATCCAGTGGCTGGGGTTTGGGCACTGGCTGGGAATCGAACCCAGGCCGTCCGCATGGCAGGCGAAACACCTACCACTGAGCCACCAGTGCCCTAATAACTTCTTTAGTTATATATGATTATATAGATGTATAATATATGTCATTATGGTAACCTTAACAAGGTCAATATGAGTGACATCATATTAAGTGACATCATATAGAGTAACATCATAATGTGATGTTTTTTTTCCAGCATCTGGGGCTGTTTGGTGGTCTTAACATGCTCAAAAAACACACAGGTGGTGTGCCCGGGTGGCGATGGTTCATCATTGCTTGCATCTTTATGTCATCATAGTGTGTGAAGGGCCCTCTTGTTCTTTTAAGGATTATTAGGGCCCAAGCACTGACATGTGCCGAATATCGTCATAATGTGTGAGGGCCTTCTTGTTCTTCTAAGGATTTATTTTCCAGCATACAAGGATTTTGGGGGTCTGATCATGCTCAAAAAGTCATGAAACTCATACACTTTGCATGTATGCACACAAAACCTGTTACACACTTTTGCATTGCATTGCATGTCATTGGCTTTATTCAACAGGAAGTCAGTTATTTTGGGTCATTTTCAAAACACACCCAATGGATTTTGATGTACTCCTCCTAAGGGATTTATTTGATTGCCACCAAACCAGGCCTATGTAATCTCAATACATGGCGGATGCAAAATTTTGGAGGGATTTCTGATATCTCAAACAGGTCAGCTGTGACGCCAGCTTAAACTTATGCCAACTGGGGCTTTTGGAGGTCTAAAAATAAGGTTCCCCCTTTTCTAAAATTATGCCATAATGTTATTGGTATGACGGCGGCACGGTGGTGTAGTGGTTAGTACTGTCGCCTTGCACCTCCAGAGTCCGAGTTCGATTCCAAGCCAGACTCGATTCCCATCTCTGTGTGCATGGAGATTGCATGTTCTCCCTGTGCATGTTGGCTTTCTGACCACAGTCAAAAAGACGCGCAGATTAGGCTAATTGGCATTCCCAAATTGGCCATTGTGTGTGTGTGTGTGTGTGTGTATGTGTGTGTGCCCTGTGATGGATTGGCACCCTGTCCAGGGTCTACCCCATGCTCTAAACCTCCTGGGATAGGCTCCCGGCCCCCTGCAACCCTGAATACAGAGTAAAGCAGTATAGATGATGAGTGAGTGTGAGTGAGTGTATTGGTATGTCCCCCTTACATGCATGTGCCTACTGTACCTACTGTCTTTGTGGTGCACCTGGGTGGTGACGGCGCAGGGTGCTTGGGCCTGCTCATATATATATAAAAAAAAAATTCCCGCCAACTTGGCCTTTTAATGAAAATTGGCAAAAATGTTGGAATATGCTGCCCTTAGGATGCCTGGAAGCTCATTAAGCTGAACAACTTTCACAGTGCATGTCATGGGCTCTCCTCAACAGGAAGTCAGTTATTTTGAGTCGTTTGCAAAACGCACCCAATGGAATTGTGTAAATTATTATATATGTGTATATATTATTATTTAGAGCTGCAGGTCTAAATGAGGAAAAACACCAAGCATAGGGAGAATATGCAGCCCAAAGACATGAAGATTTGCAGATTAGGCTATTTGCCATTCCCAAATTGCCTGTAGTGTGTGTATATATGAGTATATATATGTGTGTGTGTGTGTGTGTGTGTGTGTGTGTGTGTGTGCCCTGCAATGGATTGGCACCCAGTCCAGAGTGTACCCCAGCTTGTGCCCTAAGTGTGTGTTACCTCCAAAGGCCAGGATTAAGCGGTATAGATGATGAGTGAATTAGTGATTTTTCCCCAGTAGAAATGCTTGTGTTCAACGGGTCCAGTATAGTTCTTACCATTGCACTGGTTTCTTCTGATTAATTGTCATATCAAATGTCAACCAGCAAAATGAGTAATTTACCATTCAGTATGGCGGACAAGGAAATTGCTGGAGCTTCAATGGAAGGAGAAAAGGAGAAAAATGGACATGGTAACAAATGTTAGTGGATGACAGTAACACCGAAGGAAGTGAAGGTATTTAATGATGATGATTTGCTCCAAATTTTGACATCAGAAGTAAAATAAGCTCTTAATTTACTTCTGATGTGTGAGTAGTTCAGACTGAGGGTGATCAGTCCACACTGAAGATCGAATGAAAAAGTTTAAACCAGTCTTCCTGTTAGAGGCAATTGGACCAGTCAAAACAATCATGCGTTTTTATTTTTCTAACCACGGCTACTTTAATCCAACATCCTGTATAAAGGTTTTCTAAATTAACTACTAATGATGTTTCATGTCTTTGAATCAACTCATGTAAGTGAACATTGAGACTCACGAGCTCAGTGTAGACATAGGCAGGTGAAATCTAATGAAAATCAAAAAAATTGAGGGAAATCTTTTTTTTTTTAAATCACTGGTGAGAATATATCAAGGAAGAATAGACTCTTATTGGTGAGTCGAGTCAAATGATGTGACTCGACAAGAAGAGTCAAATTATCAACCGAACTGAGCGATAACAATTGCAGAATATCATGTCCTACACTGCCCTCTGGTGGTGACATAAAACTCTGCAACCAGGTTGCATGTTGCGCACAGCGGGCGACGGCGCAGGTGCTTGGGCCGATCATTGTTGCTTGCAACTATATTCTACATTGTACTTATTAACGGGCTTACAGGGAGTGTTTCAACTAAAACATAAAGGTATTACACGATAAAGAAATATCTAAAAACTTTTCTTGCAGTTTTTTTTTTGTTTGATTTACTCAAGTTATGTGATGTGACGCTGTATGCGTTTTATATACTGTAGGACTAAATAATATACAGACTCCTCCTTTCCAGTGGTAAAAACCATTAGGAATACTGAGCATACATAACATTAATAATGTCACCTTCGTTATCTCTTTATGTTCTGCTAGTTATGGCTACAGTTTCTCTGACCTCACCTTCACTCTTTGTGACTATTGACCTGTAGTGACTTTCTGCACTTTTATATGTTGTTTAATAAGTTAGTGGTTGAGTCAAAGACTGGTGTGCATTTTCGGTTTAGCTACAGAATCAGCACAATGAATGGTTGTGAAAGGCTTGGTCTTACATATCTACAAAAATAAATGGATATGATTCACTGTGGACTGTATTTTTTGCCCCAAGATATCGGTTTGTAAATGTTCAGGAAAAAAATAATTGTTAGTTTTGATGCAAGTTGTGTAATTATTTTTTTTTAGATCAATTGTTTGTATATAAGTATATGTATGAATATATACTTGTATAATTACAAGTATATAAATAAGCACGTTTTTTCCCCCTAATATACAGGAAACGGGACTTTTACTTTGTATTCCACATCCCAAATTGCGATGTACTATCTTTAAACGTACACTATTTAGGGCTTGACCTGCAGCCTTCTTAAATCCTTAGCGTGTGCACTACGTCTAATGTTTAGATGCATTTGGAACTCTGTAGCAATTTGACGGCTATAACGGAAGTGTTCTCCAGCAGTTTCTCCGAGTGTTTCGGGTAAAGTCATGGCTGCAAAGCGCGCTTTATTAATTCTGTCGAAGGGAGCGGAGGAGATGGAGACCGTGATCCCGGTGGACGTCCTGCGCAGAGCCGGGGTTTGTGGCTCTCTCTCTGCCTTAGCATGCTGCTTTAGCTAGTGCACTAGGTGTAACACAGTTAGCATCCTCACGCAGATATTACGTCAAAATCATTAGCTACATTCTCTTCCTTGCTTTAATACAATGACAGAGTTTACTGTATGAACACACAGTTTATTATTAAATCATAAAGCTTTATGTAGATGAAATACTTCTCTCCAGTGGTGTGGAGTGCGGCAGGGTTCAGGTTCACTTTAAATGTCAAAGTGTGCTCCTGTCATGGTGATGGACTTTAAAACACACACACACACACAGTACTGTGTTCTTTTTGAATCCGAGGTTGTAGGTTTTTGTGAGACTTTCTATCCGTATCTTTTTTTATCTAAATATTGCAGATTGAGCTCTGAACTTTTGTGAGTGAGTCAGAGTCTTTGACTCGACTCTGAGAAAAGGATCGAATCTTAGCTGAGTTGAAGATAATTCAAAGGTTCAAAAAAATAATGTTAAGTTCAATATGTGGAAAACAGTCAAGAGTACAAACATAAAGTTTATGTTTCAGAGATTTATCTCTGAAGCTTGTTTTCAGTGAGTCTGATCATTCGACTCCGTGAACCAGAAGAGTCGACTCCTGGATGAGTTGGAAAATTGACGACGAGATAAAAAAAATTACTAGGATTAAAACTTTTGTAAAACTTATGTAAAGGATATACAGTCTAGTGCATCAGAGATTAATCTGAATATTACTGATGGAAGTACGAATTGACTCAATACTGTTTTTTTATCGGTAAAGGTGAGCTGGAAAAAAAAATTAAAAACAAAAAAATAAGATAATAGATTTAACTTTCATGTTTAAGCGAATAACCTGAACAGTAATACCAGGTGGTATCAAAAGTTTTCGAGTCTGGTTTTGTAACACACCAACAGATGGCAGCACAAGGCTACACGCACAGGAACTTTAATAAGTCAGTGTGCCGAAAGACGTGGTCCTGTGTACATCTGGAGCTGTGCAACTGGTGCTATTCTGACCACGTGCATTGACACATCTGCTATTTCATCATGGACAGCGAGTTAGAACAAAGCGAATGTGAAGTTCTGCATGAAACTGGGCAAATCTGCAACAGAGACATTTGACATGATTTGGGACATTTGACCAGTTTACGGCGAGCCTGCAACGAGTCGTTCAAGAGTGTCAGAACATCACAGGAAGATGACGAGACCAGAAAGACCTTTAATGAGCTCAACTCTCAAAAATGTCGAAACCATTCGGCAACTTGTGCTTGATGATCGTCAGAGAACAATCTACAACATTGCTGCCATTGTCAGTGTGACATACAGAATAGTCCTGGCAATCCTCATTTGAACATATGCCGTGTTGCTTCCAAGTTTGTCTCCAGACTGCTGCCCCAGATGCAGAAGGAACATCATGTTGAAATCTGACTCAGTTCTCCAATATGAATCAACTCATTGCTGAGGTGGAATAGTTTATTATTATTATTATTTTAAATCATTGAAGACGAGATCTAAAATAAATGTTTTTTTTTTTAAAAATTTTATAATCTTTAATTGATCTAAACAGTCATAAGAAAACTGTATTCCAGTGAGTCAGATCATTTCACTCAGCTCACCAACAAGAGCTAACTCTCAACTGAGATAAAATAAATTAATTCATGTGCTTTGGAAAGAAGGAGAAGGCGACACAACTGATGTTTTCCACACATTTTACATGTGACGTGTGACCGGTCCCTTATCACGTTAAGTGATAAGAGTGAGATTTGATACAAACTGCCTTTTAAATATTTAATGTCAGAGACATAAAATCTCATATTTCAGCATTTTGTTTTTTACAGATTGCAGTGACTGTAGCAGGATTGACGGGGAAGGATCCTGTCCAGTGCAGCCGTGATGTCCTCATCTGTCCAGACTCAAGCCTGGAGGAAGCCTCAAAGCAGGTCAACATTCACCAAATACACACCATATGAGCTTTAGCTCTATTTAAAAGATCCAAACACACTAAGCAGGTTCATGTATGTGTTTGTGGTCAATAGATATTTTAAGAAACTAGAAATTATTAATAATATTGTCTAATTAAAATTATGTAGTGTGTTATACATTTCTTTTTATTTGGTAGGTTTTAATGTTAACTGTATAACCAATATAAATGTATAAAGCTATTGATATTTACAGCCGATTTTATTTTATTTATTTATTCTTTAGTTCAGTTATGTCTTTACATTTTATATGCTGCACTTCATGTTGATTTCATTTTGACATTTGTGACATGTTAAATTACAATAAATTAAATTTTATTTCTGTTTTAAACTTTAATTAGATGTTATTTAAGGATACATTTTTAGTTTACACAAATATTGCCATTTATTGTTTATATTTACATTTAACATTTGTATTAGATACAGTTTTATATTTTATAGCCAAATTGTTTATTAATACAATGTTTCCTAATAATGTTTCATGCATTATTATTATTATTACTACTACTACTACTACTACATTTTCTGGAGTGCAGTTTCCCCCTGGTGGACCTTTTCTGTCACAACAACATGGTATTATTTGACATCCATACACCCTAAAATGTGCATTGTGTTCATTAAATTGCAGTGAATAAGAAACTAAAGGGAAAAAAGTAATCAGCAGTGTGCTTTCTACTCCACACACTCTTCATTTAGAAACTGGGTTTAAAGGTCACTAACTGTAAAATTCCACTTCAGGGTCCATATGACGTGGTTCTGTTACCCGGAGGACTGCTCGGAGCCCAGAACCTGTCTGAGGTGAGAACTGAATATTTCATGTCACAGCAGTTACTGTGTGTCATTCAGTATATTCAGATGTGCTTTCCTTCTTATCCTGATGCGCTCATCGATTTAGAATAGGGCCTGTCTGGATTCATCAGACCACATGAGCTTTTTCCATTGCTTCAAAGTCCAATCTTTATCGATAGCAAACTGAAGTCTTTTTTTCTGATGAGTCTCACTAACAAGTTTTTATTTTTATGGGGACACATCTGTTTAGTCCCAATCCAATTGATAAAATCCCACCTAGGCAGTGCTGAAAACCCAGGACTGAAACCCGAACATTGTTGTGTTTACTTTCAATCTTTAACAAAACATTAGTGTTTTTTAAAACTGCAATCAGGGTCTTTTGCTAATTTTGTTGAATTACGTTTAGTGTAATTAACATAACGGACAAACTTAAACGTTCTAAAAATATCTAAAATTAAGCGTTCAGTTACCACAAAATACTTACTGTTCTTTCTGTCACTATTAAACATACAGTAGCTCTGATTTCTGCTAATGATTTCTACTCTGACTCTAACCATCCAACTCTCCAAGCGGATAAGTGATTTCAGAATTCTGATCACATTTCTTTTGTGAAGTTGAGAGTTCAGCAATAACCTTCCAGGGTTTAATAATGTGTTGGACAGCTCTAAACTTAGTTTTTGCCATTTTAATGTTTCCTTTGTTTGATGCGTTTTTTTCCCCCCATTTGATGCAGTTAATTATATATTTTATTTTGTGGTAACTGAACGGTTAATTTTAGATATTTTTAGAACGTTTAAGTTTGTCTGTTATGTTAATTATACTAAACGTAATTCAACAAAATTAGCAAAAGACCCTGTTTGCAGTTTTAAAAAACACTCATGTTTTCTTAAAGATTGAAAGGAAACACAATGATGTTTGAGTTTCAGTCCTGGGTTTTCAGCACTGCCTAGGTGGGATTTTATCTGTGATCTGGCAACCCTGGCTGTGACCTAATCCCAAAGCTGTGGATGTGACTGCTGTTGTTAATCTCCAAGTTGGCAGGGGTTTTATGATGGATGCCATTCCTGACTCCAACCCTTCTATTTTATCCGGGCTTGGGACCGACACTGCATCCAGTGGCTGGGGTTTGGGCTTTGGCTGGGAATCGAACCCGGGCCTTCCACATGGCAGATGAGAAACCTACCACTGCAACAACCTTTTTTATTTCTGTAATTTTGTCTGGTCTCATACGTTTTGTCTGGCCTCATACGTTATATGTCACTTGATGGGTAGAATGGATGGATGTCTGAATAAAGCAGTGAGGAACGTTAACATAAAAGTGAGTTATGTCTCAGCAACAGAAAGCTACCACTTTAAGAGATTGATAAAGTCAGCAGTGTTACGTATCCCGTGTCTGAAAAGGGCTAAAAAGGACCAAAGCTCGTCAGTGTGTTTATAGCGTCACTGTGTGTGAAATGGACAAACATATATATTTTTTAAACCCTGATAGACAGAGATGTTTTTTCTTTAATACCTGTGACTAAGTGGGACGTCTGCTGTGCCTCTTTGTTTCAGTCTCCTGCTGTGAAGGAGGTGTTGAAGGAGCAGGAGGGCAGGAAGGGGCTGATTGCCGCCATCTGCGCAGGTACTGTTTCATCCCCACATACCACATGCACATTAACCTTGCACAGAACCCCCAACCCCCCACCCCAAAGTCATTTTGTTGTCAAAATGACTTGAGTGAGCTCATGACTCGGGTGCCGTTATTTTCACCCTCCAACACAAAGCGTGTTCTTTTAATGCTAAAACGTTGCATGCTTAAAAACATACCTGAATAAAGGTATGTACAATTCCCATGCATACAGACAAATGCGTCTTTTCTGCAACACGGGGACAAGTTATCATTTGATTTTTAAGGTTCAGTCGTTCCACTCACTGAATGTTCATGGGAGTGACTGCAGTGGGCTCCGAGCCACCTTGGCCGGGATCGCTATTTATGGACGTACAGCCTTCTTTAAAACGTTTGCACTGTTCAGATGTTTCACTGTGGCTAAGTGTCTCATTACCATACTGGGCTTGAAGTCTTCTTTAAATGTCAATCGCCTTTACACCTTCATTCACTAGAAATTTCATCACAAGTCCCGCCATTCGTAATATATATATTTTTAAAATATAAAACATAGCTGATACTCTAATTTTTAAATCACTCTTAAACAAACCAAACAAAAAAACACAACCAATTTTAGACATGTTTTTAGTTCCTGTTTCCTGCACCACCTTAAATCAATCTAAATTTATTTTGTGTTTACCTTTGGTTTTACAAATAATTTTTGTAATTATCTACAAAAAACAATTGCCTTTTTTTTTTTTTTTGCAAAGCAATAAAAATAAATCTGGAAGCAGTGAACCCTTCCTGCTCTCTCAGGCCGTAACTGCAGACAGCAGTAGTCCTGTCCATTCTGTAATGGAGGTTATTACAGTTATACGTTACATGTCATTAGCTCTGCCGATGAAGGACACCGGAAGGACGTCAGGAACGAGGGCACTGGTGCGGAAAAAAGTGCCCTAGAAAATCAGTCAAGATCCCACAGGAGTGTGTACAGAGTGAGTCGTGATGCCTTTGGCATTCCTTCACACACACCAGCTTATTTTATAGTGTGTTCACTGTAGTACTGCATCAAACTGTCCGAGAGAGGAAAGGACTAAGGCTGTGAAAGCGTGAAGGGGAATGCCAAGAAAACAAATCACCTCTTTTCACCGTATTGCTCAGAATGAACTCGTGTTTTTGTGATGTGTGTCAGTGTCCTATCACCATCCATCTCCTTTGTCTCATGTGTAAGAATGTATAACCAAATCTGAGGATTCTGTAAGAGGAAACCACACCAGAATGACTGCCAAGCTGAAAAATCTATTGCAATTTTATTATTATTATTTATTTATTAAAGACTTGCATGAGCTTAGTGCAGACTCGGCATACTGAAAGAGAGAGAGTGTTTTTCTAAATATGGTCTAATGACCTAGAAGGAAATTGAATATGTCAGTAATATTAGATCACACTGTATTGATTATTATTGTTATTTTAAACAGAGATTTGTTTGCTTCTTTGTCTATATGACTTCTGTCTTTGCAGTACACACTTGGATTAAAAATACTGTTATTTCTATCTTCTAATATATATATATATATATATATATATATATATATATATATATAGACTATACATTACCTATAACATTAGAACCACCTGCTGGATATTGTGTAGTTGCCCTATATAGATTCCACAAATGCTCATTCGAATTGAGAACTGGAGAATTTGGAGTCAACTCTTCAAACCCGTTATCATGTTCCTCAAATTGTTCCGGTGCAGTGTGTCAGGGTGCATAATTTTGCTCAAAGATGCCACTGCCATCAGGGAACACTGTCTCCATGAAGGGGTGTAACTCGTTCTGTAACAGCGTTTAGGTATGAGGTACGTACAGTCGTGGCCAAAAGTTTTGAGAATGACACAAATATTAGTTTTCAAAGTTTGCTGCTAAACTGCTTTTAGATCTTTGTTTCAGTTGTTTCTGTGATGTACTGAAATATAATTACAAGCAC
>JAQMYL010000016.1:2677560-2688479 GCA_030014365.1 Clarias pachynema | reverse complement strand
GAGACTTGCTTTTGCTTTATACGCGCGCTGTACAAACACGCTAACAAACACAAAATTAAATATGTTTCACACACACATGTGGTCACAGTGTTATAGTAAACAGAACACGCGTGCACGGATGTTGATTATACCAGTAAGAGACGAGCACTACGACCCAGCAGGGGAGACAATTACCTACAATTCCACAGCGCAAGAGAGAGAAAAACCGTTGGCTCATATATTCCAATGTATATCGGAAATGTGTTTAAAAATCGTATCACCGTCATTGAAAAAAATTCTATCGCGATATATATTGATATTGAATTATTGTCCAGCCCTAATATAAACAATCCCATCTATAAAGAGCTATAAGGAAAAGGGGTGGGTCTTGGGCAAAGCAGTTTTTAGCAGCTACCTGTTTTTCTTTCTTTAATAATCTTCACTTACGCACCTTTAAAGAGTAGATCTCGGTGAAGTTTATCTTTAGAACAATTTTTCTCCCCCTTGTGTTTCCACCAACCAGAAATAATTTTTTTTTAACAAGCTTTATTGTAGTTTTTATAAATTTTTCACAGCAAAATTCTCTAGCTGCGCTGGGTGCTAACCGGATTACAGTTTCTTTCTTTTTTTTTTTTTTTTTTTTCTTTTTTTCTTTTTCTTAAAACTGGTCTTTGGTGCGTGTTTGAAAAAAGAATGACGTGTCACTCAGACTGTGGGTTTTCTCTAAATCACGTAATAGTATATTAATTCTGTTGCCTAAACAATCCGCTTGTTAATAATTGACGTATTGCCCGCCATCTCCTCAGTCCAGTATACTGTAGCACAGTGTTGTTTCAATCAATCTCAACCTAAAACGCATCAGCTGCTTTCCTTGTGGTGAGGAAGAGAAAAAAAATGGCTACAGTTTGAGAGTCACAATATTCAAAAATTACTAATTAAAATTTAATGACTAAAAGCTGTTGCCTTGTAATGCAGCAGCATGAAGTTGAGATAAACGTTATACTTTGGCATATTTTAAGCTGATGAAAGTAGCAGTAAATGTTGGGAACTGTTAAAAACACAATAGTTGTTTAACACTGCTTATATAATGTTGCTATACAAGAATAAATGGACGTTTAACAAAGTTTTGTGCCACCTAAGGCTAGCTAGATGACCGTTTTATTTTGTCCTAGTGGGAGGTCTTGAAGCATGACATTAATGGTATTAGTGATATAGTTACAGTAGTCCTGTACATTTTAAAAGAAATATCTCAGCCCGATTATCAGGCAGATTTTCTTTAGAAGATGATCGCCAACTAGCTAGCTTCCGACTATTTTCCCATAAACCCTGTTTCAGGGAGGTCTGCACACTGCCCTTAATTTCCTGAAAAGCCTGTAAGAGTTGAATGAATTTAGTCTTTTGTTCTCCCTGTATGTTGCCGCACTGATGGATGATGTTTGGACATGGAAATGGAACATTACGTCACAGATTATTTTCATTATGTTCTTAAATGTTTTCCAGGTTAATTGTACTAGTAAGATAAAATTTATACTTGCAGTACCTTTAAGGCGAGTGACTGCTCCTGTTCTCCCATGCCATCCTCATGTGTGCTGTTACTGTTAGGAGATGGTCAGGGTTATTTTTATCTTTGGATTAGAAGTAAAGCCTAAATAGAATAGAAATAGAATATTAGATTCATAAATGTAGCATTTTTAACAGCAGGAAGTGATTTGAGGTTTCTGTTTGTTTGTTTACAGGAACATGGGTAACATTTGGTGGTCAGATCACAGACGAGGTAAGATCTGTCAAAAACACCTCACATCTCGTTTTTTAAAACTAGTAACTAAAGACTAGTTAACCGAGGTTCAGATTAAACAGACTGAAGCAGCTCTCTCCCCGTTTTCCCTCTCCTCCTCTTCCCATCTCCGGCAGATGGCCGAACAGCTGATGACTCTGGCATACGAGAACGGGATCAATCTGTTCGACACGGCTGAGGTCTACGCTGCAGGAAAGTGAGTGAGCAAGAAGTCCTCGGCACGCCGTGTTTGGTCCGGTCACCGTGATCTGGAGCATATGTCTGTATGACTAGTTAGGGGTTAGGCTGGAACACAAGCAGACCGACCCATCAGTGGGTTCGGCCAAAGAGAAAACTCCAAGATTAAACCTATACACGGGTCCCAGTGATGCTACCAGACTAAAAGACTGGCAATTTGCTTTAAAAAGGAAAAAAAAAGCTTTTTATGAAGAACACACTTGTCATGTCAAAGTAAATTCTAATTAAAATCATCAGCTTGTCTTATAAGCAGGATGAACCTGAAGAATTCTTTTTCTTTTTGTGACTTTATATAAAATTGTATGTATTTTATATGTTCATACTCAACAGTCATAACGTAATTAGTGTAATAGCGATCTCTGAGTGGTGTTGAGAAAGTGGAAGCTAGGAGAGAAACTCTCACTCCCCTCTGTTCTTTTGTTCTTTTATCTTATGGACTGATGCAAGAAATATATTGCTCTATCTTTTAAGATGGATTCTGAGAATGAATTATTTAAGCCAAATTTCAAAACACATTTAAATAAAGTGTGTGTTCTAGTTCTAGTGCTCCTAATAGGCAGCACTAAACTTAAATCAGCAATTAAATTATATATATATTTTTCATCCTTTTATGTTCTAAACAGACCTGACGCAAATCACATCAGTATTATTATTGTCTATTCAGTTACTGAGTGGTTCTTGAATTTAAAAAAGAAACCTCCTATGTGCTGTTTAAAACCTAACAAAGAGTGTTTTATGCATCAGGCTCCTGGATTGTAACATAAGATCAGAGATTTAGATTTACCCTTGTGAGAACATTCACGGTGACGGTGAAATGTTCGTTTTAGGGTCGTTTGCTCGAACATTTTAGGAGCCCCTGAGTTAGACTGAAGCATAAGACATGCGAGAAGTAAACAAACCTTCTTGGTGTTAAACGTTTGAGTGAGTAATTGTTAGTGGCTTTAAGAGCAACACCAGGCTTAGGATGGGTTGGGAATGAGAGGGCTTTTCTCCAGCAGATCCTCCATCAGTATGAAGACATCTTTTAGAAGGTCCAGGGTTTGATCATATTGAGTTTTTCTTTAAACTGGATATACCTATAATTTATTGTAAAAAAAAAAATAAAAATAAAAAAAAGTTCCAGAAATAAGACATTTCTTTAGAATTGTCACTTCCAGACATTATTAAAGATATTCCAGTCTGAATAGAAGAAAGCTTATAGTCCGTCTTTCTTGTCTGCATATAGCGTACAACACTCAAAATCTCTATTTAGTAAAAGTTTTACCTACACCAGCTCGTCTGGTACCAACAACCATGCCATGCTCAGTCACTTGAAGTCACCTTTGTTCTTCATTCTGCTGTTTGGTTTGAACTTCAGTAGACCATCTTGACCAGGTCTACAAGCCTAAATGCAGTGAGTTGTTGCCGTGTGATTGAATGATTTATTTATGTTGTGTGTGTGTGTGTCAGTGTGGTTGTCGCATGCCCACAATCCTTCAGCAGTAAGCCTACCTTCTAAGCTTTGCACACGCTGTACCCATTTCCCAGTCTCTAAAACGTATCAGTAATGATACTGAAGCCAAACAGACTGCTGAACTTATTAAATATGTTCCAGTGCACTTAGTTGTCTGGAGACGTTTCCGTCCTCCTTACCGCAGGAAGCACTGACCTCAGAAGCGCAGTCTGAAACGCCAGGAGTGAATTTTTCTAACCACCTCGCCTCAGTTTCCTGCAGATCCTTAGTGTGCAAACTGTGTGTGTGTCTGTGCGCGAGAGAATGTGAAGAGCAGTCTGACACCCATGCCTTATTAGCAAATGAAATGATTTGTGCTTTGCAGTTAGCTTGGCACTAAACATTGACTCTAATGGAGTGGGTGGAGGGAGAGAAGATGGGGTTGTGTGTGTGTGTTTCTCGCGGATGAGGTTTGAAACGCATTAATCCCGTGATTTTGCACATGCAAAACACAACACCCTGGAGTAAATGTTCACCCTGGCACAAGATGTCCACACACATGTAACCTCTCACTCTTAGTCTTTCTCTCCTTCCCGCAAAACCAAACAAAAACACAGGCTGTGCCGCCCACACGCCAGTCTGCCTCCATCTCTATTACACAACGTTCTCATCAAGCTCACTCTGAAATCTTACTTACAAATGATTTCAGCTCACATTTATGTTTATTTTTGTTCATGCCTAATGAATCAGAATTTCCCAGCATTCCAGATCCTCAAAACAGCCTGAAGTGTTAACACACCGCGTTTAGCGGAAACCTCTCATTAGAACCTGAGCGAGCGTGAGCATCAAGCTGATTGGCCAAAATGATCATGACCCGAAGGACGAGAAGAGACTCAAGGGTCAGACTAATTGGCTGCCTTCCATCGAGTGCTCTTCTCTTTTGTTCCTATAACGATCAGACGGTTATGAGGGCGAGTTCAGAACAAAAAAGTGGACACTCTGAGACAGAAACTTGGAGGGGACGAGGGGCTGCGATTTAAGGACGCCACATCAAAGGCCAGGTTTCAGCAGGACATCTTGTTCTGTTTAAGGTATTCATCACGTTGTGGAGATCCCGCTTGTACGCCAGATATCAGACACACTCTTGGGGCCAATTAGCAACCGCGGAGCTCCTCTTAACTGCCTTAAAAACGCTCGGCAAATGAGCTGTCAGTGTTGCTCAGCTGAGAAAAAAGCAGAATCTGCAGAATGATAAAGCAGCAATGGTACTTGCTGTTTTTCAGATCTCTAGTCAGTTTAAATTATGTTATCGTTGCGCCATTGTCACATTTATTAAGGACTCTTCTGGGACTTGGGGAGAAATTGTCCTCCCATGAAACACTGAGAAATTATAAATTCTGCTCCGTTTTGCTTAAGGTTCTTAAACATATGATGATCTTCCTGGTGACGATCAGTCATCACCAGCAGATGCTGTGTTTAGGATTTCGTCCTTCCTTCTTCATATCCAACACATTTAAGGCATTCATATGTTTCCTTCATCCAACACACTGAGCTAAGCTGTGATTAAATTTTTTAACTTACTGTAATGTTTTTTTTTTTGACTGAAATGGAAATAAATCACTTCCTGTTTCTAAAGGTCAACATACAGAGTCGATTCAATACCCGTCAGGCACTTTATGTGAACATTAACATTGTTAAACTCTATACAGTACTGTATGTACGCCAGGTACTAATATACAGTAAATCTTAATTATTGTTCTCTATGATTAAGTCTAGAAAAACATCATAATAGCAGTTACATGAGAGAGCACAGTATTGTCTAACGATACTAACTGTAGGCTAAAGAGTGAGACGACATTAATAAACAGAAATTGTAGTAATAAGAGAAAGTAGTAATAAAGAGTGTAATAAATACACAGCACGGTTTAAATGGAGCATAAAGACTGATCCAAACAGCATTTATGCAAATACAGGAAGATGACATGGCTGTTCGTGTAAGGTGAATTAATATCAAGTATACTCTCTCTCTCTCTCTCTCTCTCTCTCTCTCTCTCTCTCTCTCTCTTTCAGGGCTGAGGTGGTGCTGGGCAACATCATAAAGAAGAAGGGATGGAGGTACGCTGATATCTTTTTAATTTCCTCTGTCCATTTCTGCGCTCAGTGAGATGAGTACAGTGAAACGTTAATGGTAGCAGCAAGTGTCTCAGAGCACTGAGTTATAGATCAGACTCTGTTTGTTCTCTCACTTATTAAAATCATTTTGGAAATTAAGTGACCTAATCTCACAGATCACGGTTTGAGTGATAAAGGTAAAAGTAACTGTTCTTTCTAGTTTTTGATAAATGTATTCATATTTTTCTGTATCTTGTATTTTAGGCTGCTGGGGAAAATATAAACTTTTTTTCATTCACTGATTTCTCTCTTGCTCTCTTTTTCTCTGTCTCTCTCTCTGTGTTTCGCAGACGCTCCAGTTTAGTGATCACCACAAAAATCTTCTGGGGTGGAAAGTATGTTCTTATTGATCTTTTGGGTTTGTTGTAACAGAGCTGATCTGTCTTGGAGAATCTGACTTCTTGTTAATCTGATATTCGTGAAGATTCAAATGGGTTTTCTTTCTGGACGCCAAACAATATTGTGTATTATTATAATAATGCTGTTAAACCCTGTAATGACATGTGCATTAATACTTAATACCTGTGCTCACCTGTGCTGTAGTTTACACAATGTAAAGGAACTGGCCATGCTTCGGTCAGACAAGTGTCATTATTAACTACACCTCGTTAGTCTTTTTTTTTCTTTTTTTCTTTTTTTTTTTCTTTCCGTTCTTCTTCCAGCAAAATATCAGTGATGAGACACAATTATTTATTTGTCCAATCCGCATGATTGCTGGACTGCACACGGGGTGGGTCAAGGCTATCTGCTTTACTTTTGATTTACATGAACAATACAATTAATATAATTGTGAGCTGACTCCAGGCCATGTGACTTATTAATTGTCGAAGAACTCCTACAAAACTCCTGGTTACAAGACATTCATCTTTTTAAATAATATTTGTCTCATTATTAATGCAAAAGAATGATCTATTCCTGGACTTTCCACTCAAATAGGTTCTTTTATTTTATTTCATATTACTGTGTTTAGGTTTAGACCTATTCAGTTTAACACTTACTCTAGACCAATAGAGATACCTGGGCTTCAACACACCATATTTTAAGAATCTTGTTTTGTGGTTTATTTGTATACGTAAACTTTAATGTTGCTTTTTTTTTAATTGTAATTGACAAAAAATACAACAATCAATTCGGGTCATCAAATGACTAACATTAATGTTAATCACTTACTGTATGAGTTTATCACTGGTGCTAAAGACGCTTTACAAACGGGATTTCTGAAAAGCTGTTAGTAATGTGCACGTAAGTCATGCTGTTGTCATGTGGCGAACTGAGATTGGTTGATTCATACCTCACACTGCGGTTAACACTATCGCAGGTGTGTATCAGCTCGCAATGTCTCTGCTCGACTCCTACAGCTGCGCTGGCGAGCGCTCTACTCATCTATACTGCACAGAGTAAACCAGTTGGAATGAACTAAACACCCTCAACAGAACAGCGTTTCCTAGTGCACCATTCAGAGTTCTAATGAGAATATAAACATACAGTACAGTACGGAAAAGCACATTCGACTTCAGAATTGTATTAGTAAGACCAATTAAATAGACTTGAACTGTTTCAACAACCATCTTATCTGAAACATTTGAGGAGGAACGCATAACCCGTAACTTGAATGAACACAAGATACAGTACTGTGTAAAAGTCTTAGGCTCCATATTATATGCTGTACCAATTGTGTTATATATGTTTATCATGTCTGCATAATTATGTACAAAATCATTCAGTATAAAACATTTCTTATAAAACTGCACTAAGCAATGAGTTTTCTCTCCAAATATTGACTGTTTATTTTATTACTCTTTATTGTTCTTTATTGAAGTTTCTTTTGTGCAGAAAAGTTTTCAAAAGCATCTTTTGCTTATGCCATATTTTTGTATGTGCCCAAGACTTTTGCACAGTACTACAGTATAAGTAAAATAGTTGTTAGGTTTTACTGAGCTTGCTGGAGAATGAGTTCTTCTGATAACTTTATCACACTCGCTCCTTTCTATTTTTATGCAAATCACAGGAGCGTACATTAGAGTTTTTTGTTTCCATCTGAAAACTGGTCTGTCTTGTACTATATTTTTTTCTTTACAGCCATGCATATATTCTCCTGTAATGTTATTTGTTTATTAATTTTTAAGTTATATATGGAACTACTGAATGATTTTGTACAGTACATACAGACATGATAAACATATATAACAAAATTAGTACAGCATATAATATGGTGCCTAAGACTTTTGCACAGTACTGTCTAGTTAAACATCCCAGTGCTGTTGTACTCCATACCAGAACTCATGGAACACCTCTCGCCAAATCAAATTGCTTGATTGGAACTAACTGTTGTTTAATAACGTATGTTTGTAAAATTCTCTTGGTCAGAGTAACTGAACTGCATTGTTTTTACACTCTCTCAGGGCAGAGACTGAAAGAGGACTTTCCAGGAAACATATAATAGAAGGTGAGACTAACTCCAGAACCACACATGGCACTGTGGCCAGGGTTACCCTGATAGATACTGAGAGAGAGAGGCGTTTTAAGTAAGCTATATCTCTCACTTGTAGAAGGCGCTCAGAAGGGGGCAGTGGTGGCTCAGACATTTAAGGCTATGGGTTACTAATCATTAAATTTGGGGTTCAAGCACCGCCAGGCTTCCACTGTTGAGTCCTTGAACAAGACTCACATTGTCTGCTCTAGGGGCGCTGTATCCTGGCTGACCTTGCACGCTGATCCCATCTTCTGCAAAAAATGTAATTGTGCTGTTATGTAGATGTGAAAAATAACTGAATCTTTATCATGTGTTAGCTGAAAGTTTCTGTTGGAGTGTCACAGAGGAATGCTCCTGATGCCTTGATCCCATCTCCGTCACCCATGACCCTTTATCCTACTGTATAACCACGACCCTATTTAGGCTTAAATTGCACATTTAAAGAGTGATTTAATACAATTCCTTAATACAATAAACACTTTGATGAAAGAGAGAAATGATGGCAGTGACGTCTGAAAAACTCCCTTGAAGTACACGTGAGAGGCCACAGCATACAAGCGCGGGTGTAGCACACTAAACGTCCACATGCTCCGTAGACCACAAAAAAAAAAAGGTGTCCATGGATTAACAAACAAATCATCAATCTTAGGACTGTCCTGATGGTCATGTTCTTTATATTTAACAGTTTAACAGATATAAATTATAGATGATCAGAATACCACTGGCATTTTATTTATTTGTTGAACAGTTATTTTACACCATTATGTTTATTGAATTAGTAGTCAGTCCTGCGGTGCGCTTGGGGGTGTTGATGAATTTCTTTCATAAAAGCATCTAGAAGGTAAAAAATTACAAATTAATTATGATTTTAAAGCAAGATGTAGTATTGCATCATGTGGTTTATTTAGCGTTTATAGCCGGATAACACACTGCACTTATTAACATACAAAAGGAAATATTATACACTATGTACTGTACATGTGTATATTGTACATGTCTCAGTGGTGTGTGTGTGCGTGCGTGTGATAGAGAGAGGTTTTAGAGCAGAGAAAGTGTGTTTGCTAACAGTGATGTGTTGGTCTGTTTTGCGACTGGATGGCTGTGACGGTGATTAAACTCGTGTTAATGCTGTGTGTGTGTGTGTAACTCCACAGGATTAAAAGCTTCTCTGGAGAGGTTGCAGTTAGACTACGTGGACGTGGTGTTTGCGAACAGACCCGACCCCAACACACCCATGGAGGGTGAGACAGTGACGCTGCTTATGAACACTATAACACTAACACTGTATCAACACCAGTTCTTATTTATCATGACATTAATGTTAGTATTTATTTATGATAAAATGGTCTAGATATGACAAATGATAAAATTCATTTATACCACTTGAGCGTTGTTATTTTAGCGGTGAAGATATTAAGCATCAAGCAGTACATGTATTTGGTTTAGCTTTTATAATTAATATCTAATGATGCAGGTGTTGTTTATATTGAGCAAATGTATTATTTTAAAGTAGATAATAAAATCTGCAACATAACTGTTCTTACCAATGTGCTCACAATTCAGGTATTTCGTATGCCCTCATCTCAGACTGCTCAGACTGGATATGTTGTCTGTACTGACCCGTGTTTTATCTCATAGTGGTGCTTCACAGTGGTGAATACCATAGTGGTGCAGGTTTAACTTCAAGCAAATAGCGAAGGAATGGCAAGGTTTCATTAAATTCTGTCGAGACAGTTTTGCATGATGCTGTGACAAAATCCGCTGGACAGACATGCAGACAATTTCTTTTAGGTTTCGGGTCCTCTAATGTATTGAAAGAGCGAGTTCTGACCAATGTACAGACACAACGTTTCTTTTATTCATGTAGATATATTCATCTCGTAATAAAAGAAGCAGATGCATCCTGTTTTTTATTATTATTGCAGTCTTTAACTTCTTTGAAGCAGACTGCCCTTAAAGGTGATGCACATAAAGAAACTTGCTGATGTAATATCAGATACTTTTAGTGATGACAGTCTGATTTTATATCCATGCCCGGTTCCTTTACTGCACACTGCTATGTACATCTCTGTCAATATTTCCACTCTATTACTTTTTATATGTCCATTTTCAGTTCATCCTTCTATCCATAATATCGTAATTGGTTTTGGAGTGTTTGTGTGTGTGTTTGTGTGTGTGTTTGTGTGTGTGTTTGTGTGTGTGTGTGTGTGTAGGATTTATATCATCACTGAAATGAGCAGATGAACTGATTAGGTTTTAGAATTGATCCAAGCATGATCAAGGTTACAGCAAGGTCAAAAGTCTGAAATAGTTGCCTTCCTGCCCGAGCTGGGTTAAACAAAACTTTAAGGGTTTTATTTAATAAAATTTCATTTTATTTGTCTAGCGCTTTAACAGTGGTCATTGACGCAAAGCAACTTTAAAGAATCAAAAGAATCATTTTATAATTACATAATTGGGTGGTGGTGGCTCAGTGTATTAAGGGTCTGAGTTACTGATTGGAAGGTCGGTGGTTCGCTCCCCGGCTCCGGCAGGTTGCCGCTGTTGTGCCCTTGAGCAAGGCCCTTAACCCTGACTGCTCCAGGGCCGCTTTATAATGACTGACCCTGTGCTCTGACCCCAGCCTACTAACACAGTTGGGATATACAAAGAATAAAGAATTTCACTGTGGTGTAATGTATATGCGACGAATAAAGGCAAATTTTTTCTTTTTTTTATTTATTTAATTAGTAACAAGAAGGAACAAAAACATCTCTGGAGTCTGAGACTGATCCTAAAAGCTTAAACATCAGCTGAAACCATTACAGATTTTATTATAATCAGGGTTATAT
>JAQMYL010000016.1:2658185-2672073 GCA_030014365.1 Clarias pachynema | reverse complement strand
CTAGTGAGGACTCTCGCTGCTGCATTCTGGACTAACTGAAGCTTGTTTATGCATCTAGTTGAACAACCAGACAGTAAAGCGTTACAATAGTCCAACCTAGAGGTGATAAAAGCATGTGCATGAGCTGCTTTCCTTAGAGTTCAAGCTCATTTGACTGACTGCTCATTAAAAGCTGTTAATTATATAATTAATAAAAGTTTGAGAATAAACATCTAAACCTCTTGAAATGAAGCTCTTCATTTGAACTTGCTTAGCAAAATATTTTACTATAGAGATTCTTAATATTGTCCAAATGACATTTTGAAACTTTAAATAAACCTGAGCCTACCTTAATGCAAAAAAGTATCAACCAAATTGATCTAGTATGAGTACTGTATGTGTGTCCTGTAAACCTAAATGTATGAATTGTCTGCGCGTGTGAGACAATAAGGCGCCGGTTCAACTAAACATTAGTGCTATTGAATAAAAAAATAATCATTTAATCAACAGTCTACAAATTATTCACAGCTCTGGTTTCTTCCGTTCCCAATTAACATCCAAAAGAAACTCTTAACTGTGTGAAAACCATTGAGATGTGTGGAGTGTTTTGCCCAACTGCTGCTTTAAAGCTGTGCAGACAGAAGGGAGTGTGTGAGAGGCTCTGCCTGTGTCAAGTGCTGGGAAAGACAGAGTCACGTGTTTAAAAACAGGCCCTTGTTCACGCAGGTGCTGCTGGAAGTGTGTGTATGTGTGCGTGCATTTATGTGTGTGTGAGAGAGAGAGAGAGAGAGAGCAGCAGGTGTGCGTGGACAGGGCCCTTGTTTTTGAGCAGGTGTGCTGTGTGGTTTAACAGGGCTACCAGTGGTTGAAGGACAAGATCTTGAGCGAGGAGGGCCGGCGTCAGCAGATGAAGCTGAAAGAGCTGCAGGCCATCGCCGAGCGGCTGGGGTGCACGCTGCCACAGCTCGCCATCGGTACGCAAACACTCACACTGCCGCTCTCTCTTTTTGTCTGTCTGTCCGTCCGTCCTGAACCTCGCTCCCTACGCTGCCCCTTTACATACTGTAGACACACACACTCCTCCATTCTTCAATCAGAGATCAAAAACTGGTGTGTGTGTGTGTGTGTGTGTGTGTGTGTGTGTGTGTGTGTGTGTGTGTGTGTGTGTGTGTGTGTGTGTGTGTTTAGCCCTTATAGTTAGTTTTTGTTAAAAGTTCTACAGCCTTAAAAATATTTGGTTCCCCAGTGTCCTGTTCCCATTACCCAGAGTTTCTGTGGGCGTGGCCTTGGAGTGTACAGTGGATAAAGCAGGAAGTGAGATTTTTGGTTTCAAGGTAAAACAGAAAAGTTTTAGCTAACAAACAGAAAATATATGAAGATATGAATCCTACAGAGTGTCCAAAAAGTCTCCATAGATACAAACGTAGAGCAAGTAGTTAATCTTGTGACAACTTCCTGATCCAGCCACGTGAACGATTTCAGTACTCCTTAAACTTAAAAGCCATTCCTAAAGGACGTCTGAAAATACAGTACAGTGGAGCCTTGGAAACTCCAATGATTCATTCCACAGCCCAAAAATATTCATAAAAAATAAAACAAAACAAATTAACCTCCATTTTACCATTGAAAAGAATTATGACTGATGTTAGACGAAAGCAGGAGCCTAAACAGATTAATCTCAACAGATTCTTCTCCTGCACTGCTACAGCCTTTTAAACTTTTTTTTTCTTCACAGAGGCCGTTGTTGCAGTATAGTTACTAAAAAACAGTCACTACGATAGGACACAAAATGTAAAGAAAAATGCTTTACGCACACACGCATGGTCACAATGTTATCGTAAACAGTACACGCAAGGATGTGGACTATACGAGCTCCCACAATCCCACAGCGTGAGAGAGAGAAGAACCATTGTCTCCGTTGTCATCACGTGACGCTCGTCAGACAAAGTACATACGCACTACAGTTCAGAGTTTATATAAGTTTAAGAGTCTAATCATAATAATATAGTTGTCTCCGTTCTTTACTTATATTTTGTTGAAAGAACTTGAAACTCTGAGAAGTGTACTGTAAGTCTATGTACCTGTTGGCATGAGCCGGGGGTTTTAAGTGTTCATTTAGCTTTAAACCATAAGTTCCATATGCACCTCTACTGTAAATTTGCAGTCATAAGCAGGTGATTTTACTCTGCCCCCCCACCCCCAGCAGTTCAGTTTATCAGGGGTTTGAAGCATTATGAAAAGAAACAGATGAAAAATGAAAACCAGTGAAATTATTCATAGAAAGTATTAAAAGACTTCTGATTCTTTTACAGTAAATGTAGCACGTGTGGTGTGTGTGAATGTGTGTTTGTGCGCAAGTCCATTCATGTGTGTGTGTGTGTGTGGTTGTACCCAGCACTTCTTGTAAGTCGAGCAGGTCCTCGTCTGTACAGATCATGATTAAGTGGTGGTTTGGTTTCATGGTTCGCAGCCCTCATCGCTGCGTGAGGAACCTCCTGTAGAAATGATGTTTCAGTTAAATATTAAGCAGAAACGCCTACATCTCTTGGAAGCCCTGTTCTGGTTACACCCCTGCCCCCCCTCCGCCCCTGACATTTCTTCCAGAACTCCGTGTTTCGGCCCCGAGACCCAGGGTCCTGAGCGAGCCAGCAGCACTGGTACTGATCTGTCCTGCTGCAGTGTAGAGATGCACCATGCCGTGTCTGTTTCTGCACCGAGCACATGCTGAGGGAGTGAACACCACCGTCACTCACTCATGTCACTTTCTCTCTCTCCCTGTCTGACTCTTCTCTCTCTCTCTCTCTCTCTCTCTCTCTCTGTCTTTTTGACTATCATGTTTCTCTCACAATCTGTGTGTGTTTGTGTGTGAGCTGTATGCTGTATGATCACAGTGAGGTTGATATAAGTGATGACTCGGCAGGTACAGTAATCTGAACCACTGCACAGAACTTACACTTGTCCAACTGCAGCCTCCTGATGAGTTTAGATTTGAAGTTGTTGTTTTTTTCCTTTCAAATCTAACTTTCTAAGTAACTTATACTTGTTTTAGTCTTAACGTGCCTATGTAAATATTCCTTCAGCCTATCTTCAGTTTAAATTCTGAATGTGAGGTTATTTAATTTCCTCAGTTTAAAGTAGGTGAGAGTTACTGTTGAGAAGATCAGCAGCCGAGAGCCTTTAGCATCTCTGAGAAGCTGAATATTATAATAACTGCTAAATTATTATTAGCAATTATTATTATTTAAAAAATAGTTTAAGTACAATGACTTCAATAAGTTGATGAAGGGGAGGTGCAGAGCCGTTTTTTTAAAAAGGCAGTTAATGTTACTACATAAGATGAGCAGCATTTATTTATTTGTTTAGCTAATCGTGTGTGTGATAGAGAGATTGCGCTAAATCTAATAGCGTGAATTCTATGCAAATCTCACTTGCGCCCATCATGTGCAGTTCTAAAGATCTACACAGGCACTACAGAGTGTGCAAGACACACACACACACACACACACACACACAACACAGTACATGTCACACACTTGAGATGTCAGATCCCCACAGAGTTTCCTCTCTCTGTGTGTGTGTGTGTGCGCGTGTGTGTGTGTGTGTGAGGTGTTGCATGTGTGGTCCTCCGGGAGCTGCAGCAGTCAGCACATGGCTTCTCTCACCTCCGACTCCAAACCTCTCCGCTCCAACACTGCAAGTTCTCTCAAAAACGAGAAAAAAAAAATGTTTCATTCCTTCTGCCCCCGGTGTTGGGAGCCATGGCAACGGTGTGGTCTGACGACTGTGTTTTTTTTTCCCCTCTGTGTGTGTGTGAGAGTGGGTGGTAGAGTTAGCTAGAGTGTGTTTTAATTTTGGAAATGGCTTTATTTTTTGCGTTGTTAGAAATGTTTGTGCTTGATGTGGAAGGGTGGGGGTGTGAGCTGTTTGTGTGGGCGAGTATGGAAGTGTGTGTTGTGTATTGGGTGTGATTTATGTACTGATCCTCTGCAGCATGGTGCCTAAGGAATGAAGGAGTCAGCTCAGTGCTCTTAGGAGCCTCGAACAGCGAACAGCTCATGGAGAATATAGGTGCGATACAGGTGAGGACGTTGTGCTGCACAACTACACAAGCACCATCAACCTGTGTTATGTGTGTTTCGTATTTCTAGATTATAATTTAAACTTTTTCTTATGTATTCATTCCTTCACTTTAAAAACTTTGCTTCTGACCTAACAGACACTCGCACACAATTCACAATTAAGTTCTTTTCCACCTCAACACAGACTTTTTCACTAATTGTACTGTTAGTGCCTATGTACAGTAAAGGAGGTACTGCTGAGCCACGCCCCCTCCAAAGAACAGGAGAGCTGAGCCGATTTTATTTGTTTGATTTTTTATTATTATTAATAACAAGAATAACTACAAAATTAAACAAAGAAGATTTAAACATTAAAAAACTGTAAAAACTAAACACTACAATCAACTTTACACAGTTTACAGAGCAATAACAAGGTCTATTGAAGATTACAGTATTTGCAAACTTAATAAAAAACAAGTGAATAAACTAACTAAACGAATAACGAAAAAAATCTATCTACATACCTATGTACAGTACCTTTCTCTCCCTCCCTCCTAACAAAGAACTGACCATATCAGCAATTTGTTGTAGAAGCTCTAATGCTCAGAGCTGAACACTTTCTAACTAAATAAGAGTGTGGTGTAACGGGGCAATTCTTTTATTTAAAAAAAATTAATAAAAATCTGCTTCATAGGGAGATTGTCGTTCAACCCGAATAACCGTGCTATTAGTTTTACTTTTTTTTTTTTCCCCCCGCAGGTCCTTCCGAAGTTGTCGTCCTCCATCGTGCACGAGGTGGACAGCATACTGGGGAACAAGCCCTACAGTAAAAAGGACTATCGCTCCTAGTGTGTGTGTATATGAATGTGTGTGTGTGTGTGTGTGTGTGTGTGTGTTTGTGGAGCCCAGGGGCTGCCATGCACTGAGCCCCCTTTGCCTGTTTCTCCGTTTGCTTGAGCTTTTACTGAATGAGTAAGCAGCGCATGAGACCGGCAGGTCCACCCCAAGCCTGCAGGGGGAGCCCTTATAGAAACATACAGGGAGCAATGAAACAAAACATCAAAATAATACACACATGGGCTTTCAAATGGAAAAAAAAGAAATTGAAGAAAAGAGCTAGACCTTCTTACCTGGAGGATAAGTAGCTTTTAATAGAAAGCTGAAAAAATAAAAGAGGGAGGAAAAAAATAGCACCTGCTTGCTTGGCTGTAGGAAATACTCGGTTTTCCTCTGCGCGTTGTTTTTAATACTCCGATGCATATTTGACCAAAAATAAAGAAAAACCACAAAAAAATGTAATAGATCTCTATATAAACGCAGCACTTAAGTTTCATGGTTGGTTGCACATCTCCCATAGTCACTCATGAGGTCCGTCCCTCCAAAACCATTCACTGTGTCGTCTGCGTCATGATTGCACACACCCCCTTCGCAGATGAGCCAATCAGCACTTTAATAAGAGTCCGTTTGAGGGAGTGGCTATGGGAGGCACCGGCGTCTAAACTGATACACAAGCATCATTTTAGTTTTATTTTTTCCTCCAGTGCATCTGGTCCCACCTCAAAGTAGCGGTTATCTTAATGTCACAAAGTAAATAAAAACTGGACCTGCGTTTATCTGTTTGTGCGTTCATGCTGATCCAGTGGCGTCCTGGACCTCCCTCTCGCCTGCTGCGTACAAGCGTACGCTCAGGAACGTCTTTGAATGTGTTGACGCGCACACGAGCGCATGCCGAGTCTCGTCACCAGACGCCGGAGGTTAACGTTAAAGCTTCAGCGTCGACATACATGGCTAAAGCCAAAGATCTGTCCCGGCTCCGTCTGTAACATCTCCCTGTCTCGCCCCTGTCTTAAGCTCATCTGTAAGAGCATGCACTTCCTCTTATTCACTTAACTCTATATACATCATATATCATGTGTATCTCTCCCCGTGTATACTCGCCTCGGCCAAAAGACTTAGATATGTAGGTATTAACACCAATATATATTTGCATCCTGTATCTTAGGAATGTCATTAGATCTTTTCTACACCGTATACCACAAAAAATTAACGAGCCATTCTCTCCGCAGTGAAAATTTTCCTCCAACTGCATGACGTCTACTCCCAATCCTAGGCATGTGCACTCTTCAGCCATTATGCAAGGGGTGCGTGTGTGTGTGTACAGTGTGTGTATGTGTAATAGATAATCTCCACATACATGCATACAGAGTCGGCCAAAATATGTATACACTCTTCAGGAAAAGAAAAACTTGTATAAAATAATTTAATACAAAATGTATTTCTATTGGTTTATATGTGTGTGTATACTGTATATGTATGTATACATGATAATATTATGATAATAATATGAAAATACATCATACTGTTTTTCTTTTCCTGAGGTGTGTATAAATGTTTTTGGCTTGACTGAGTAGTACACACATCACGTACACACACACATCACGTACACACACACATACATGTAGAACATAATTTGATCGATGGATTTACACGGGCGTGTTTGTTTTTTTGTTTTTTTCCTGAGACGTAGATGTTTGTTTGACTCACTTCGCAAAGTTTCACTAGGAGCCGTGTCGATCGGTGACCGAATCGACCGTGTCGCATCTTATTGGAGAAATGGAATTCGTTGATGCACAGACAAACGGTTTTGAGAAAGTATTTCAGTTCTAATTAAACGAACGCAATACTTTTATCCTGCTGTACAAACAAATAAACTAACACTGATCTTTAAGTGTGGAGAGAGAGAGAGAGAGAAAGATTAGGGGATTCATTCAGCGATTTGGTCGCCCTTCTTCAGGCTGAAGCCTTCTGCTGTAAAATGGGCTCAGCAGATCCACTAAGGCACGCTCAGGGGTTTCTCAGCCTGCACCACACCCGCGCTTCTCCGTGAGATATGCTTTTCATTCTCACCGATCAGATGCTCTCAGATCTGATACTCCTGTTCCTCAGACTTGTATCTGTTAAGATGGCACATTGAGATGTTTGGGTTTTTGCTTGTAGATCTGAAGTTGTTCACCTGCTTCTGGATCAGGCTGGAGTTCCACACCTTCTCTTTCTCCAGTACCACTTCACATTTGGGTATCGGGTACCGCTGAATCTCCTGGACCATCCATCACATACAAAGGGAGCTGCTCAAAGAGTGAGCAAGACATAAAAGCTTGCTGAAGAAAATCCCATGAGCATGTGGCATTCTTCTTAGAGCAAGGCAGCATTTATATCTGTATCCACCTTCTCATGAGCCCCATTCACCAAGTTTGGTTTTAGTGGCACCATGACCGTCTGTTCTTTAGAGCTTCTACAGAGCCATCTCAGAAGTGTCATGAGCTTTTCATCTTCCACTTTTAACTTGTCTTCTAGCGGTTTGTTCAACGCATCCTGGAGCTGCTCGTAATTCTTTTTCTCCTCCGGCTTTTAGGATCTCTCCTCAATGACATTCTCAGAGTCCGTTCTGAAATATACCTGCATCTCTCAGTACTGCACTCGGTTTAATTTAGAGTTAAATCACAAAGCGTGCATCACCTGTTAGAAGAACTTTATTTTATCAGAGGATTTTTGATCCCACGGTTTCACTCAGATCATCAGACGATCGTTGCTATTTGTTTCTGATCTGACTCGTATAAATATTAGATTAGATTAGAAGTTAGGTCGGTCCTTCGAGCTGTTGTTTAGTTTAGTTTTAGGTGATACACCTCACTGTGCTCCATAAGGTAGAATCCGGTCCAGTTCTCCTACTGTGTGTAGCCGCTGTGTTTGAAATTAGGACGTTGTGGAAGCCGATTCTGAATAGTAAAATTAAAAAAGAAAAAAGAAACAAACAGATGTTGATGTATTAATGTATTGGGTCTTTTTCCTTTTTTTCCAATTATTTGTGGAAACGTCAAACGTCTCGTTGTGCTTTTTATGGCGTCGCCCTGTTTCTGTGTTAGAGATTCTCTCAGGAAAGAAGGGCATTACTGTGTGTTCGTCTGCGGTGGGAAACTAGTGCACTAGCGCCACACGTGGTCATGACAAAGTACTGCATTTGAAGAAAAAAAAAGTTTTTAAAAAATAAATAAAAACTCATCAGTGGCGTGCTGTGGAACATGTTCACTAGGGAAACGTTTTGTGCTTCTCTTCTCACAAAGGAAAACAAGACAAGGCAGTATTTACCCAGAACAGTGCTTTAATGTTTCAACATGAAACGCCTTTTATGTTCTTATACCCAGAGCGGAAACATGAGCGTGCATGGGCCTTTTTTTTTTTTTTTTTTAATGAATGATTCTTTTTAAAAATAAAAAAAAACAACAGCAACCACCTGTAGATAGAGGACGAGCGCTTAAAGCATCATCTGCTGTTTGCTTAGAAATTATTTTTCTGTTCAATATTTTAGAGGGATAAAGGCAAGTTTAAAACTTAAAAAGGGGTATTTTATTTTTTTAGTATTCTTCGTTGCCCTGCTTTGATATTAAGATGATGACGATGATGATGAGCACCTATTTGCACTGAATATGCATTTTGAAGAACTCTGTATAATGTATACAATGGCAAGCTTACATCTCCTCCTGTGTGTGGAGAGATCCTGGATGTCCAGAATGATATATCTGTATATAGTTTGACCTTTTGTACATATATACATATAAATGGTTGTGATCACTTCGGCATTTATTTCTTTTCTTTTTTTCTTTTCTTTTTTTTAATCCTTCATTGGCAGGCATTGCTAACTGCATTGTGCTTGAATTGGAATTTAGAAATGTACAGCTTCAGTATCTATGAAATGGAAATTATAAAATATTAATGAGGATGAAACTCTGGCATCTTGTCTGGTTTTTTCTTTCCCTCTCCTTACACTTTCAAACAAGATTTAAAAAATATAACTCTTCCATGGAATATCTATATTTTATTTATACAGTATTAATAAAAAATGTAAATATACATCATACATAAATACATCAAACACCTTTATATACTGTGGAATGAAAACTGCTGGCAAAGAATAATACAACAACCCTTGAGATCAGACCTTAAATAAGGTCACTGCATTATCATTATTCTACATTGTTGCTGGTTATGAATTCAAGACAAGCAAATTATCATTTAAAAAAATATACATATAAACTCCTGTAGTAAGCAAAATAGCACCATGAATAAAGAACACTTGAAAACTGAACACTTTACATCGTCTAAAGCTTGTGTCTCATTTGCACATTGTATTATATCCCTTTATCTATAGATAGAGGAACACTGCACTGCATGCCAGAGTAAGACGTGTGTGTGATCTGGGAAACACTTAAACTGCTCACTTATATGGTGGAATGAGTGTAAGGTGTAGCTCGTAATTTTCCTGATTTTAAACAGCCTCAGTACAAGAATACCTCGGAGCAAATTTCAGACACCAAGTATGTAGGGATGATGACGAGGAAGCACCTGATACGACACCTAGGTGGTGATTCAATTTGTAACTCTAAACAAATTTGGCAACTAATTCGCTCCAACTACACAGGATGCTGTGCTGCCTGACCATGTTTGAGTAGCTTAGAGCACCACCTGTAGGATCATAGAGGAACTGCACCATATTTCCACTTCAAATGCAAACATAAGATGTTGGAGTCAGATTGGTTTTGGTTGGATGAATTGGTGAATTTTTCCCCTGCATCGATACTAAAAATATTGTCAAAAGCGATACTTTTGTGATGTTAAATCTACAGATAAATAAAGGACAGTGTAACATGTATAACGATCATAACATAGAAACACAAAGCTCACAAATGCAGGTATAGTTTGTGTGATCGTGTGTTTGTGTGGTTTTGTTGACAGGCAGTTGCTGATCTTGTACAAAAGAACACTTTCACTTTGTTTTGTGTTTGTGTGGTCAGTGCAGCTTCTAGAAAGCACACATGATGAATGGCTTTCTGTCCTCCTCTGAGTGGGATGAGTGTGTGTTCCCTCAGTGCCGTCCTCATGCAGAGGAGGTCTGACGCAGGTTCATGGAGCTCCAGAGGAACAACACATCTGCTCTTCCTGCTTCACTCCTTCAGGCTGTCCGTTATAAGTTGTTCAGATGTGACTGCTCATCTCTTCTGTCACGTCTGCTCAGAGGTGGAGGTCCATCTATGGAGACGACCAGATCACACCTTACACGCTTGTGAGTTATATCGGGAACAAGGTAGACTAGATAAGGGTCAGGGTTACAGACAGAAGGTCATGGGTTCTTGTTAGGAACTTGAGTGAGGAATTGAATCCTTTCTGTTCATTTATTACATTAGCTAGTTACATCGTGGTTGCGGTGAAGCAAATACAGAACAGTGCTTCAGTACAAGGGTAAGGACATCTGCTTTAGTTTTTTAAATCATGTCACTGATCCTGCAGAGTAAGGGGAACGGTTCTCTCCTAGCCTTGCTTGTCTTGTGCTGTAATGTTCTCTGTGAAGTGGCGTTTTGGTTCTTAATATTGTTAGATGTTTCTAAGAAGATGCGTCTTGGTCTTTATACAGAGGTCAATCACACATATACACAGCAGACCATCAACACAATAACTTGGCACAGGTACACCGGGTATGAGGTGTGGTACCCCACTGGCTTGAACCCGCACCCTCAGATCCCCTGAGCTACATCTCCCACAGTCTTTTCACACAGGGTTATACAGTACAATCAATACACTAGTTCTGTGTCTCTCTCTGGATTAGTATTAGATTTTAGTGTCTCAGCGTCTCAGCATATTTTTTTTTTAAGAGTTATGAGTAAATGAGCACCGTGTTGTGTCAGTACCAGTACTAGAATGTTCCTGGTCTCAGAACAACATGGCACCTGCTTATTATTTTTGTAAAATAAAAGATTCATTCTAAAGTGTTTTTTTCCCCCACTGTATCGGGAAAGTTTTCAGATATAGGATTTGATTGATGGTAGAAATAAAATGTTTAAAGCTGCAGAGAAGCTCGTCAAAGCAAGGCTTCAGTGGAACAGTTTTGGGGGAAACATTCTGTGTATTTATTTATTAAAGTTTGACCAAAGTGTAAAGCACAATATAAATCACCATCCTGAGAGATTTCTCTAATAACCTGCTGGACAGGAATAAACATAGCACGTAAAAAAATTAACTCTTATGAGCAGATGGGGGGGGGGGGGGGCACCAACTCTTTACCTCAGATGTGTTCAGTCCTTAATGAACTCGAGAAAAAGAATTAGTAAATGGAGTACGAGTTACCTTCTGTACACCTGGCGCCGATCCAGCCTTTCACACACACACAGTGACCAGTACGACTGTCACACTCTGCTCCATTCTCACACTCGCAGTTTAATGAGCAGTCTGGTCCGTACCGGTTCACTCGACAGTCTGAAAAACGCACAAACGAGTTAGAAGATCAATGAGGGAACAGATTTTATGCAAAATGTAAATAAAATACATATTTATGAAAAAAATAAAATACATTAAAAAAAAAAAAAAAACCTTAATGAAACGGAGTAAAATATGTTAATGAAGCAACCAGTCAGAGGAATAAAAATTAACTGGTAAAGTGTTACAGCTTTCTGTCTGCAAACTCAGGAATCAGTGACATGTTTAAAAAAAAAAAAAAAAAATCAGTCCTTAGTGGGGGAAAGTGTCCTGAGTCTAATCTAATTCAGTGTCTTATTAAAAGAGTACAGTTTATCAACTAGAACATTTTTAACCCTACTGTACCTCTAGGCATACTCTATACTATACTATATATATATGGTTTCAAATGTCTATCAGTAGATTGTTTTGCTCATTTCTAGAAATGAGTGCTTATCTCATAAATTATCTAAAATAATAAATTATTAGAAACAAAAAAATTATTAGAAATAGTTGAATATGTCAGAAATAGAATTTCTATTGAATATGCTTAGAAATAGAATTAATAATCTTATATTTGGTTTATTCTGTTAATGAACGTAGATTTAATATTGTTTTACTTGGTCATGTTTTTTTTTTTTCAATGTAATTAATAAATACAAAATGTAATATGCGCCTCGAATACTGCTCTGTCTCACTGCTACTCTCCAGTCGACTAATATTTCATTATTAGACACTTTTAGTCTCAGGCATATTTATAGATGGTTCACCACAAGCATTTATTTCTGGGAATATACAAGGGTGAATCAAAACTGATATGCACTCTGACTGTAGAACTTATTTTAATTAACTTTTTGAAAAGACAAAATAGATAAATTTTCGACATAAACAAGCTTTCATATTCCCTCATTAAAAATGTTTTGGGCTGAGCTGCAAGCCACGAATGCAAGGCTGTCTTTACTTCTTCATCACAAGTGAATCTTTGTCCTCGTAGGGCTGCTTTCAGGGGACCAAACAGGTGAAAGTCTGATGGAACGAGATCAGGAATATATTAATGTTCAGTGAGAGCCTGATGAGTTGTTTCGGCACAAAAAAAAGAATCACTGCACACTGCTCTTCTTTCGTGCAAATCACAAGTGGGGCATCCAGTTTTGCTCGCACCACAGTCACAAGTGGACTGGGGTAAACACATGATTAATCAATTCACAATTTTAAAATACTGAGATTTACTTGTACTATAAAAGTGAAATGTTGGAATAAATAAATGCATAACAAACTCATTAGAGGAAACAGATTATTCAGTTTTATAATATTTTATGCATTAAAACATGTCACAAACGTTAAATTAAAATCTCCTGAACTCCTTGCATCAACAATGCGCTGTGCACTGTCTGTTCTTATGGTCGTGAACATGTCAGTTATCTCCTTTTCAATTAGCTAGCACATGCTTTAGCAAAATGTCTTTCTTTTTGTTTAACACGCCCAGAGTGAATGAGTGCAGTTGCTATTTGTCACTGATCAGATGTGCTGTTACACTGAGGTAGTCATGGTTACTTACTGATGTCCAGTGGTCTCCAATAAGCGCAATTAAAGTAGGTTCTGCCAACTTCCTCACTTTCACAGCCTTTTTCATTTCCTTCTACATCTTGTAAAAATGGTTTACTAGAAGGTAGCTCAAGCACATCACATTTATCCAAACTTCCATGTAGCTTTGTATAATGAAACTAGCTGATCAGCACACCTGGTGATGTTTCCTCAGTCTACATTAATTGCATGCATTAATGTTTTAATATTGACAGCCTTAATTTATTCAATGAAAGTATGAGATAACATTGAAATTATTCACTCCATCTTCTGCTCCTCATTTACGCATGTCAGTGGTGCAGAAGTTTATTCTCTTAACACCTTTATCCAATGCCTCCTCACTTCACCTTATAGTAAAATTAAACTCTAATACGCTTACCTGCATCACACCTGAGTCCAGTTTTTCCTGGCACACACGTGCACATGCCACTCACGGGGTCACACGGCGTGTCGTCTGCGCAGTCACACGTCTTCGAGCAGTTCAGACCGTACGTGCCGCGCTCACACACTGTAAAACGGTAAGAATTTTAGTTTAATCTCTTTCCTTGGACGTTTTTTAGAGTTGAACTATAACAAAAAAAAAAATTTGTAATGCATCTGATAGGTTTAATTTTTGTAGCAGAATTTAATTGTTTAATAGAATTTTAATTGTTTAAATAAATGTATCAATGTATTTGTAAAATATTAACAATGCTATAGAAGCAACCTTTAATTATTAGAGCTACAGGAGAGAACTATAAATTATAGTTAAAAACTACTTTTCAAAACGTAAAAGAGACATTTAGTTTAATAAACACACTTAAAATTAAGGAATTTAAATGAGCATTTTTATGACCTCATTTAAAACGGATACTGTAAGTGTGACTTTAGCAGGGGTGATAGCGTTCCGGCACCACGCCGGATTTCCGGCGTACTGTGGCTGCGGGGGAAAAAAAAAAAATCAGGTTCGCGGATATTGATCTGTCATTTCTCTAGATCTGAGA
>JAQMYL010000016.1:2644415-2658085 GCA_030014365.1 Clarias pachynema | reverse complement strand
AAGATGGGCTAATAATGTCAATCTAGGCACTGAACATATTGAGAAGAAATGCTGTATTTTCTTGAATAATACTGGGGGCATAATGCAGAGCCACTTGACAATAATGATGATCAGGGTTATACATAGGCTGTTTATATATTTGGGCCCAGAGGCCAACAAGTTATGTGTTAAAAGTGCGTTAAAATGTGTGTTAAAATGCCGCATACATAGTACCGCCACCCTTACTCGCCTCAGGGGCAAGGAAAAAAAGTTCAGGCTCAGGAATTTTTTCCACTATCAGCCCTGCTTTAGGCGCCCCCCCGACTCGCTGCAGGCAGGTTTAGACCATCACTGAGTATTAACTCTAAACTGGGTGTCCTTTCACTGTTAAACCTCTGCTGCAGCTAAAACACCTGCCCTGTATGTGACAGATACAGACATTAAATCTGTCTGGTCCTCTGCAGGAATCAACCATCACGTCCTCCGTACAGTACTGCACGTAACACTATACTGTAACACACTGTACTGTAACACACTTAAGGTATTTAAATGGGAACATTAATTAACAGCAGGAGGTTGATGATGGTTATGATAAATTACTTCACTGACTCTTACATTTGCAGTTAACTCTGTGCTTCCTGAAACTTTTTAATCACCCGAATGAATTTTCTGTAAGCCCAAGCCTTATTCACTCGACTTTATTATTCCAGAGTGATTACACTGAAGATTTTATGATGGCTATAACCTAAAAGAATATTCCTTACACTGGCTCACTGCTCTAGTAAAAAGCTTCACACAATCTTGATTGTTTCAAAAATTATATACCAAAAAAATACATCCAAAGCCTTTACATTTGAAACTTTTCAATGATTTACAAACTCAAACTTTCTGCAGCAGACGTTTTAAAGTTTTAAACTGTTAGAACAGTCTTTTGTGATGGTCTAGACCTGCGCAGATGTCTGCAGCGAGTCAGGAAAGGCGAACACGCCTACAGACACACTTACAGTATCCATTTTAAACAAGGTCATAAATATGAACATGATGCACGAGAACGAAATGAAATAAGTTTCCTTTTAAAGCTTAGCTGTAAATAAAGCCAAGTCCAAAGTGAACTTAAATAAATGTTTTTTAAGTTCATTTAAAACAGAAGCTGTGAAAAGCCTCTCTCTTAATTAATTCTCTTTAATGTTAATTTTTGAACAGTATAACTTCTAATTTGTGACCTTTCTGGCAGTTTGACCCCCAATATCCAGCAGGACAGATGCAGTGCCCGTCGCTGGGAGCACACAGAGCTCCATTCACACACTCGCAGTGCTGCTGGCACCGAGGTCCATACAGACCCTCTGGACAAACTGTAACACACACACACACTTCGCTGAATAGTACTGTAAGAAGACAAAACTGCTGATGATCAACAATGTGCCTGAGGGTTAAAAAAGTGTGTGTGTGTTTGGAGAAAGAGAGAGAGACACACACTCACCATGCTGACACTGATGACCGTAGTATCCTGCTCCACACAGGCATGATCCTGTCACCTTGTCACATGTGCTGTTGTGCTGACACACACATTCCAGGGCACAGTTTGGACCGTACCATTCCTCAGGGCACTCTGACACACAGACACACACGTATATATACTGTATATACACTATAGATACTGTATCTTATATGTACATAATCTTGCGCACGAACACTATACAGGATGACATTTTAAGCCCCGCCTCCTCTCTGATTTGATTGGTGGTTGTTCATAAACCATAAAACACTTCTGTGTTGAGTCGCACCGCAAACTTGTCCGTTCCTTAATGATCATATAAGTATTCAGAATTCAGAGTCTGTACTCATCAATCCGAAATCATTTTTAATGAAAACGGGGATAATTGTTGCTTTTTCCCCCACATTAAAAAACACACACTAAGTTATGATGATGATAACAGAGATGGCACTCACCTCTTTCACAGTACAGTCCAGTGAAGCCGAGCCCACACACACACTTCCCAGAGACTGAGTCACACACACCTCCATTACTGCAGTTACAGCGCTGTGAACAGCCTACACCATACCAACCTGAAGCACAGCCTGAGTACACACATATACACACGCACACACACACACACACACAAACATACACTTTTTTCACAAGTGTTTATATTGTACAAAGAAGTTTAAGGTGTTAAAAGCATTTAGTAAAATGGTTTCTGTTCAGTCATATGGAATTATACGTTTTCTATGTGTACTATGTTTACTACACTGTATATATTCCACTACACTTTTACTACTGTATGACGTTCTACACATTTTAATCGCTTCACTATAGTACATGTAACACACTATATTAACTGCACAACCAGACGTTGGTTCTGATATTGATCTTGTGCTACTTTATAATCATGGTTCTCACACTTTTTAGCTCAACTTCCAGAGCAAACCACTACAAATCACTACTTATAATCATCCAGCAGGACCTCAGGTGGGGCAGAAACACCACCATCTCCACCACCACGCCTCTGTAACACCTGCCCTGTGTGTGATAGATACAGAAATTAAATCCGTCTGGTTCTCTCCACGAATCAATATTCACGTCCTCCGTATGCATCATGTTCAGCTCTGCAATTTCACTGTCCAAACGCAAGCTACCAAGCCTCATCAACAGCGCAGGAAGAAGAACCGCCTGGCAGCTCCACCCCCTCACTGAGCTACACCCATCCCAGGTGAAGGAGAGAGAGAGAGAGAGCAGGGAAAACAATGCTGTCTCCACACATCCCTGATGCTGCCTATTTCACCGCAGTAAGTCCTAAAGTCCCACAGCAGCAGTGTGATATAATGGAACAAAAGGGTTTCTTCCCCTGGACTACACTCTTCCTAGCACTTATATAAACGAGTACAGCTCGAGAGTAATGCCACAAACACCTGCAGTGACTATACCCCCACTATTTGAGAACCACTGACTTAGGGAAACATGTCTAGTTCACCTGAACAATCTGCTGTCTCAACTTCTCACATCCGTCCTACAGACATCTTAACAGACTGTACCATAAAACACTGTACTGTAACACACTGTATGGTAATGGACTGAACTAACACGCTGTACTGTAGTGCTCAGTACTATATGATGATGTACTGTAAACACTGTACTGTACAGTATTGTGCTGGAACGCACTAAAACAGTTCCTTGTACAGCCTGTAGAGGAATAGAAACATTCCGATTGTGATTCAGGTGTTAGTTTTACCCGCACTAGTGCACAGTGTGAACTCATACTTTACACCTGGTTTGGAGAAACACCTCCATGCCACAACACACCATCCCATAACTCAGCTGTGACAGGACAAAAGTAAGTGTACCACTGTGTTAGTCTTACCCGCCCTGACACACTGTGTAAGTTTAGTGTAGAGCTGAGAATGTCACAAAGGTCTTTCCTTTGTGTTTTTGCTGTTATTTTGGGCAAAAATATTATCATTCTCAGATTTTCACCAAATTCACACTGTAAATCAAGACCATCATGGCTAATAAAGGGGGTGCACTTACTTTCATCCTGTCACTCCAGAGCTGGGATCTGAGCTTCTTAGTTCCATTATATCACACTCAAACAAAGCTACGGTTCAGGGGTGCATAAACTTAAGTCTGTAAGTTTTGAGGTGAATCCATGGATCAGTCATGTTTTTCTAGCTCATCTCACTGATACCTGATCAGATTTCACGTTTCTATCAGAGACAGCATTTAGCAGTTTGAGCTACAGTAGTTCTTCTATTGGATCTATCCGACCAGACGGACCAGCCTTCACTCACTACATGCATCAGTGAGCCTCAGCTGGCCGTAACCCTGTCGCCGGTTCGCTGGTTTCCTTCCTTGGAGCACTTTTGTAACATCCCACAGGAGGAGCTTTTGTTACCAACGCTCTGATTCAGTCATCGACTCCTTACGCTTGTGCATTTTTCCTGCTTCCAACACATCAACTTTGAAAACTGATCTGTTGCCTAATATATCACACCCCTGACAGGTGGTACTGTAATGAGATAATCAGTGTTACTCACTTCACTTGTCAGTGGGTTTAATATTAGGGCTGATCATCTGAGAAAATATTTTTCTCAGTGTTGGCAAAGAGGATGTCCACCTACATGATCGAAAACGGATATGTCAACACCTCAATTCAAAAGGGTTTGCGGGATGCCTGGAACACATAGGAGCCCTGAGCCAGTTGATATACGAGGCAAGGGCGAAAAAAGGCGACCTGACAGTTGTTCGGTTGGATTTGGCTAACGTCTAAGGGTCCAGGGAAGTCCTGATTTATCAATTAAAGCATGACTTTATCAACATGGCCAGCTCACCAGATTGATGTGGCTCATGACTGTGTATGAGGTTCCACTCACAGTAGTGGAAATAGTGGAACGTAAAATCAACTCACACCTCAGAAGGTGGTTGGGAATCCCTCCAGGCTTCACGTCAGTCGGGCTGTACATCAGATCAGGGCAATTACTACCCCTCTCTTCCCTGGTTGAGGAATTCCAAGTAGCCAAGTGCACGGTTGGCTACTTGGAATTACGGTGACTATGACCCTCAGGGACTCAAGAGACGGCAAGGTCAGAGAAGCTGGAATAAAAACCAGGTCAGGTCGGAAGTGGGAGGCTTCAGCAACTCTGGCCATAGCAGAAGGGAACCTGGAGCTCAATGACATCATTGGAGCACCATGCACAGGAAGGCAAGGCCTTGGAATGACCCACTTCCATAGGTGGGGGAAAGTCAACCCTGTGGAGAGAAGAGCCATGATCCAGGCGGAAATAAGGGACCTAGAGGAAGAGCAGAGGAAGGCAAAGGCTGTGGAGCTAGGGTCCCAGGGGGCCTGGACAAGGTGGGATCTCCCCAAGAGGAAGGTGACATTGGCTGACCTATGGAGGCTTGAGCCATACTGGATCTCATTCTTGCTTAAGGCCGTCTATGACACTCGTCCAACCCCGGTAAATCTGCACAGATGGGGGTCAAGGGACGACACAACATGCAAGCTCTGCGGGCAAAAGGGAACAATGGCACACAACTTGACAGGATGCAAAACTGCCCAGGGCAGATACAGATGGCGCCATGACAAAGTACTGACTGTCCTGGCTGACATCCTAGAGCAGGAGATGACCAGGAAATGTCAACATAAGAGCAAGTCGCCACCAGGAATAACATTTGTCAAAGAGGGGACGAGGCCACCAGGGCCCAATAAAACCAAGGCAAGTCTTTTGCAGTCTGCTAAAGCATGGGAGCTTAGGGTAGATCCGAAGAATAGGCTCCAGTTTCCAGATGTTGTCCACACTACCTTAAGACATGACGCAGTCCTCTTCTCCATGGAAGGAAAGAAGATTATACTAGTGGAGCTTACAGTGTCGTGGGAAGAGGGATGGGAGGAGGCATTTGAAAGGAAGACTGAACGCTATTAAGACTTGGTGTGGAACTGCAGGGACAAAGATTGGCAGACGTGGTTGTATCTAGTCGAGGTGGGATGTATGGGCTTCACAGCCCAATCAGTATGGAAGCTGATGTCAGACATTGGATTGAGGGGGATTGAGAGAAAGAAGGCAGTGTGAAGGCTGGAGGAGGCAGCAGAAAGAGCCTCCTGTTGGATTTGGAGCATCAGGGAGGAGTTGAGCTGGCAGCCAGAAGTGAGTGAGTAGTGGCTGGCCACCACTACTGACCCACCAACAGGAGAGTTTTATGGTTAAGGGTCGAAACACTTTGGGATTCTTGGTAACCATCTGATGACACAACCTTCTGGCTAAAGGCTCCAGTCGTTGCAAGATGACTGAAGGAGAAGCATCCAAGGATGTATGCCATTACTTAGGGCTGATCATTGTATTATTTATTAATTGTAATAAGTAGAGCAGAAACAATGGCTATAGTACAGTAGAGTACAGTAGATGATGTAGATCTATTTCCATTTAATATCGAGCACTGATCATGTATTTTAAGTGCTACTGATGGCTTGGTGCCAGATAATACACATGCCTTTAGAGGTCTAGTGGAGTCCAGGCTTTGATGGGTCAGAGCTGATTTAATGGCTGATTAAGTGCGTTATCTATAACCTGGTCAGTCTGTGTACAGTATAACCATGGTCAGTTCACTAACCTTGCCCACAGTTGTCTCCTCGGTGCCCAGGAGGGCACACACACCTCCCTGTGACTGGGTCATTCCTCATCCCGGCCCTGCAGTGAGCGACATTGGCACAGTCCTGCCCGTAACGCCCGGCCGGACATGCTGAAACAGAACGTAGCCTCAAATCACTGCAACTGAATAAAATGTAAAATACTCTGTAAAGAAATATGAAATTTAAAACAAAACAGCTCACTGATGTTGCACTGAGCTCCTATAAATCCAGGCGGACATTGGCATGCGCCCGCGGTGGCCTGACACACCCCGCCATTCACACACTGACACTCCCTCTCACAGTCTGGACCATAGCGCCCACTCTCACACTCTAGAAAGCAGACACACACAGCAGACGTCACGAAACCTGATTAAAAGAGCGGTATGTAATTTGTTCTCTTCACTCCTCATGAGTCGGGCCATGAAAGAAACCCTGAAAGAAATCGTTAAACATTGCCATTTATTTGAAAAATATGACTGATAATGCAAAAGGAATGTTTCTTATTTAAGGATAGCGTTCATGTGAAGTCATTAATTATCACATAGTTGTTTGACTCCTTTTTAAAACCTAATGATAAATAAAATCACCCAAACAACCCTGATCAAAAGTTTACATATCCTGGAATGTGTGGCCACATTATAAACACACAGGTTGACACACACAAGTTTAAATGGCTATTAAAGGGAAGTTTCCACACCTGAGACTCATTGAAACTGTAATTAGTGTCTGTGCGTAAATATTCAGTGAGTTTCTCAACTCATGAGATGGTGCACTGATTTGAATGGAGACTGCATCCATGGAGAAATTGCCAATGGACCTGTGGAATAAGGTAGTTGAACTTTATAAAGTAGGAAAAGGACATAAAAAGATATGTCAACCCTTGAAAATACCAGTCAGTACTATTCAAGCGCTGATAAACAGGTGGAAAATAAGAGGTTCTGTGCCACGGTCAGGTAGAGCGAGAAAGATTTCACTCATTACTGCCAGAAGAATTGTTTGGGATGCAAAGAAAAATCCACAAACAACTTCGGTTACAGGCTGCTCTGGAAGAAAGTGCTGTTGTTGTTTCAAGGAGCACAATCAGGAGGTACTCGAACACCACTGACTTGCATGGTTTTGTTGCCGGGAGAAAGCCGTTACTGCGTACTGCGCCCATGCCACAAAAAGGCCGGCTTGCAGTACGCCAGACAGCACCTAGACAAGCCTCACAGCTTCTGGAGTCATTTGGAGTGATGAGAACAAAACTGAACTCTATATTCACATCCATAAATGCAATGTTTATGTTGAAAAGTACACCATCCCCGCTGTAAAGCATAGTGGTGGATCTCTTATGTTTTTGGGCTGTGTGAGCTCCAGTGGCACAAGGAAGGTTAGTGCAGGATGAAAGCAGCATCTTATCAGAAAATAAAGGCAGATAATTTGCATTCTACAGTTCGAAAGCTGTGCATGGGATGCTCTTGGATGTTCCAACATCACAAGGACAAGTTGACCCTCCAATGGCTACAGCAGAAAAAGCTGAAGGTTCTGGAGCGGCCATCACAGTCTCCTGACCTCAATACCGTTGAGTCACTTTGGGGAGATCTCAAACATGCAGTTCATGCAAGTCAACCAAAAGATTTACAGGAACTGGATGCATTTTGCCAAGAGGAATGTGCAGCTATACCACTTGAATTAAGAGAATTAAGTTTAATTAATTAAAATGCACAATTTTTACAAAAGACTTCATGCCATCATTGATGCTAAAGGGGGCAATACACTAGATTAAGAACTTAACTATGCAAACTTTTGAACAGGGACTATTTCCTCAGTTTTGTTTGATGATTGTGCCATTCTGTTATGCCTTACATATGAACTTGACTCCTCTAAGAAATAAAATAAATTAGTTTTGCCTTCTTACTCATGTGTTCTTTAAAAAAAAATCACATATCTTGCAAATTCTTCCAAGGTATGCAAACTTTTGAGCACAACTGTAAAAATAATGTCAAACGTTTAGCATCGTCATCATTTTACCCTGATCACATTTAGGTCCGGTGTACCCTGGAGCGCAGTAGCACTCTCCTGACACTGGATGGCACAGCTGGTTCCTCTCTGAGCACTGACACACCTGATTACAGTTAAGGCCGTAGGTGCCAGGTAGGCAAGCTGCAAAGATAGCAAATAGCGTTAAAGAAAACGTACAGTACAAGTACACACTGTGTGTGTGTGTGTGTGTGTGTGTGTGTGTGTGTGTGTGGCAGTGTGTGTGAGGGCGAGGATCCGGCTGCACTTACTCTGCTCACATCCATTTCCAGTGTACCCCGGCGGGCAGCCGCACTCTCCGCTAACGTGGTGGCAGGAAGTGCCATGTGGGCACGTACACAGCTGGGAACAGTTACTTCCGAATGTTCCAGGCAAACAGGCTGAAAAAGACAAACGCTACTGTTGTTATAACACAGTTTCACAATCCTTATAATCTAATCATTTATCTCAACCCAGAATATTTTTTTTTACAACTCAAACACATTAAACATCTGGCGTAAAAACCAGTACTTCAGTAATGATACACAACAGGATGAGATGGTTTACAACATTAAAAGGAATTAAAACACTTTTAAACATTATATGCAGCATCTTTAAAGATGGGCAAACACAAAAAAGCATGCTCTAGGTTATAAATCCATAAAACTGTTACATTATTATATTATATCGCTAATATATTATACTTACTAACGTATACAGATTTGGGAGACACCGATTGGTCAATATCACAAACGCCCCTCAAACTATCCCTGTCCATAACATACTGTACTGTAGCTCAGGGTTTATACAGTGATATCAAAGTGAATTTCAGCACTGACACAAATTTCTGTAGATCATTTTTGGTTGATATCTTAAGCAGCACCAGGGGCAGAACTACACGTCTCTATAAAGTTGTACAACTCACAAACAAGAAACGTGTGGGATAAAATGAGACTGTGACAGAATTTCACACAATCTCACTGGTGATTATTTACGCTACTGGACCACAACCTCGGCGAGACAAGCTTACATGTTCCACTGACCTCATAGCTTTTGTGCATTTGATTAACGAGCAAGTAGAAATAAACACACACACAGCTAGGCTTTAGTGAGATCAGGGACGGACACACACTGTGTCTGGGTGGTGTGCAAAGGCTGGACTCTGTACTCTAGGTGTGTAAAAGCCGAGCGCACCTTTGTCACACTGAGCTCCTCGCCAGCCTGCTGGACACACACATCTTCCACTGACATGATGACAAGAAGCTCCATGTCCACACTCACATTGCTCCTCACAGCCCACGCCAAAGCGGCCTGACGTGCATGCTGACCCCACACACACACACACACATATACAGTAGTATAGGAAAAGTGCAACATGGGATGTTAATTAAAACTTTACATCTAAAATGTAGAAATGTACCATCTTACTACACACAGTTGCATGCTAGGAATCGTATTACTAATAGAAACAAACAGGATCAGGTTTCTCCCCTGTGCTACCTTTCTCGCAGCGCTGTCCGATCCAGCCGGCTCCACAAACACACTGTCCGGTCTGCCTGTCACACTGACCTCCATTCTCACACCCACAAGTCTGCTGGCAGTCCGGCCCAAACCGGCCCGCAGCACACTCTAAAACCAAAGGAACAGAAAGATAGGTGACTGTAAATACAGTAGGCTGTGCTGAATATAAATCTGGGCGATTCCTATCAGTGTTGGGAATCTGTACACAATTATACTGTAGATTGGGATTTCTTGTCCTCAGATTAATAATGAAGCATAATTATCGACACACACACACACACACACACACACAGACAGGAAGCCAGTATTTCCAGCTGTGTTATGTTTTGGTAACATCTGGTAACATCTGTACCGTGTTGCCCGAAGGCGTGTCTTTTCCAGTCAGAATGTGACTCTATCTTTATAAACAAATAAAATGAGCTGAATTGAATTTGGTCTCCAACAAGCGTGCAGTCTAACATCTTAACCAGAGCTTTGGCTAATCCGGATCACACAAAGCCTCCAGGATGCGTGCGGTTTGTGTGGTTAGCGAGTTAGTGGGTAAACACACATCCTGGTGCTGCAATCCTAAGAGTTATGAGGCGGAAAAATAACTCAGGACTGAGGCAGACGGGGGACTGGAGGTTTTACACCCAAGGTGGTCTAAAAGACAGCATGTGGCCGAGAGCACCAGTAAACGCCTGCCGCTAGCGCTAACGAGCTGGAGACGCGGTGATGTCAGGCCTGCTGCTGCCCAGTTCTGCTTGCCAAGTACCAGTCCACTGTAGTTATTTCAGTCCACATAGTTAGTTATGAGTTATATAAGGTCAAACCTGTTAATGATGGCTTTACAGTAGCTCTGTGGAACTGCTAGTTATTCGGTCAGACTCAACAGCTTCCATATGTAGTGGATTTCATTAAATCGCTATCTTAAAGTGAAAAATAAGGAACAGATAATAAGATCTGCTCTGATTTCTGTTTACGGTTTGGCTAAAAAGACATCCTACACACAGACATCCATTAGAAGAAGCAGTGGGTTGATCTCACTTCTCGCTCTTTAAGTCGCTCTAGACTTAAATCGGGAACTCTAATGAAATAAAAATCATCCTGATGAGAAAAGACACTTAGTGCTTTTGGAGGGTGTAGTGTAAAGAGCACTCTGGCACAGTAATGACTCGGGAGAGGACGGGATCCCTTTCGAGTCTGGTTCCTCTCAAGGTTTCTCCTTCATCAGGGAGTTCCTCCTTGGCACCGTCACATCTGGCTTGCTCATTAGGCATCGAAATGTATTTCCGGATTTCTATAAAGCTGTTTTGTGACAACAGCTGTTGTTATAGTGCTACATAAGCATAACAGAATTGAAAATAGAAAGTAAACCTCAACTCAAGTTTCTCAGAACTGCCCACCAACTCCATGGTTTATTCTCCACACTTTTTGGCTACATAGTACCTGTAAGAATTTAAACTACTTTCACCAATGTTAATTAAACTAACTGTCGATCGCTAACTGCCAGTCGCCAGCCCCGCCAGTCACAGTTAGTTAGTTCTGACAGGCACTACAGTATGTGGATTTCACATATTTTTGATCATATAATGACATTATTCATGTAAGCACCAGATTATCTAATCTCAGCAGTTGTAATTGTAATTTCATTTCCACCCTCCAGTCTGTAAAGTTCTCCACACTCCAGGATACGTTCTCTGTCTCTCTATGTCTCTTTCCTGTCTCTCTCTCCTCTCTCTCTCGTACTGACCTCGCTCACACGCCACGCCCGTCCAGCCGTTGGGACAGGAACAGCGTCCGCTGATGTGGTCACACGCCCCGCCATTCTGACACGAGCATCTCTGACTGCAGCCTAACCCAAACAAACGCGCCGGGCATTCTGGGAAAATGTAAAATAACGTCTCATCGTAATTACATCTCATTATCTCATACACTCGCTACTGAAATTCAGCTCTGTTGCTCACTCTGTGTGCAGTTGTGTCCCGTCCACCCTGCCGTACACACACACTGTCCTGTAACGCCGTGGCATCTCTCACTGTTCTGACAAGCACAGGTCTGAGAACAACCTTCACCGTAAAAACCACCGGGACATGCTGGAAGAAGGGTAGAGAGAGGACAGGGGGACACAGATGTGTACATGAACGCAGGTTTGTCAATAAATAAATAAATAAATATCTCCCTATTAATATCATTGTTGCCTCTGCAGAAGAGTTAGTTTAGATAACTGTGCACTTACTCTGGTTACAGCTTGGACCAATCCAGCCTGCAGGACACACACATTTCCCACTTACGTGATCACAGTGTCCGCCATTCATACACACACACTTGTGCTGACAGTCCAGCCCATAATAACCCTGAGGACAGGCTGATACAACACACACAAAACAACATGTTTAATAAGACATACACATTGTGTATATAATTGAAGCGAAGTCTAGAAATCCACTCACCTTTCTCACAGAATGTTCCTGTCCAGCCCACTTTACAGGTACAAGCTCCACTTACATGGTCACATGATGCCTCATTATCGCACTGGCAGCGCTGCCGACAGCTCAGGCCAAAAAACCCAGCAGGGCATTCTGCGAGAGGGAAAATCGACAGAATGAAGACATGACTTGAGCCTGTATGTGGAACTGTAAAAGTATAACACAGTCTGTGTCACTGGCAAAAACAAACCATGTTCATGATTTATTCAATATTATTGGCTGACATCAAAATATAGGAATGTGTGAACGTGTTGATCCTGAAGCATTAAAACCACAACTTTTACTGCATTAGAAACTGAGAGAAAAGATTTCCCGAGGGTACGGCCAGGGTTCGAATCATGTGTAGTACAGCATTAATGTTTTGTGAGATGAGTTCTCTTTATTGTCTCTATATGTTTATATGTTTTCCTTTGTTTCTTTGTTTTAGAAATATGACCCAATATATGTTCACTGAAATAATATGCATTTATTTCTGTATTGCATTATATTTTTATACTAGTAGGTGGTGTTAAAAATTAATCTCCACATTAATGAGCCAAATGTATTATGATGTGGGATGTGGTGGGCTGCTGTGGGCCATGAAGTCCAGGGCCACTTTTTGGCCCCAGTCCGCCCCTGAATGACATCATACAGTAGTGTATTCCTATTAAGTCCTGTTTAAACCAGAAGAAACCAGGATTTGCAGGTTTAGACGAATGTAAAAATAGCAATGTGTGCAATGTTGTGACAGTGTGTAGTTGAATGGAGAGTGAGAGAATGCGTTGTTGTGAGAGAGTGTGTGTTGTTGTGAGTGGGTGTAGATGAAGGTAGAGTGAGAGTAAACAGTGAAGTATTCGTGGGACACACTCACTGAGGTCACAGCGCTCTCCCGTAAACCCGGCTTCACAGTTACACTGTCCTGTTAGCGCGTCACAGCTGCCATCACTGTTCCTGCAGTCGCACACCTTCGCACAGCCCAGGCCCCAGTGTCCAGAGTCACATGCTGTACAGACCATAAACACAACAACTACGCAACACTGCTGTGACTTTTCTGTGATGTGTGATACAGTATAACACAGCTCATCAGGTTGTTGTACCTTTCCTGCAGTTGTGACCCGTCCAGCCTGGGGCGCAGGAGCAGCGGCCAGTCACGGGATGGCAGCGCCCGCTGTTCTCACACACACACTTCAGCTGGCAGCTTTGACCAAAACGACCAGCTGGACATGCTATACACACACACACACACACACACACACACACACATACACAGAAAATACTGATGCAAAGAAATAACACCATGATCAATATTTATTCGTAGTAACAACAATTTTATTACGTAATAAAAGTCAATTCACAACTAGTTATTCATTTAATAAAAAATGTTTTAAAACACCTAGAGTTAGCATTAGGCACCACTTTCAAGCAAACAGCTCAATAAACACGCGCTTTCTCTTATACAGTGGAACCTCGGATTACGAGTAACGCGGTTTACGAGTGTTCCGCAAGACGAGCAAAGATTTTAATACATTTTGACTTGAAAAACGAGCATTGTCTTGGTTTACGAGCACCGAGTATCATGTTTCACGCATGCGCTTCTTGTTTT
>JAQMYL010000016.1:2619341-2631785 GCA_030014365.1 Clarias pachynema | reverse complement strand
AATGGTTGATGACTAGAAAATTATACTGACTGTCATTTGCATTTACTAATTATGAAAATCAGAGAAAGATATCATTTTCGTAATAATTTGGAACATGGTGTATGAGCTCACGCAAGTAGAAGCGGTGGATAATGCTTTCTTCCGAGTGTGTTAAGGCGTCCACAAAGATGCAATCAGCTACTGTCAGGCGTCTCAAAGGAACCATGCAATAGTCTTCACCCTCTTTGTCACCCAGATCTGTTTCCCATCTACTACAAAATGCAACATTTTAATGACGGTAGTATTCAGGTCACCATCATGCTCATGCTGTGAATGTGACAATTTCTCACTTGTCCTAATTTCCAGTTGTTACAAGAAATGAACTCTAGATATTGAGGGTAAAAGAAGCACTTTTTTCCACACCACTGTTTTAAAGATCGAATCATAACAATGTGAGAGGAAACAGAGGGAGCATTACTGATGTTCAGTTAAAGTAACACAGAATCAAGATCAGGTCTCCATCAAAAATCCATCCCACTTTCAACCCAATCTTCGGCTTTTCAGCCCGGGATCTGCACACTAATCCTTTGAGAGCACGCCCATAAACTAGGACGGACATATTCCTAAAATTCTTTCTCTCTAAGCAACATCAACACTCACTCCCATTTCTTCTCCTTTCTTACTTCAGCATAAACCTTGTGGTCTGTCTGCTTTCTCTTCATACAAAACCTGCGACCTTTCGTGCCAACGAAAGCACTGTTCCCTCCAAAAGGAATGAAAGAGCCTAGTGTTATATAGCTTCACCTCTCTAACATATAACACAGCAATAACCAGGTCAGTAGCTGTGCATCAACACAGAGCCTCTGCAGGAGATGCGGTTTCGTCCAGCTTTCCTTGGCGAATGTCTCAAAGCACTGTATGGGTGACGGATTAACGTACAGATCAGAAACAACTACGTCCATGAAGACGTTGCGCTAGTTAAGTTCAAGGAGCTTCTTTTTTACAGATGTGTTTATACAGTATGTTCTGTAATTGTTCAAAATGGCCTGGTATATACAGTATATATGGAAATTAATTCAAGGTTAAATATGAGACCTAAGACTGAACTCCTGCTGTTGGTTTTGGATTGAAGAGTAAATGCGTGCATGGATTGGAGCCACATGGCAAATTAGGTTTGTAGGATTTTTTTAGATATTTAAACAAAGCGGACATCGTGAGTCGAACAACTGATCCTTGATAAATCGACATCGCCAACTTGTGAAAGAGACACAGCTGTCTGTGGGACCTGTACACACAATCAGTTTATGCCACATCCCCCATACAGTCCAGGGCCCGTATTTACTAAGTGTCTCAGCGTGACGCAATTTTGTCCTACTTTTAGGAGTAGGAGTCAGAGCAATTCCTACCTCCACCAAAATGTACGAGAGTTACTGAAGTGTCCTATCTGGTTAGAAGTAGCAAGGAAGCAATGTTCAGGTAGGCAGGTGTGTAGGAGAGCAGTTTTAAGCAGTTTTTGTATAAAAGATACATTTGGACAAAAATGGAATACTATTTGTCCACACATTTACATTCATACGGTGCTTGGTTTTGGGAATTTAACTGGCAAAATATAATAAAACCTGTTACCAAGGATATTGTATGTAAGACACTTCGAAGAATTCTGAAATAAAGATCGTGTGAAAAGGGAAAGGAAAAATTATCTCAACTCAACCAGTTGTTTACGATGAAGTAAACATGCTGATGCTGAATGCTGTATGCACTTATGCCTTAACACAGAGATAAAGCCTCAAGGTTTCCAAAGATGTACAGTATAAAGAGGTGTGGCGTGCCTGGTCTGTCTGTACAGTAAAGCAGTAACTTTAGGTTCTGCAAGGAGTTTATGAATTGTTGTTATCATTAACATTATATAACAAACTGCTTTGATTTATTTTTTTTCCCATTTGAACAAGTGTTTGTAGCTTCTAAAAAAAATAAGTGAGATGAGGAATTATAATATAATGTGATCAATGTGGTCAATTGCTTTCATATAAAAGTAATAACACACTGCAGGATGTGCTGTTATAGGAAATTAATCAACCTGGTTACTTCTGTTGCAAGTTTCACATAATCAATTTGTTTCGGTGTATATGTTTGTTACAGTTTTTGTACATTTGTTCCTTATTTTAGACTGATTCAAATGTTTGTATGCTTCTGAACAATCTCTCATCTGCTGCTGTAACACTATAAATTTCTACCCATTGATTAATAAAGTCACACCTCTGCTTTATCACACTACATAGTCACTCATTAGCCTACAGTAACACCACAATGCAAAGATTTATTACTTGCACAATACTGAGAAAGTTCTTCGTTCTTCAGTATAAAGCGAACTCACCTGGTCTCAGGTATCCCGTGCTGAACCGGTCATATGAAGGGAAGCACTGTGGCCTGTAACAGCCCCTAAAACGATGCCAATGCACAGAATAATATTTGGAATACACCAAGCCGAGATGAACCACAATGAAGACCAAAGAGAGCAGCGGGCATGTGGGGGTCGGCATGCTGATGAGCGTTCAGCCGGGGTCAGGGACAGCGACACGGATATGCGCAGAGAAGAACCCGGCTCAGAGTCAGGAGCGTTTCTTTCCTTTCATTCCTTACTCACTCATATACAGCTGTACTCACTCAGGTCTCCCTCTCTCTCTCTTTCTTTCTCTCTCTCTCTCTCTCTCTCTCTCTCTCCAGGTCTCAGTCCCCTCCTTTCCTGTAACTTCATACTCCTTTTATTAAGGGCCAATTCAACACAGATAGGAAAATTTTCAGCTTTCTGTTAAACATAAATTTACCCCAAAAATCTCTTTCATCCATGAAATCAGTATTTGCACTACTTGCTCGGCTCACAGATGTGTCTTGGTTTTAAAAAATGTAAACCTCTACATGTAGCCCAAGTCTTTAAACTAAATCCATGTGCTTATATTAAGCTCTAAAATCATAAATACTTGTTTACACTGTATTTCTGTCCTTATGTACTTACAGCATGATGTGGATCATATCCGATTCGAATGACTGTAGTGAAATTTACTACACTACACCCTTGAGGGGTGCTCAAGTCAAACCAGGACTGTTGATTGTGCAGATTAACAGAATGGAGTTCTGAGAGTAAAAACTCTTTGATTTCTCTATATGATCCCCTGCTACATGATGCACTTATCCCAGTGTTTCACTAGTGCTTGGATACCACCAGGGCAGAAAGTTTTTTCAGTGCACTGGAGCCATGATCAGACTGCCTGCTTCACGCTTGCTTCACGCCTGAATTCAATTTAATATGAAGAAATGTGGGGGTCAAGACTTTTGCACAGTGCTGTATGTCTGTTTCTTCAGTTCTATTACTACAGTGTGTCTATACACATATATAGCTCCTTAAACTTTAATTCTTTATTTATTTTACTTGCTGTTTATCTGAGTTCAATTTTGAAAATCCTGACCTACAGAAACATGCGAAATTTATTCACACAAATACTGTAAAGTTATTAAATTACTATTTAAAAATGTACTTCATTATGATATTACAGTACAGATAGAACTAAATAATCAATAATTAAAGCAATAAACAATGAAACAATTTCAATTGAAAAACTAATTAATTAAGTGATTAATTCCATTCTAATGAAACACTAATAATTCATACACATCTGCAGGTTTACACTTGATGCGGGTGAAGGAAATAAAACTGAAACTTGAAATCCAGACTCCCTCGAGACCACAAGCTCAGTGTGTATAGAGACACACAACACTAAACACTGTTTCATTAACACTGTAGTGTCTATGTGTGTGTGTGTGTGTGTGTGTGTGTGTGTGTGTGTGTGTAGACAATGCCCAGCTGCTGTTTCGGTCCAGAAATGCTGGTACTTTAAGTTGTTTTTGGCTGGTACTGAAGTGCCGCATGCTCACATAAAGATACGGTCTGGGTCTGATTAGCGTACATACTGTACAGTACACACACACACGCACGCACACACACACACAAGCACACACACATTCCACATGGTATTCCAGGAGGTGTTTTGGGTCGAGACTGAAGACGATAAGGATGGAGAAGGAGACGATATGAAGCCTCTGAATGGTCAAGCAGGCGCCAAATTCAAGATCGACGTCTAATGTGAGATTATTATACAGTAAGGTCTGTGAAGTTACTCTAATAAGAGTAGGGAGCTGGAGTGTAGAAAACATTCAACTGCACAGTGTGTGTGTGTGTGTGTGTGTGTGTGTGTGTGAGAGAGAGAGAGAGACAGAAAGAGAGAAACACTAATGATATATAGATCTGAAACTTTTATAGGAGATTTATAAAGAGAAGGTCAGTGCAGGTCCTGGCATGAGACTGGCGCTGCAGATCTGGCACTCACACTGCTGACTCTCAGTGATTTCCCCAGAGCCTGTCATGCGAACACTTTCAGGAGTCGAACAGAAAACTGTTATACACACATACAGTACAGTATACTAGTGATGGAAAGTTTGGATTATTTTAGTGACTTGGTTCTTTGAATCTCGTTCATCAAAATGAACAAATCTTTTTCAAGTCATTTAGTTCATTTTGTTCTTTTGATCAGAAATAAAATTTAATGTTACATTTTCAATAAACAGGCCCCCAACACGTCTACATACACAAATTTCAGCTATGAAAATATTACAATGCAGCTAAGGACATATTATGATAAACAGAATCTATGGGAGTCAGAGCGTCTATGGGAGTCACGTGACAAAAGAACGAACGACTCGGACTAGAAGATATGAGAGATGAGCTGCTCATTCTGTTTATCATCATTCGGACTAGAAGATTCAAAGGTAACTACTCATTTCTGTTTCCTGTACATAACCTACGGTGGTTTTTCGATGCTTCGCGCATGCGCGCCCAGTAGAGAATGATCAAATCACTCTCTGAGACTACTCGTTCCTCTGAGTCACGTTAAAGACTCGTTCAAAAAGAACAAATCGTTCATGAACGACCCATCACATAATTTCTACAAAAGTCATGCTTATAAACTTTAGCTAATAAAGCCTGACATGCAACAAACAGTAAGATGATGTTTGGTTCAGGATTGAAATCATAATTATGACTCTGACTCAACTTGTTGCTAAATTATGCAACAGGGAATAAAATGATAATGATGCTCAGAGTGTAATTAAATAAAATACTTTTTTTAATTCCCCACATTTAATTTCTGCAATATCTTAAGGATGTCAAAGCACAGTTTTGGGGTTTTTTTTTAGATTTAAATGAGAATAAAACTGAAATGCTGGTATTTGGACCCAGTCACACCTGTGTTGACCATTTTATACAGACATGTTTCCTTAAATCGTATAGAAAAACAACTTAAATGGTTGAAACCAGACTACCTCTGGTAAAAATCCATTGGTTTTAAGCTGGATGAATAAACTGGTACTGTAACTAAAGTTAGCTTTTTTCAGCTTAGGCAATTGTCCATGGTCAAGTAATTTTTAAGAAATTTTTTTTTTAAAGGTTATACTGTATACGCTTTTATCCCAAGCTACAGTAACGGCCTTTATCTTGGTGTTGGCGAGGCCTCTCTTGCCTGGCTGCAGTTGGTGCAAACTCTGCTGAGTGTTTTTTAACAGCAACACGTAAGCAAGAACACATAACTCGTGCCCTGACATCTCTACCCTGGCTGAGAGTCAAGTTCAAGGTCTTGTTTATAGCCTACCGAGTCTTGAATAATTTAGCACCGACGTACATTTCTGACCTGTCTGACGCCATGCAGTCCAGCACGGTTTCTCTGGTCTGGTGATCAGGTGTTACTCACAGTTCACAAATCGAGGGTGAAGAGTCGGAGTGATCGTGCCCTTAAACGCTGGAACGAACTGCCACTGTACATCGGGCAGCCTGCACACTTTCTAACTTTACATCACAACTCATTTATTGTTTTATTGCTGAATTATTTTAATGCACTAAAGGCAGACTTCTTATTACTTTTACTGTTTTTTACATGAATTTTTTATTTTTTTTCTTATTATTGTCTGATGTTTAGATTCTGATACTGTAGCCTGCAGCTATCTCAGGACCATACAGCACTTTTGGTCAACTGTGTTGTGTTTAAATCTGCTTTATAAATAACCCTGACTTTAACTCATTTCTATTTTCTGCTTCATATGCATTTCTTTTTTTTCACCCTTCGGTTTCATATTTAACATGTAACCTCTCGATACTGTGTGGATACGCTTATGAAGGCTTCTGCGTGGTCTTGGACTTTCTGCTGTGGCGGTATGGATTGGCCCCTGTGAGCCCCAGATCTAACCTCACATGACCTGTGGGGGCAGGTGAGCACCATGGAGTGCCAGGGCAAAGATGTTGCAATGCTAAACAGAATCGCAGAAGTGATGAGACGAGTTCAGCATGAGTGGGAGAGACGGCTCTCTTTGTGTTTCCCAAAAATGTAAAGCTAGATTTTGTTAAAAAGCATTAATTCGTCCTCTTGTGTACGGAAAGTTTTGGGAACAGTAGTTTAAAACAGTTTGCAGCTCATGACACCTAAGTTGATTAACCTGCACTCTTGTAAGTTTTATCATGCAGCTAATGATGTGCAAAAGTGAAAAACACACTGAATGCTGATTAAGGTGTCGGCTATTGATGCACCTGATGCTCTAAGCTCTTTCATACAGTATGTACCTGCTGCAATTGATTTCCTGTCCATTAGGGAGCGAAATCCTTTCCATGACGGAGTGAATTTGCACGACTTAACGAGCATCATATCGATCATGATGAAAGCAGAACACCTCAGTGATGGAATCACGACCTCTTTAAAAGTCAATAAACCACAGCAGAGATGTAGAGTAGCGCAGTGCGGTGTTCATCACCGGCTCATGCTGATGCACATTCCAGCAATCTGCCACAGACCTGATCGAGTAATGCAAAACCTCATGACGTTTCATATCTACAGTACAATCGCTTCCAGAGACGGACAGAAAAATCAGAATGGAGTGACTACATGTAAAAATCTAGAGATGTTTTGTTATATATTGTATGAATGATGTCATCAGAAACCCCCCTGAAGAAGGTTTACTTAATCAGAACCTCCTCTGAAGTGCTCACCTTGGCAGGTCTTTCCGTCCTCTTCGAGTTCCTGTCCTGATGGACACTTGCAGTAGAAGCTGCCAATGGTGTTACAGCACAGAGCCTCGCACCCTCCATTAGTCTCCTCACACTCGTTCACATCTTGTGGAGAAAGAGAACACAAAATAATGACACAGCCTTCAGCAATCAGAACCAGGTCAGGAACCACGAACCATGAAATGATGTATAGTTTAATATTGGTGAGGAACTTTTAAACATTAATGAATGAATGAATCTAAAGTCACTTGCATTTACTTTGCAGAGAAACTAAACATCAGGAGCCTTCATGGTTCCTTTAGTTCCACCCCAACGAGGCATCTTTCACCTCAGATCCATGCAGATATTTACACCACTCACACTTATCGCTCTGTTCTCCATCATTTCATCTCACCAACTTCCAGACCTCAACTACAAATCAGAAATTTAGTAATTAAAGGGGCTTCTGACCGACCCTGGGGTGATTACATGAAACCTGGCTAAAGGAGACGTTAAGCTCAATATTTTTCCTCCATGTGGTCGAGATTTCACACGTGAAGCCTAAACCACAAGCTCGGAGCAACGGCATTCCTGTAAGATCCTGAATTCTGATTCTAGTTCAGCCTGAACAATGCAAACACCGCAGAGGTTCTTCGTGTTCTGTTTCTTCAGGAACCCATAAAGGATGTTTTATTTATTATTTAGATGTTTTTATTAGAAAGCACTGAAAACGTTAGGAAACCTTGTGTAGTGGTTAGTACTGTCACCTTGCATCTCTAGGGTCAAGGGTTTGATTGGGTCTGTGTATGTGGAGTTTTCATGTTCTCCCCGTGTTTGGTGAGTTTCTTCCAGGTTTCCTCCAACAGTCCAAAGACAAAAAAGGAAACATTTTGCCAATGTATTAATTTGATAAGTACAGAACAACCCCCCCACCACCAAAAAAAAAAAGGTAAGCAGACCACTGGCTCTAACACAGGACATACACACGTGCATGACTCTACAGGGCAACGTCAGATTGCTGTAAATCCTGGTTTCAGCTTCAGAATCAGTTTGACCCCGTTTGGAAAGTTTGTGTGGTCAGAAAGAGCAACAAGTGCTGACTGTTGTAATATAATATTCAAACCCACGCTCTGAGCAAACAAAGTATTAATATTGGGTTATAAACTCATCTGGTTCTTATTAGAGTGCTAGTTATGAAAGAAAAAACCAGACTCGTCAGGACACCAACATCTCTTTTTTTTTTGTTGTTTTTTTGTTTTTTACTTTTAAGCTCGGGACAAGTCGGTGAGATTCATTATTACTGCCTACAACTTCAGTGGGGTGACGAGGACTGGGCATGTTCTCCCTGTGCTTGGTGGCTTTCCTCCAGCAGACCAAAGACATGCAGATGAGGCTAACTGGTGTTCCCAAATTGTCCATCGTGTGTACACTGTCCAGGGTGTACCCGCCTCATGCCCAAAGTCCCCTGGGATGGGCTCTAGGTCCCACGCAATGCTCTACTGGGTAAGCGGTATAGAAAATGAAAAACAAAACTAATGTACAATAAATGACTCCAGATGTTTCTAAACCCAGAAAAGAAACCCCTTCTTATATCTTGACATGCATGTGTTGCTCCTACGTATAAGCGTACCTTCTTTTAAATATTTGTTCAGTTGTCCGTCACCGTGTGTGTTGTCTCATTGTGCGTACCCTGCTCACGGGTTGATGCATTTTAACAAGCCACCGAACCTTCTGAATGATCCTGAGATCTTTCACTGAACTGTTAGAATGGCCCATAAACACATCCATCACTCCACAGAAACCATAATCTGACGCCAGGAAAACTAGCAGTGACTCCTTAGCGCTCTCTCTCTCTCTCTCTCTCACTCACTTCATGTATGTTCATCCCTCACCCTGAATGCCCTAAAAATAAATGAGTACGAGCAGAAGATTTGTGTGCTTGAATTACTGATTTTGATTCTTCTGGTCTTCTTCCTGTGATGTAGCCTATCACTGACGGCATTCTGTAAATTCAGGATCTTGTGCTAACAGTCTGTACAGTAAAGTAAACCTCTGGAACTAGACAGTTTCTCTTAGGTCATCAAAACACACTGGTTATATATATATGTACATGGGACTAATCAGATAATCCTAAGATCACAGCATGAGATATAAACAGGTAAATCTTTTGGAATAACATTTATTTAAGCGCTGGAAAACGACATGATGTGACACGCTCCAGTATATACAGGGTTATAGAGAGGGAGGCAAGCGAGGCTATAAGAGAGAGAGAGATGTCTGGAGGAGTTGAAACAACAATTTCTTAAAGTAAAGATCAGGTGGAAAAAGTCAATTCAGTTATGTATCACTATTCTTTTTTTTATTCATTTTTTATTATTCATTTTCTCTGTAGATCATATTATAACTTTTGCACTGATTGCATTACATGATAGTTTGTGAACGAATTAACACCGATCAGCCTTAACACTACAGCCACTGAGAGGTGAAGTGAACAAGCTGGCTATCTTCTTACAGAGCCACCTGTCAGTGTGCAGCAAATGAATGGTCAGTTCTTGTACTCAATGTGTTGAAAGCAGGAAAAAGAAGCAAGTGTGAGCACCTGAGCGATCAAATTGTGCCCAAATCGTGTTGTCTAGATGCCTGGCTTAGAGCAGCTCTGAGATGTTCCCTGTGTGCAGGACAGGACTGACAGGACAGTGAACCTTAGACGGGGTCATGGGTGGACTAGGCTTACTGGGAGTGAAGGCTGGTAGCACGGAATATGAAAAAGTGAATGCTGGCTGTGATAGAAAGCAATGAGAACACACAGAGCACTGCAGTTGGTGTAGCTGCAGGATGATACGATCTGACCAGCTGGGGTTGATGCTTAGGCTGATCGGTGTACTTACAACATACACAACTTCCTAAAATCTAATATTACATCGTGTCTTGTTTAAAAGTCAGTCACTGCTGAGTCAAATGATAGACTGACTCACTACAATAGCCAGAAATCCAATCACTTGTATTCATGGTTCTTTGTGTGCACGTGTGTGTGTGTGTGTGTGTGTGTGTGTGAGAGAGAGAGAGAGAGAGAGAGAGTGATATGATTCCTAAACTACTGAGAATTCCAGAGTCTACACTGCCCCCTACTGTTGATCTGGTGTGCACAGAACAGTCAGAAAAATGAATTATAAAATCTGCGTTTGAAATACAGTCTAATAATAAGATATTCTTTCAAACGGGCCGACCTTATAGCCAGACAGGACTGTAATTGTGTCTGGTTTGTTCCATGTGTGTCCCATCTGTTCTTTATTCCTCTTTCTGTCTCTCTCTCTGCATTTGTACCTGATCAGATAAAAGATTTGAAACACTGTGCTCATCTCATTATCTTCATTAGGATGAACGTCTCGTTCCCACACACACACTTTTACTGAAATACGGCGTGGTACCCATCTGTGCATTTCTCAAACCATGTGAAGAAATACAAAAGCAGATAAATGATATACAGGAGGAGATCCTCTGTCATCCACCTACACCACAGACGCCAGGAGACAACTGTTCACAACAACTGTTCACAACTGCTCCAGACCAAAGGGGAGCGATGAAACGTCACCAAATGAAATGAAACAGCTCGAAATACCTCTGATGTTATTACTGAGGAACGGAATTTGAACGGAAAATCAGAAAATAATGATAATCATCCTCTTAGTTTACTGTGGTTTAGTTTACTTTAACATTGTTTGACTTAAAGAAAATATGAGTTGGGAGAAATCCTTTCCTCCGGGAAACATGTCTACAACAATTTCATAACTTTCAGAAATAAATCTTCACTAAACAAGAAAAAAAGCATCAAGAATGTAACAATTTTGGATACATTTCCTACTATTCGTTATCCAGTCGCCGGGCGCAATCCAGACGTAAATTCTAAACGAATGGTTTACACAAAATTGTGACCTGATTTTAGGACACAAGTTAAAAGAAAATACATAAAATGGTGTTTTAAAGAAAAAAGAAAAAAAACAGGAACAAAACTAATTAAAACTGGTTTCATTTGTGCGCTCGTACACCTGCTTACATGGCATATATTTTCAATGAAGGTTATGGAAATGCAATAGCAATCTATATAAAGCAGATACAGTCAGCTTTAGAAGTATTGGCACCCCTGGTAAATGCAGGTTAAAAAACATCTTTGAAACATTGAAAATATAAAACAAATCCAATCTTTAGGATCTTTTTTTAAGCACTTGTACAAAAATATATATATACAAAGTGCAATCTGATCTTTAATGCATTTTTTTTCGCTCTTTAAAAAAGAAAGAAATTTTTATTATTATTTTTATTATTATTATTATTGGCACCCCTGTGTTTAATACAAGCTTTTTTGTTAAAACCAACCTTCCTCGTCTCCTAAAAAAGTCAAGCTGTTCTTTTAATGAGAAAAAATCCACCTAAACCATAAAAAAAAAAGATCATAATGAGAAACATGTACGGAGGAGTCTTCTAATAATGCTCGGTCCTCTTACCAGCTGCCTTGGCTTTAAATATGTTTTGGAGATTTAACTACAGACAGAAATGTGGGGTTAACGAGGTGTTCGGATGTACAGTAACAGGAGGAAACAAAGTGCAGCTGCTGTAACGTAAGTGAGGATGTTGCAGCGAATTAAAGGGAAATATACAGTAAGAGGATAAAACATACAGTATGATCGATGATACTATTTTTAAATAACACTTTATGCTTTAGGTTCTGCATGTTAGGAGTGACTGACCGTCTTCACACCACCGCATCACTGATTAGTTTATGAGAACAGCAGCACACACACACACACACACACACACACACACACACACACTGTTTCAGTCCTTACTTACAGTACTGTACACTCACACACTCATCGTCTATACCACTTAATCCTGTATACAGGATTATCCCAGGAGCCTTAGGGCACGAGGCAGGTTACACCCTGAATGGGGTGCCAGTTGGCACACACAAATACGCACACACTGATTCACACACTACGGCCAATTTGGGAACAACAGTGGAACCTGGCTGGGAATCGAACGCGGACCCTGGAGGTGCAAGGCGACAGTGCTAACCACCAGTGTTTGGTGTAACGCGTTACAAAGTAAAGCGTTAAAGTACTCGGATTACTTTATTGATGTAACGTGTATTCTAACCATTAGGTCCGCCATTTAAGTGCTCAGTTATTTAGTCATTTTTCAAAAATGTCATTCGTTATTCAGACAATTTATGTAATCTGTGAGCCAGACAGCAGGCATTCCCAATCCATTAGTGTGTGTGTGTGTGTGTGTGTGTGTGTGTGTGTGTGTGACAGTCGTCCTACAAGCTCCGGCCCCGCTGGGGGGGGGGGGGGGGGGGGGGGGGGGGGGGGGGGGGGGGGGGGGGG
>JAQMYL010000016.1:2603704-2613993 GCA_030014365.1 Clarias pachynema | reverse complement strand
GAACGAATTATGCTCGTAATTGCAGGTCGTTACAGCAAACATATCTGCAGTACTCCGAGGTGAGGACATGTAAAATAGAGAACTGAGAACACGGTGTTAGGTGCTAAAATCAATATGTTGAGCAGAAGTGAAGTTATACACATCACTTCACTTCACTACACTAAATACATTTTACTAGAACACGGAGGCACGGCTGAGTTATAGCTATCACTTCATACATTATAAATCTACAGAGCTGACCAGTGGAAACATGTCGATAACAGTTTTCTTCCGCTGTTCATCACGAGGCTCTGTGTTTAAACGATTTACCTTTATAGTGTGAAAAATTGCTTCAGGTGAAAAATTCTCACTTCTCATTTCCAGGTGTGAGAATAGACCAAGTCTACAGGTTAACTCTTGTGATGTAAAGATAGTAAGAAAGCCTAATTTGGGTTGAAAAATGTCGAAAGCAAGCTAGGCTAGTCAGTTAAACTTCCTATCTAGATCTGGTCTGGGAATTGTTATAGTATAACACGTATATGAGACACCTGTTTCATATCAGGAATCTTTCTGTTTAAAAAAAAACAAACATCTGAACCCATCTCTGATCTGCCTACATGACAGGACCAGTTAAAAACTGACAGCACCAGTCCATGCGATGTGCTGGTGACCTATAGAGGTGAAGGTTTTGGTTTTTTTTTTACGATGCCTTGCTCCTCAAACCTTCACACATGACCCTGTTGACCTGACATGAAGCGAGTTCATTAGAATCACTGATCCCTTAAACTTCCAGGTCATCCTGCTGGACCTCCAGCACAGATTCAACACTGCTGCATTCAGTAGCAAGGCAGCTCCAAGGGCATCCATCATCCACTACAATCTTCTGATCTAAAAGATCTGAGTGGATTTCTGACCTCGGTATCACTCAGAACCTTCTCACCATGCATGGGAAAGGACATGCTGATGACTGACACGGGGCAAAAATGCTGGAGAGAAAAGGGGATTGATACGCTTGAAGGAGGCTGGATTCTAATACTTGGCCAGGTTCTTACCTCATAATTACACAGGAGGAGACTGACGAGGTTTAATCACTCAGTAGTTCCTTGTGGAACCAAAAATGCTCGAACTACAAAATATTAAATTATTTGTAAGATTCAAACCTGAATTATATCATTTATATATAAAATTTAGTGCGCCACAGGAGCTCTTTTCTCCCAACACCCATATAATTATACAACTGTTCTCTGTAACTCATACACTACGTGGATATTCACTGACAGTAACACAATAGGGCAATATTACTTACCTGTATTAATAATATAATAATTGCAATATTACATCTCAATAAAATATGTAATACATATTGGGGGGGGAGGGGGGGGGTATTATTTATTACTTTTCCTTTCTACTGGATAACAACTGTAACCAAGAATAAGCAATTTCCCTCTGGGATTAATATTCTTTAAACCTTGAATCTTGAATCTAGTGGGTGAGGCTGATGGAAAAAAACTTATTGAAGGGATTCTACTAAAGTATAAACTGCAGAACGATTAATGGTTTTAAAGTAGATTCAACCATTTTGGTAAGAGTGAAGTCATCACAGGCAGAACCGGACAGGTTTACAGTGCTCAGTTCATGTGTGAAAATGATTCCTTAAGCTCCCAGAACCACTCTTTTACACACGTTGAGGTCATCAGGGAGGAAAAACCCCACAGATGTGACAGTATATTCAGGTCGTCAGCTGACTGAATTTTATTGCCGCAAAACGTTGCTGAGCCTAGACATGAGCAACTGAACCAACCCCAGATCATAACACTTCCGCCAGAGACTTGAACACTTCAAGCGCTTCCCTTCTTCCGCTCTGGAATTGGGTTAAACTTTTCTATTGTTTCTATTGCTACAAAGTCCAATATTTATGCTCCCTAGCAAACTAAAACCTTTTTCCTGATTAGTCTCAATTAAACACAGCTCTGGTTTCTACAGTTTTTTACCATGCGACTTGACCAAGAGTGTAAGTGATCTCCCACCACGCTCATTCAGACCACGCTGTCCAGCCACATTTCTTCGGTGAAGTTGAATGTTCAGCTCTATCATTCCAGGGTTTAATAATGTGTTGGACATTAAGATCAATGAAGGCCAATAATTCAATACCTTTTCTGACCGGGCAATGTAGAAAGAATAGGATAGACACTAGGTAGATTGTTAAAGATGTGCAGGCATCCATGTGGTTGTCTCTTTCTCTGTCTGTCTGCAGTCTGAATGTAGACCAAGTGCAGCTGTTAATGCGTAAACAGTGCTGACTGTCATTACCAATCTACGAACACATTGCTTTCACATGCAACTGCATGTCAGGAGAGTCAGACTGGTTTTCTTTCTCTGATTTCCTCTAGTTTATGGCTTCATAAATAATGGGACAAATCATCATATTTTTTTTTAAAAATGGCCCTTGCAAATCTGTAACCTGTAAAAATCTCTAGAGGGAGTGTGATGCTTCGAAAGGTTTCTAATAAAAAACAGTGTTGTGTACAAGAACACAAGACAAAAATGGCAGGAACAGTGTTGGAAGCTAAGAAGGCCGTCAAGAAGCTTTTCACACGTATCATTTTGTAAGCATAGACTTTATTTTAGCTGAATTTATTTTAATCCCCAGTGAGAAATGGTATTAGCTTTATATCAAACTCAATACTGATCCAGTCAGTGTGAAAATGGTTTCTGCATTCAAGTCCTATTAATCAGGATATCAAAATATTTGATCTCAGATGAGATTAGACCGAGGCCAAGCTTTATTTTACTTTGTAACCTTTACTAATATTTCATTTGAGATTTATATTACAGGAATAAAATAAAATCACGGTTATAACTCTTCTCTCAAACATCAAACTGTAGGTACAGTAATTCCTGGTAGGAGCTGAAAAGCACACGTCCCATAGGCTTGATTGAGACAAACATTTAGATTTGCCATGTTTACACAGCCAACTTAATTTTGCACAGACGTAAGTAAACCTTATCGACTATAACGGGAAATTTTATTTCAGTCATTGTTATGTTCTGCACAGCTCTGTTTAATGAATGGCAGCTGTTGGATTTAGACACAAGCTTTTGTTATGTGCTAAAGCCACAGGAATATGTCAGATGTCATCACATGGTACACTATTACAGGTAAGTATGATGGACAGGAATGTGGTAACAACTGGAGTGCGGAATTCCTGCTTGACATCATAACTGGCAGAAAATGACCCGGTGTTCAGGGAGCTCATGTTGGCTTTATAGTCACAATGAAAAAAAAAAAAGATATATATATAAACTATCAGCTTCATCTTCCAGACATTTGAGCGGAGAAATTACCGTACTCTGCTTCCTGAGATTCTATGATGGCAAACAGCCGTGTGGTTTATTGTCTGGAGCAGATCGTCTGTCTTGGTTACGGTAAAGTTTCCGTGATGTATAGCATTGTGCTCCTTGTTAGCTGGCAGTTAAGAAGATAAATGTGTCTTAGATCACTTTTAGAAGCTGCACCTTTGTTAAAAACATGTATAGTCTAAATACCAATATGAAAGTCATTTAGAACACGTGTTTGAACACACTGGTACTCTAAGACTCTAAGTATTTTATTACGCGCAACTCTTTTTCCTGTCACATTTCATTCATTTCATGACGCTAAAACCTAAGGATGTCCTACCGCTCTACAGAGCCGCCCGCAAAGCCCCAGGCACAGGTCCCGCCCTTCAGGTAACAATGGACCAGTCTCGGTCCATGATCAGGCTGGGTGTCAATCAGAAAGCAATATAACCATCACGCTATTCATAAGCTAATAGCATCCCAAGGGGAAGAGGGCAAGACCTTATGCAAAGCTCTCCACAGTCAGGAAAAAACAATGGCAGTGAGTCTCGACATGGCGGGAAAATAGTCATGTGGAACTGGCATTTCCTTTTACCACTTCAAATGCGTGGATAGGCATTTAGGTGGCAGGGGGTTGACCACATGCAGGGAGCGCAGAACGGCGGAAATTTAAGTACCGTTTACGCCAAACAAAGGACTGAAAAGAAAAGGGATTAACAGACCAATCACTGTCTCGTTGTTGAGACACAGCATTGCTCTCAGCTTAACAAATAAGTACTTTTCATTTAAACTAACAGAGTAGCAACATAATCCAATTTTTGTCTAATTACTGGCTCAATTACTGACAAGTAACATTATCATCAGATTATTATTCATGTATGTAACAGTCCTAATGATCAGATTACTAAAAAAAAAAAAATCTGCATTAATACCCATAAGATCAACATAACTAATGGCCACACGTATGCACTGTTTATGTGTGTGTATAGTCAACAAACAAGTAAAAGATTAAATAGGACCTATTCAGATGGTATTCATTTACATGGCGCACTCCATTAAAGTCACATCAAGACTGCTTACCTCAACTCATAGCCTGATAATAATTTTAGGATACTTGACAGCATAATCTGGGTTAAAGTTGTCTTGTGTCCGTGCCACTGTGTACCTTTTGACTGGAGTCCCAATCCGTCTCATAATGCCCCTTTTCTTTTCTTAAATTGTCCCTAAAGCGTGTTTAAATATGATGGGACAATCATTCTGTGCTGGAAGAAGCGGTGTCAGGAATTTCCTGTCGTGTGGGGATATCACTAAAGCGACCATCTCTTCCATTCCTAACACACTACAGAACTGTTGGCTTCTATTTCTTATTTGCAGGAGATAAAATTCTTGGCCTTCTACAGCTTGAGACCAACATCAGACAGAAGGAGACTGAAATTCAAGCATTAAGGAAGCACAAGGAAGGAAGGAAGGAAGGAAGGATATGCCAAGATACTGAGATTGCAGGAGCGTGTGAGATGTGAAATGCATTCACCATGCGACACTTCACAGACAAAACATACACTGATAGCCAAGTTGAGTCTGTAGCTCCATGTGACATAGGTCGAACATGATGTAAACGTGAACTGTATTTACTCACCGTACTGACAGCTCGGGCCGTGGAAACCAGCCGGGCACTCACAGAGTTGAGAGGACCCTTCTCTGCAATGGCCTCCATTAAAACAGACGCCATAGCTGCAGATAGCTGCCGGGAAGAAATTATAGTTATTAGAGATGAGAAAAATCAGGATTCATATCGTAATCATGCAAAACTAATAAAAATATGAAGTAGACCCTGTATAAAACATTTTAGATATTAAGTTTTCATTAAAAGTTATGTGGGAAAATAATGTAAAATGGAAGAGAAAAAAAAGAAAAAGTACAGAGGAGACTCCTTCTATCCAGAACCCACTGTAGTCCAACTAGGGACCGTGGAGGCCATTGGTGACCATTGTATTTATTCACATTCTTACGGTCAGACACTACAGCCAATTTGGGAACCAAGCACAACTAGAGCATGCAAACTCCATGTACACACAACCTGAGGCAGGAATCGAACCCGGACCCTGGAAATGCAAGGATACAATGCTAACCACTGCTTCGCTTAGCATTCTAGGTATTTTTATTATACTGTATGTATTGGTGTATTAACATTTCAATTATTTAATTCTAGAAATTACAGAGATTTATTTACAGTCTGTCTCATTTATTCCAAGCTTTTTCAATTCTATCAATTAGTCTGTATAGAATATTAAAATCTAATCATAATGTTTAAAAATCCAAATACTCACAATATTAGACACTAACACTTTTCTTTATAAAAGCTCCAATAGTGTAGATTTGGTCAGTTGCTTTAAAAAAATCCCAAAAAATGTAATGTTCGGTGCATGTCTTTCAGGTGGTGTATTCCAGGATTTACACAGAGACCAAACAAGTCGTGTCATGCTCAGACACTTAATCCACCGAAACTCATTTGGGACTTTTCTAACATTTTCTGCCTTTCATTATTTACACAGCCCAAATAAACTTTAGCTTCTGGATCACAGCTGAGTATTTCCTCCATTATTTTCTGTGCTTCAGTGACATTTTTTGTAAAACACAACAGAGCTCATAGGCTCCTCCAAGAAGCAAGATGAAGAGGACAGGGGCTGAATGTGTTTTCAATCAGCAAGAATTACAGCCACCAGACACACTAAGCAGCACCCCCCCCCCCACCCCCCTCCCCTCCCAAGCAGGGGTTCATTCATTCTATTTAATCTTTGTGTGTGCGTGTGTGCTGCTGTGAATCCAAAAATCCATACATGAACATGAGTATTCTGTGCCTCATAAAGGCCTCTTGGGCAAAGTATAGACCATCAGACGTCACATTCCATAAACGCCCATCACTCAAAACTAATGACCCCCACATCTTTCGCTTGCGTGTGTCTGTTTAACTTGAGCCAGGTGTGTATGTACGTATGTATGTATGTATGTATGTATGTATGTATGTATGTTTGCATGAGTGTAGTCATGTCTGAATGTGATGTATGCTCTATGTCTGCTCTGGGGCTTCCTCATCAGACTGAGACTTGATGGTTCTGCTGCAGAGAAACACTAAGCCTGAGCTGATAACAGTTTTGTTAGTATTCAAAATCCACTTAAAATAACTACCTAATGTATCTTACATAATGTAATGATACATAATGTATCAGAACCCCCAGTAGACATTTATAGGTAATTTAAACTACATAATTAACCCCAATTGGAAAATTATGGTTAATTTACATTGTCTGTACCTGTACTAGTACATTATTATCTAACAGTGAAGGCCTCAACTGAAGATCAAGCCTGATGTAAGTATTAAATATTGCATAGTGTCACTATAATCTTCACCCAGTTTAATTATACAAACTTCCTCCAAGACACCTAAATGTCTAGATAATTGAAATCACCTAATGTTCAAGATAATTAAACATCCTTCAAGAATAAAAGAACAGAGCTTACCGCTTTTTTACATATAAGCAAGCGTGTGGAGGGAGACCACAACTGACTACTGTTGCTTTCAGTTCAGCTTTCAGTTCTCTCTTGGACTCCTGGCCATTTACGAGGCCGTTTAACATGAGTGCTAACAGTAACTCAGCATTTCAATCGGTCTCCAAATTAACAGGCCAACTTGACCCTGACCCGGTGTGTCTTTAAGACAAAAACCCATTCTTCCTCTAGTTTGAATCGAGAACAAACAGAAAGCACACACCTATGCATCTAGTTCCACTAAAGGGGATAAATGAAAGAGATAAACGCTTACCCATCTCTGCAGTTTCTTTCAGATGACTGACATCTTTTTATTCACTTTTTTTAGACAAGGAGGCATGTGCTTGCCTTTTTTAGCCTTCTTTCTCCTTTCTTTTTGTAAAAGATACTTTGATGAAGGAGTGCCAGATGCCTGATAATAGGGTTGACTTCTAGGAATCCTGTTTAGGTTTAAGGTGAAGATTTTCACACTGAAACCAGCAGTTTGTAGTATTAAAAAAATCGAGCTTATATTAAAGTGTGCCAAGCTGTCAATCAAGTTCAGGATTACATTTATAAAGAGAAAAAAATATAGCTTTATTTCACAACTCCCAAACAGGTACAATTACAGAGTGTTTTAAATTATACCACTTTGGAGAGAAGAGTAAACCCTCTGCCTAGCTGCAAAGTACAGTCGCTGAAAAATAAAGAATGAGAAAATCCACTCAAAAGCAGTAAATAGTCCCTGAAACAACTGGTCATGAAAATGTCATGTCTGAAACGAAGAGAAATCAATAGTCATGTGGCTTTTGTAACCGCGCGCATTGTTGCGCATAAGTACATGGCGTCTGGTGACCCCCAGACCACCCACTGACACCTCTCAGGACATCCTGTAAAAGCTCCTGAGATCCACATGGACATCTGTTCAACAATGGATTTAATCTGCTGATGAAAGAACGACTTAAAAGTGAGGTCGTAATATTGGGGAGCAACTGTACTCTCTTTAGAATAAATTAAAAGTCTGAAATCTACTCCTGATTCCCCCATTTGCATATTTGCATCAGTCTCCATTGTGCAGAAAGAGATACTTAAAGATGAAAAGAAAAGGAAATACCAGTTAAAGCTAAGGATGTCTTCCAAAGCATCTTCACTACTAAGAGTACGTAGACAAAAAGAGTCAAGGAGTCAACTGGTGTACTTGAGAAACAAAAAAAGTTGTTCTGTAAGTGTGCTTGCCAAAAAAGCCAATTAATGTGCCTTTTTCATTTATTTCCCGTACTTAAAGAAGAATGGAAATTGGTTTTGTTAAAGGGCTCAAACTGGACTTTAACTCCACTCTCCTCACTTCCTGTTTGATTTTTCAGAAGGAGTTTGTGCTAATCCTATGTAAAGCTCAATCTTACATCTGGCTTGGGGGTTGATATTTAAGGGAACGGATTTTAAAGAAAGAAAAAACATTTCCAAAGGAGAAATAAAACATTTTCGACATGTCCTCGTGTCATAAAGGGCTGATCGCTCAAATACTTCTGACACTCGTGAGCACCAAAAGGAAGAGCAGACGAATAATGAGGGTCATTAGACTAATTACCTTAGCCTAGCTTTTGAAGCAGTATGATGGAGTAAGCTTTATGGTTACACCCTGTCTTTACCCTGGCCACTCTGTAATTCCCCAGAGTGTGAAAGCAGAACCATGGAGACAACCTTTCATTCTGTGGATAAACTCTAAACAGCCTGGATTTCCACATCTACAGTATGATACTCCTGCTATGTTGACACTACAAGCAGTATTACTGCATCTCGAGATTTTCAGGCAGGGCTGATACACGTCAGTCTCCTTCTTATTCATCCTGCCGCTTTATCCTGGTTCACTTGTTTTAAAAAAAGTAACTAATTTGTCCTTATAATCTCCTGTGACTGATCAAGGCCTTGAGTTACGAAGATAAAAGCTCAGCATAGATCCAGTAGCACCACTTAAGAGGAGCGGATGTGGTGGTGGAAACTTGTGAGCCTTGCAGAGAGAAATGTGTGTCGACAGATTTTTTTTTCGATGTTGCAAAACAAACCGGTATTGGGTTGAGCGCTAGGTTTGGTTTTAGCTGGGATAACGAGTGGTTTAACCTTCAGCAGCACACAAAGAGGCCTTTGAGAGTGGCGTTAGATCCAGTAACGTGACCTGTAGCCAGGGAATTGTCTGCAGCAGCCTTGTGTGTTGATCTAAAGGTCTTTGCCCTGAGTAGAGCCATGAATCTAGCTCAGGAGTCTAGCTCTGATTATCCCGCACTTACCCTGCGACCACATCCAGGGTGGAATGGATCTCTACAAGTTAACCTGTTCTGGCAGAAACAGGCTTTTTTATTGAGTGTAGATTAAAACAAGACTTATTTCTGTCAGTCTCTAGTCATTTTATTCTTCAGAACTCATCACTGCATCCAAACAAGCCAACTTTCATTGTAAAGTTACGCCATTCGAAGTCATTGTCGAAGTAACGCCATTCTTTACCGAAATGTTTCGGGTAATGCAAAAGATGCTCAAAGATGTTTTATCAAAGATTTCTATTTAGTCACAAGAACATTAGACACAAGGCCTAGAAGAACAATACTAACATATCGACACTGAAATATCTAATTAAACATATGGTTCATGTGGAGTATATGGTCCTCACTCGCTCTCCAAGTTGAAATGTGATTGGTCGGGAGGGACAAAGCGCTTATCGTTATTCTGCAAAGACACAGAGCCAGGTGAGAAGCTGCTCCTGTTGCTTGTTGATACGGTAGTCTTTTGTGGTGTGTAGCGACTGATAGTGTTGCTGCATGTGGGTGGGGCTTATTCACATATTTTCTACATAAAAGAAGTGAATAAGCCCCTTATTCTACATTTTATAGGCTACACAGTAGCTTCTAAAGCTAGCCACTTTTTATTGCCGTTTGATTTGCGTGTTATGCGCTTGTCTTTGTACTAGATTCATTCTCAGATTAAATTTGTTTTACTAGCAACACACACCCACAAGAGGCATCAAATCTCATCCCTACTCCTTTCTTCCAGATTTATTATTTCTTTATAATGCTTTTATATACCTTTAATGAGAAGTCATATATGACAGGATAAGATTAAACCACAATTAATAAGGAACCCATTCTTAACATGGAGTTGAAAAATAATATTGTAATTGGAATCCCCCTTTTCTGTGATTGCTCTTATGGAGTGATATCCCGGTCAATATTCAAAAGGAATTGCAAATTGCATTTGCAATTCCTTTTGAATATTGACCGGGATATCACTCCATAAGAGCAATCACTGAAAGTGAGATTCCAATTACAATATTATGCAAACGGTAATGCAAACTCTGCATTACCGTTTGCTTTTTCGACTTCGCAAACGCACACTGACTGCCAAATTTCAAATGAAAAAGAAAAGTCCATTTGCATTTGCATTTCCCATGTCTTACA
>JAQMYL010000016.1:2539307-2559709 GCA_030014365.1 Clarias pachynema | reverse complement strand
AGGGTTAGATGGAGGCAGATGATTCGCTGTGGCGACCCCTGAAAGGGAACAGCCGAAAGACAAAGAAGAAGAAGAGGAGTTTCAATCCCTCCCCTTATCCCCAGTGTATGGCAATCTTAATGCTTCAGTATACCAAAACATTTTGGACACTGCTATGCTTCCAACTTTGTGGTGACAGTTTGGGTAGGCCTTTTTCTATTCCAGCACGACTGTGAACGAGTGCACAAAGCAAGGACTAGAATGAGTTCGGTGTGAAAGAACCTGACTGGCCCGCACAGAGCCCTGACCTCAAGCCCATCGAGCACTTTTGGGATGAACTGGAATGGAGATTGTGAGCCAGGCCTGCAAACCCAACATTAGTGCCTGACCTCACAAATGCTCGACAAAATGAATGGGCAAAGAAACCCACATAAACATTCATAAATCTTGTGGACAGCCTGCCAAGAATAGTAGAAGCTGTTATAGCTTCAAAAAGGGGACCGGCTCCATATTGAAGTACATGTATTGGGTACAATATTGTTGCTGGTTTGGCCAAATACTTTTGTCTATATACATCTTGTAAAGTAATGTGGACATGAGGTGCAGTGGGCACTACAGTCTTGTACCTCCAGGGATGGAGTTGCCTCTGATCTGTGTGTTTTTGTGTATGGACTCTTTATGTTCCCCTTGTGCTTTTGCGCTTTCCTCCAGGTACTCTGGTTTCCTCCCACAGTCCAGACATGCTCTGTATAGCTGACAGGTGTTTCTATATTGTCCATAGTGGATGATTGATGGTGTGAGAGTATAATGTTTGTGAGTTTGTGAACGCTTTAGAATTGTCTCCCGCTTGCATAAATCATCCTTTGATTTTTCATAAATCCTAAAAGTAGATAAAGAGAACCTATTTGAACAAATGAGAAACGTTATATTTAGTAAGTATCCAATAATACATCTGTGTGTGGAATAAGTATGTGAAGATTTAGGATTCCCAGAGAAGGTGAAATCAGAGTCAGGTGATTTCAATCAATGGAATGACCATCATTATTAAAATCTGAGCTTCATGACCCATGTGTGGATAAGTATCATGGCTTGAACAGAGAATGTTTGTTCAATACAGTTTGTATACACATATAGGAAATCCAATACAACTGTTTTGTTCACTGTCATGTGTGATACTCTGAGAGATAGCAGAGGAACCCAGGGCAACTTCTAAGCAACTAAAGATCCTTCTCACTCATGATTAATGTTAATGTTCAAGAATTCACCAACAGGAGAATGATAATGGTGTACATGCCAGGTTGCAGGGAGAAAGCCACTGCTTTTCTAAAAATCACAGGGACAAGAGCATACTAAAAAAATATTTGTGCACAAATAATACTAAAATAAAACTTTTTGGCTTAAATTGGAAACATTATATTTGGAGAAAGGAAAATACTGCATTCCAGAAATCAAACCTTTTTCCATCTGTGAAACATGGTGGTGATAGTATCATGTGTGGCCTGTGTTGCTGCATCTGGGACAGGATGGCTTGCCATTATTGATGAAGCTATAAATTATGAATAACACACGCAAATTCTAAAGGAAAATTTTAGTACATCTGTCTGTAAACTGAGTCTCAAGTCAAATTAAAGTTAAAGGACCTGAAACAAGTAGTTCATGTGAGGCAAGTCACCAATCTCCCAGAGATGAAGCTGATGTGCTGATGGACTGATCAATAGTTCCAGGGCTAGCACCATGGTCTCGCACCTCCAGGATCTAGGGTTCCATTCCTGCCTTGGATCTGTGTGCGTTTTCAGGTCATGCTAGACACTGAAATAAAAGAATTACATACTTTGGCGTATTTTTGTCTCTTTCGTTTTTGAGTTCTCTTCATCTGTTTTTAGAAAATCTAATGATCTTGGTCATGTGCCCTGCGATGGATTGGCACTCTGTCCAGGGTGTACCACACCTCATGCCCTAAGTCTCCTGGGATAGGCTCCAGGCCCCCCATGACCCCGAATACAGGATTAAGTGGTATAGATGATAAGTGAGTGAGTGAGTGTTCAGGGTCAGATTTGTGCCCTGAGCTCAGTGGGAAAGACTCCAGGCCCCCAGTAACAACACACATATTTTTAGTATGGAACAAATTCATAATATTTGTTAAAGAAGGACATCTGTAGTAATTATGATTGATTCTTTATATATACCAAAAGTTCCATACATACTGCACACACCTCATATTAATACGAACTAACTTATTATCGTATCATTAGTATGTCACTGAGGACAGTAATCCAGTTCAGACAGGATATTATGATATATTATTTGTGGTTGTTTCTATTAATCATTTTATAGATCTTAAATACTAAACTACTACATAATCATTCCAGTCCCATGCACATACTGAATTTAAAAAACTGCTCACATGACAGACTGAGATTCAGACATGACTAAAATCCTTAGGATACTCCAGTAAAAATTACATTACCCAATCTAAAACAAAACCATAAACTGTCGAATATCTGACAATCCCAAGTATCTAAACGCATAATTTATTTCATTGTGCTACTTAATGCTACATTTTCCTGTATATTATCCCTAATAACTGTAATAATAGAGAGTCATTTCTGCATATAATAAGTACTGGTTAAAAACAGACCTGCAGAGAGTTTACTGATCAGCCATCTTATGACGGGTTTGTTAATTTTAACCCAGGAAAATGTAGGAAGCAACAAAGTCCAGGTAATGTGTTACACATTGCAACGACATTCATGAGAATAAGCACATAAAATAAAGGAATGTAAAATACATTTTGTAATATATATATAGAATATTTATTCTATCTGAAGCTTAAAAGCGATTCATAAACACTATAGAAATCCTAGACGATTACTGAGAATGAAGTTCACTCTGCGGCAGTTGCATTTCCCCAGGATATTTGGATATACTTTTTAATGTTCTTGTTATTTATTCTATTACACTGCATTTTAATGTATTAGTTAAAGTCCTGACATTCACTATGTAAAATAATCACTACCACAGCATGTGAGACATGGGGTCTGTGGTGCAATGTGATGTAGGTGTCTCTCGCCTTTTTGCAGCGGTGTAGGTGTCGTCTTATGTCCCTCTAATCGTTATTAAATAGCACTTCTGACGAACATCAGAATATTTTTCAGGTTATGTGACACACCATCATGAGTAATGTCCATGTGGGTTGACCCACAGACACACACACACACACACACACACACGCTCCCACACATCACCCTTTTACAGCTTTACATTTGACTTACAGTTAGACATGACCTAATAGGTAGTACTACACTAAAATATTCCACATACAGAATTATTATGTTTGTTGATACTTTAAAATGCGTTCACTACCCGTCCTGTGTCTTTGTCCTGGGATAAGACTGTCCAGACAAATGTAACATAATTTTGACAAATTTAGCATAATTTGAATAATTCCATATGTAGACATTTTCAAAATCTCATATACATATTTTAACTCACTATTTAACTCATTCAGACACTATGTCTATTACAGTGAGCATCAAGAGTTTGCTTATATTTATTTATGTATTTATTCATTTAAAAATTTGGCGGCACGGTGGTTAGCACTGTGGCCTTGCACCTCCAGGGTCTGGGTTCGATTCCTGCCTCAGGTCTGTGTGCATGTAGTTTGCTTGTTCCCTGTTCTTGGTGGGTTTCCTCTGGGTGCTCCAGTTTCTTCTCACAGTCCAAAGCCATGTAGATTAGGGTAATTGGTGTTCCCTGATTGTCCATAGTGTGTAAATGAGCATTTGTGTGTGTGCCCTGCAAAGGATTAGCACCCTGTCCATGGTGTACCCTGAGGTACAGACGATGAATGAATGAGTGAGAGTTACAAGTTATGATAATATAAAGTAATATCATGATAAGTTATGAACTTTTTTGTGCCTATAATGCTGACAAATTGTGCTGTTAAAATATTAACAAGAGAGTTGATTAGAGATTAGAATACTGATTACTTGTATAGAGCCTTTTATTTTTCACAATTGAAATGGTTTATTTTCACAGATAACAAATGTAAAAATTAATAAAAAACTTGTTCAAGGTTCAACTGCTATTATATTTTGCACTTTTTTTAAAAAGATTTTTTGCATTAAGTTGCACGATAAGGCAAGTAATAATAACAGACAGACAGACAGATAAGATAGATAGATAGATAGATTGATTGATTGATTATATGGACTAAAGTATTTGGCCAAACCTGAAATGACCCTATATCCAAATACATATATTTCAGTTGGTCCCAAAGTGTGTGTGTGTGTGTGTGTGTGTGTGTGCCCTGCGATGGATTGGCAACCTGGCCAGTCAACACCCAACCCATCAAACCATGTCTTTCTAGTCCTTGCTTTGTGCACTGGGGCACAGTCATGTTGGAATAGAAAAGACCCTCCACAAACTGTTGCCACAAATTTGAAAGCACAGCATTATCCAAGATGTCTTGGTGTACTGAAGCAATAAGATTGCCGTACACTGGAGATAAGGGACCTGATTGAAACACCCGAATTCAATAGTTAACAGCCTTGACCAAATTCTTTTGTCCACATAGATAGATAGATAGATAGATAGATAGATAGATAGATATCTCCATTATATTTAAAATAATGAAAAATCTTATTATTGCCTAGATTTATACGATCTATTCCTCTTCTTCTTATTATTATTCGAAGCCAAGCCCATGCGTACAGCCCTCGTGCTGCGGACGCGCGCGCGCATCACATTGACGTCACGGGGGAATCCCACCAATCGAGCGTGCGTCACGCGTGGAATCTTCGCAGACGGAAAGAACTCGATTAGCCCCGCCCACATAGGCGTTCCTCACCATGGCAACGGCTGCAGCTCTTTACCATCCTCGAGCGCGCGGGATAATTCAGCAGCCCACATGCAGTTAATGAGCGCGTCCGCGTGTGAGCGAAAACACCGGCGTGAGATTTCCTCCTGTAACTGTACATCACTGTTTAATGTTTACATACGAAAAAAGGATGAAAGAAGAATAAAACGACGCAGCGGAGAGAGAACCCCGGTTCCCTCCTCCCCCCTCCTCCCCCGGCGGTGAGGCGCCTGTAGCCGGGAGAGGAAAGCTCTTTTTCGGTCAGATGGCGTGCCGCAGTCCGCCCCCACATTTCTCTCGCCCACACCAGCAGCAAAAAGACTCTCATTAACAAGCCAGATCCTGCCAGCATACACACACATACACACACACACACAGCAGCCAGGCAGGGACTGGGACGCTCCAAACACCAGCACTTCTTCCCTCTATTGTTTACTAAAAAGTGTTTTTTTTATTTATTTATTTTTATAAATAATGCAGCGCTAGGGTTCCGTTTCTTAAGAAGAATTAACACACACTGCTGCTACTGGGGTGAGTTTTCATTTTGGACGCAAAAAATGAAGCGTCTCGGTTTTATTCTGTAATCAGAGCCACAGACTGAGCCTAGTGACAGAGGGACAGATTTAGCACTAAAGAAGGAAACTAAGAAACAGGGCGAGGACTGGGGGACAAATCTCTTGTTCCGAAATCCCAGTATTCACCTGATCCGAATCCTAAACCGGTTCTTTTGGAGTCTCACTGGGTGAGTAAAGCAACTTCGCACATGATATCCTGATCATTTATTTTGTTTCATTGCTCTAATTGTTCTAAATCGTCTTACTCTTACACCAGTGTAGTCTCTCTTTTATTATTAATATTGTTATTTATTGTACGTTTTACTGTGTATTCTTTGCCATGGAGTCGATTCCTGTGAACAACTCCTTTTTTATTATTTTTTTTAAAGAATGCGTTTAAATGTCATCGCACACATCTGTAAACAGTTAAAACACACCTTAAGTGCTGTTTACATTGTGTACAATATCAGCATTTTGCAAAAGTTTTTTTTTCCAAGTATATAACCCCTATAATGATGAAATTATCACTTAATAACTTGAGTGTATATACATACACAGTGCTGTTTTTCCTGCTTGCTTCTTTCATTGTAGTATCTCAGATTTATTCAGTGAACTTCAAAATAATAATAATAATAATAATAAGCATGTCACTGAGAGGTCAGGTGTATAGAATCACAGCGTGCATGCGTGCCTGCAAGAGACAACACAAATATGAACCGTCTATAGTTATATTACCTGAACTGAAAATGAGAAATGCAAAGCTTGTTCAAACACTATAGCTTACACACTTTGTATTCTCATGGTTAGACATGCTTTTCTCTGAAGCATATGTGTTGTAGCATGCATAACATGTAAATATAACTATAAATATATATATGAAGGTATTTTAATGTTTTCAACACCTTGCATACTAATCATAAACATTCCTGTTGAAAACAGCTTTACTTGGATAAGGAAAGTCATACACCCTATTCATTGTACCTTATTGATTTGGATAAAATGTAAATTTCCATAGATAATATTGTTTAAGATGCAGAACTCAAGAAGGTAGTGAATTAAACAACAGATTGAAATATGCAAATCAGTCATTCATATGCACACTCAATTAGCTCTTTATTCCAAACAGTGACAAGTTGTGATAATATAACTGCTCGAATCAAAAACCAACTGTAAGTCTGTCACATGCAGATGATTTTGAATCAGCGATTAAATGTGAAATATACAACTCTGAATTGCCTGCAAAAATCAATCCGTAGCACACTCTCTGAGTTTTGCCCTCTAAAGAACAGATCAGATCTAACAGAGAGACATGCATGCATATATAATTATACTGTGAAATGTAAACAAGTCCTAGTAATAAGCACTGAAATGTCTCAACATGATGAATATTACAGCTTTTACTGATTTTAAAGTTAAATAAACACCTACACTAGCTGTATTTACAGTATTTTCCTTAGACATGTAGAAAACAGCGAGAGCGAGATAACTACGTCATGTGGGCGTGTGGTTTGTTGTGTACTGTACATGGAACTGGGGAAGGTGCTGATATTTTCTTCTTATTTGTATGTCTTTTAAAATAAAAATAAGGATGATAAATGATGTTTAAAACAAAATACATGATAAATTCAATTGACTCTTGAACATTCTCCCTTAGTCCAACATTGTAGATTTCAACGTTATGACTTTAACTCTAATTTTAGAATTCCAGGTGAACTGTACTTTCCTAATAACCACACTTTATCAGCAGTGACCTCACCAATGCACTTTTACTGAGCCTACACATATGAAAATTCAGAAATGGTTAAGGTTAAAGACATAGGTGGCTTTAATGACATTGAGGGAGTGGGCGGGGCTGTGGGTTGACCACAGATAATAACTTCAATAAAAATAATTACCAGCAGTTAGACATGTAATTTTGAGATAAAATGTCAAGAATTAAAAGAAAAAGTTTTCTTACTATATTGTTTGAATATCTTACTATAAGTGAGAACATGGCTCCAAACATTACAAATATTTTACAGTAAATTGGGTAAAATATTTTATTTACTTACAATGCAGACAAGGCCTCGACAGGAAAAATGCCAGTCAGGATTGCCTGTTTGGGACACTTTTTCCTTATTTGATCAAACTAGAATGCTTGACGTACTACACAGCTGTTCACACTCATAATTATAAACATATATGAGGAGTTACTGATAGTAGCCCAAATTATGACATTATCCGTCCTTTTTATTTTTACATTTCTTTTGGTTGTTGTGTCTGTGTAACTGTAGCATAGCAGCAGGAGGATGTCAGTGCCACGGACGCTGGGCGAGCTGCAACTGTACCGTGTGTTGCAGAGGGCTAACCTGCTCATGTACTATGACACCTTCATCCAGCAGGGCGGCGATGACGTTCAGCAGCTGTGTGAGGCCGGAGAAGAGGAATTCCTTGAGATCATGGCTCTGGTTGGGATGGCCACAAAGCCCCTGCATGTGCGCCGTTTACAGAAAGCCCTGCGCGACTGGGCCGCTAATCCCGCCGTCTTCAACCAACCCCTGACCTCGGCCATGGGAGGAATTCCGCTTTTTAAAATCGACAGCATCATGGGCTCGAGGAAGTCCTTAAGCAATGGCCAGCCAGCATCCCCATGTGATCGGGAAGATCAGGGAGCCTGTCTGACTCCACTCAGAGACAACGGCAGTCCGAGGAGCCCGTGTTCCCAGGCATCGCCACTTCCTCCAGATCATCACCTTTACCGGGACAAACTGTCCCCCATGGAGCCCCACTGGCTTAGTCCGGAATTAGAAAGCAGTGTCGGAGCTGAGGAAGACCAGCCCAGTCCGCCTTTGCCCCTTTTGGTCCACTCCCGGAACATAGGTCCCTCTACGCCTCCCACGTCTTCCTCCTCGTCCTCCTCCCCTTGGCCCGGGGGACAGCTGGATGCAGACACGGTGAAGGCGGTAGGGGAAAGCGTGGAGCGCCTGTTCAGGACGGTGCCGCACACAGATCCGGCAGAGGTCAAGAGTCTCCTCAGGCTAAATAAAAAGATGGCCAAGACGGTGGGTCACATTTTCAACATGGAGCCACACAACAAGAGCAAAGAGGAGGAGATCCGCAAGTACAGCCTCATCTACGGCCGCTTCGACTCCAAAAGGAGGGAAGGCAAGCAGCTGACACACCACGAGGTACGATCCTGCGTAGGTATGATTAGCTGACTGTCTCCTCAGTCACCCTTGTAAACATGTTTGTGGACCGCAGATGTGGTTTTTGATGCATTGTTAACTATAAACTTATGTCTTATGTCTGTTTACACTTTACTTAAATTAAAGTAGAAGCAAAGTTCAGACACCATATACGCCTCGGCTCATCACAAAATACACGTGGGATGAAGAGGACACTGCGGACAGTTTTATTTTTAGTCAGACTGCTGCTGTAAAAGTGACTCTGTGTTTCAGGAATCCCAGAAGAGGTGCACGAGAGCTATTAAAAAAAAAAAAAAAAAAAAAAAGTACAAACTTTGCAAACTGCTTTAAAAATACTGTGATGAGTAAAAAAAAAAATAGCAGCTTGCATGACTAAATCAGTGTAAAGTGTAAAAAAAAAAAAAAAGAAGGCGCTACACTGAGCTGAACACCTAACAGATTGCATCATAAAATATATGAGCCAATCAGATCCTAATGTACAAACAAATTTGTATTGGTAATTGGGGGCGTTTCCAACTTTTATATTTGTATGATGTTGGTTTTCTTAGTGCATGCATATCTATCTATCTATCTATCAAAATATTCTGCTATTGAATACTTCTTTCTGTATAGTAAGATTATATAATTTAGGGATGTTCTTAATGAATTTTCTTTTTTTATTAAAATAATTTTTTAAAATCAAATTACATTAAATCACAATAAAGGAACACACTTTGTCCCCCTCCACTTAGATGATCATCAACGAAGCGGCGGCGCAGTTCTGCATACGCGACAACGCACTCCTGCTCAGACGGGTGGAGCTGTTCTCTCTGGCACGCCAGGTGGCGAGGGAATGTGCCTACACCTCCACGCTCAAACACAGCAGGTCAGGAGTTACCATCCGATCAAATCAAATGATGAAATGTAAAAAGATTAGCAAGGTAATAAAATAAATTAAACAAAAACAGTGATTAATGTTGCTTCAGGACTTCCTACCCCGGACTGTCAGACTGTTCCTGTATTTCTTTAAAGTGAAATAATGACCTATTTAAAACACAAAATAGTTATAATAACGATAGTTTTATTAGTAATTATAATTCTCCTGTATTGTTTTAGGACCAACCCTGAGGACTGTACTAGCTCCTTTACGGACAACAGTGCTCCAAAAAGAATCAAACTCGAGGTTGGTGTGTACTCTTCTTATATGCTTTGGTAATTTATCATAATATTGATATCATATCATCACATCGCTCAGCCTTATGAAAGCCCTGTGACTGGCTGATAAATGTTTCCCTTGTAGGTCACAGATTCAGACAGTATTAACTCGATACGCGGATCAAAACTTGCTGACGCAGCGATTCACGGCAGCCTGAGGTCAACGGCAGACGACGACAGTCTGTCAGGAGAAAGTCTGGACAGTTTATCTCATGGTAAAAAAAGATGTAATAGTCCTGCTCATAATGGAAGAAATTACAGGAATATCTAGTATGACTAGATCTCGTGACTTAAAATTAAAACTTCGAAGCTATGCAATAATTAATATCTTTCTTGTATAAAAGCAAATGTAACAAATGATTCTCATTGAGATTGTTCTAAGATTATTACATATATTTAGAGACATGCTACCGCTCGAAAGTTTGGGGTCACTTGCAAATTTCTCAATTTTTGTTTACTGATTTATTTTTTACATTCTACAACAATACTGGGGATTTCAAAATGATAAAATAACACATATGGAATTAGGTAATTATGTAACAACAACAGTCAGTTGTTATTTTAAGACAGGGAGGTCAACCTTTCTGAATAGTTCTTGTGTTGTCAAGTGCATTTGCAAAACCCATCAAGCACGATGATCAAACTGGCTCTTATGAAGACAATTTTTAGTTTAGTTTTAGTAAGCAAGACTAAAACTTACCTCTGCTGCAGAGGAGAAGTTCATTTAGCCTTAATCACCAATTAACAGCACCTCAGATTAGAGCTGCTTCTCATGGCTTTACAGATGCAGAACAACAACAGAGTTAGAAAGTGATCCCAAACATTTGAGCGGTGTTGTATACACACTATATATTTACTAATCATTAGTTTGAAATTTTCATAATTTATGACCAAATAAATATGTCTAACCTTCTAATAAGAAATATTCACTACATTAAATTGGCGATATTTTTTTACACAATTACTTTCTGAAATTTTTCATTTCATCAGAACCCTTAGAGCTGTTATTATTATAATTCCTGTCATTAAATCAAACCAGTGTTATAGCTCTTACTACTCTTTCTTTCATGATAAAAATGATGATATAAATCAGATATACCACATGTTTAGTCAGTGTTTAGAACTTTTTACGCCAGACTCTGACACGTCACTGTCTTATATTTCATGTTGTTGTTTTTTTGTTTTTTTTTGTAAATATCATGTCTACCATCCGTTTGTGATGAAGAATAATTGTGTTGATGAGCTGCAGTGTGTGTGTGAGCGTCATTTTGTCTCTGTGTGTGTGTGTGTTTGTGTGTGTCCTGATAGATGTAGGGCCTCACTCTCTCCCCTCGTCATCCCCCCGTCCCCTCGCCGACACCATCGGGCCTGTCACCTGGAGTCGCCAGCTCATGCAGCAAACGCTTATGGATGAGGGCCTGCGATTGGCTAGGATGGTGTCACGTGACCACGTGGCCAAGGTCAGCCTGGGGTCGGAGAAGAGACACACTTCAGGTGAGTGTGAAACTGTTCTCCATGATATTACTTCTGTTTGCTTTACTTGTGATGAAAACATGGATGATGTGTGGAACGTTGATGCCGAGTGGATAGGGCTACTCTGATAACAAGCTCATGTAAATTCAACTCTCAAAACTTTCAGTCGGACAGTGTATATAATCTAACAGAGAAAGGAAAAGCAAACTAGCAAATGAGAGACTAAAAGCTAATCTACTAATGAACAATGAACCACAGAAGCAATCTAGTGATCAAAAGTGAATGTAGCATCCAAATGCAAACAAGCAGGGGAAGGCAAACTAGTTGGTTAAAGCTAACCTAGAAAAGAAACAAAACAAAGTGAGTTTAACCTTTGACCTAACCTAGGAAGCAAAATTAGCCTACCGAGCAAAGCCAAACTAGCAAGCTTAACTTTGAGGTCATCAACCTCAACCAAGTTCCTCTTCTAATGCTACAACGGTCAGTTTGGTTTGTACACGTGCAGTTGAACGGACCTGAACAATGCCGTAGGTGGTGTATCTGACATACAGCTTTCATTCAAGCATACTTATTAGAATATTATACCACGCCCACATGTGTTATCAGTGACCTCAGTTGCTGTTTGAGAGATTTCTGTGTTGGTTTTTTCATTTACGTACACATGACAGGATGCTAAATACAACACAGACATATATTCTTATAGAATGTGATATTTTATCCCACATTTTCTTTAAAAAGTTGACTTTTAAGTGACGAGAAAGGATTGTTCAGCAGCTGTGTGTGTGTGTGTGTGTGTGTGTGTGTGTGTGTGTGTGTGTGTGTGTGTGAAGCAGTTCTCCAGGCTATCGTTCAGCAGAAACAGTGAGAGCTTTTGTGCTTAGATTAAAACTGTAGCCTTTGAGATGCAAACGCTTTTGTAATGCGATGTCACCATGGGGTGGAGGGGGAGAGGAAGCGACAGCGAGCTACAGAGAGAGAGAGAGAGAGAGAGAGAGAGAGAGAGGGAGAATGCTGCATGGGCGGCTGGGGCCACAGGAAGTAGCATGTGGGCGGTAAATTGGAGCTCCCCCCCGTCTCTCTGACGTCAAAGCTCATGAGAAATGTGTGAGCAGAGGGCGGGATGGATGGATGAGGAGAGCGCGGGGGCGAACGAGTGGGCTGGAGTGAGAAGGGCGTCGCATTGACTCATAGAAAGATGGAGTAAAAATAAAACGCGTGGGCCGGGAAAGGGTGCAGTCTCTCTTATTTCCTCCTCTTTTCCTCCCTTAAGCTTAATGAGGAAAAGATGAGCTTGGTAACATCAGTGTCTTCTTCAATTTCTTCATGTATCATATTACTTTCACGCAAAACCATTAAAATCAAATCAGGAGGACGTCATTTCACTCATGCTGTGTCTGTAAACCTCGCTCTCTCTCTCTCGCTCTCCGTGTCCTCCACACAGTCTGTTCTTACACACAATCACTGGATTGGCTTTGTTTACTTTGGGGCACTGGGAAGAGGTTTGACTGACAGATTCAAATGCTGAACTAATATTCAGTATGGCTATTATAAAAAAAAAAATACATGACTCATGCAGCAGTTTTCCAGAGGTCAAGGTGATCATGAGCAGATCAGGGATGTATTTTGCATTTGTTTAAACTAATAAGTATTCACTTTCTGTTCTTTTCACCATGGCCAAGTGTGATCAATAACCTGTCTTTATCTATTAAAGAAATAAATTAAAAAGAAGAATTTGTTTGTGCACCTTTCATACTTTCCATAAATAGTGTATTTTAGATATTTTACTGTCTTTCTGGAGGCTTTACAGCTGCAGCGTTATTACTATAAGAGGTGATCATAACAGGTTCACAGCTTGCTCTAATACAGCAACTCTGTTAGCTACTAACCAAGTACTGTGTTACATTTTCGCTAAAATAGGCTTCACGTTACCTTAATCTCTTTTACTTATTCTAAATTCCTGCAATCACGATTATGATAATTAGAACAACAGAAGGCCTTAGTAAAGATAAGACTGATAAGGCCAAACAGATTCTAATATGCAAATGAACAGACTCTGGTTTATCTCGGGACGGGGCATTAAAAAAAATTGCTAGTCATCACAAAAAACAATTCTGCTCCTGTGCTCATTTCAAAGTTGTATCAGTTTTGTCTTGTCCATTTTAAATTTCAGACAAAACAGAAGGAAAGAACAAGGTGTAAAAATTTCTTCTTCTCCTCCTTGCAGAGCCAGAGGGCCGAGCATCAGACAGGCGATGCTTAAACGCGTCTCACCAGAGCAGCAGCCCTGCCAGCACCAAAGACGACCCTTAAAAGGACACCAGCGGGAGCCAGAAGTTGCCTTGCTGCTCAACTCAGGTCTCATATGACTCGAACCCTCCGGAGATTTTCACTCCCGCTTTCCTGAAACTGTCTCATGGTGTTCGCACATCACAGTCTAGTGTTACAGTGTTCTTCTATTGTGAGTCAGTGGCTGGATGAAGATGTGTGTTGTAGATCAGGTTCGTTTCTGAAAGGTCCGAGTTCAGTATAGTCCAGTGAATTCCTGGGTCACTGAGGGGGTGTGGCTTACTGATAGACACATTTAGAGCATCCATGATTACTTACAATACACTTTAGAGCTGTTTAGCTGCAATATGATGCAGTGCAATACGATAGTTATGTTAAGCAGCACACACACACACAACAATACTAAGATAATAATGCAGTAATAAATTTGATTTCACTTAGGCACAGAGGCCTGACAGATACAAAAGCCATGCCTCCTGGAGGCAGAAAGCCCAAACTTGGTTTATATCAGTCTTACAAGGACAGGGGCCACACCTCCTTTAATCACTTCCAAACACAGAGGCCTCACCTCCTCTCATCAATCCTACAGAGGCCACACCTTCTTTCATCTCTTACTTAAATGGGGGCCATGCCTTTTTCCATCAATCTTAAAGGAGACCACACCTCCTTTAATCTCTTAAAGAGAAACCACACCTCCTTTCATAGTTCTTATAGAGGGTAACCACACGTCCTTTCATTGATCTTACATCCTTTCACTGATTTCATTGATTGTACAGACCCACAGGCCACACCTCCAACGGCCAAGCCTTTTTTCTTAGAGTGATGCATTCAGACGCCACCTCTTCTTTACTGGGACTGACAAAGGCCACACAAGTCTATGAGGCTCAGAGGCCACGCCTCCTTTATTAGGACTGACACAAATCGAGGCCACACCTTAAAGCCACGCCTCCTGACATAAATTAACCATGCCTCTTAATTTCACTGGGATTTACATTCAGTTCAGGTTTAGTGTTTGATGCTTTGTTTAATGGACAAAGCAACTTTATAGAAATCTGGATATAACCTTTTTTTACTTCTCCCTAATATGCTAATAAGCACACAGGCCATGGCCCTATATTTCTTACTGACAGGCACAGATTAAGAAAATCTTTGCACTAGACTGTACTGAACTCTGGACAGGAAAGAGCAGGAAGTAGATTTACATTTCTTGTAAATACCTAGCATCCTTTCGTTGCTGTTGCATCAGTAACACAGCCGTAAGTGTAGGTTCGTTTCTGTCTCTTGATTAACGGCATGTGACTTCAGTTTAAAGACACAAAGCGTGATAATGTTCTGATGCACTGATTCTGTGATGAATCTGCGTAAAGTGGTTTTAAAAATCCAGTTTTTAATTGTGATTTAATCAAAAACGATTTTAACACTAATATACTAAACGTATACAGAATATAAGCATACAAGCTGTAGTAAAAGTATGGGATATTAGTTTGTGTAATTTTTCACAATTTTATAAGTAGAAAGCAATCTAGATTTAAATCCCTGTTTGTCTTAAGGACCAGATCATCCAGTAGGTTGTACGTGTGATGGCATCTCATAGTAGAAATCACTGTTGTCTTACTGGCATCAGATAATTTATTTTTTAATATTCTCAATAAATGGTATTTTATTGTTTAATTGCTTGTGTTTCGAGTCCTTATTCAGGCTACACTTATTAAAACAGAAGAAGCAAAGGTCATTAGATTAGTAGCTGATACCAAGTGTGTTTATGGTTTAATTACTGTATAATTATATGATTTTTTTTTTTTTTTTTGTAGTTTATCAATATGTCAGAAAGACAAATTTACCTTCCTGTTTGGATTATTCTTATGCTTGGTTTCCTAAAAAACAATCACACCAAACTAGCTAGCAATTTGGCAACAGGCAATTGGAAATCATGACATGTGATCATATTTTGTGTACGATATGTAACACTATGTAACACATGATCACCATATGAATTAAAAATAATTAACAATCACATACGATATGATACCATCCATTTCAGATTTTAACCAACATACGACAATATCTTCTCATCCAGAATTTGACTTGCATGCAAACCATTCTTAGTAACATTCTGAGTATAACTACATGGCATCCATACATTAGCATAACAAGCTAGCAAAAAAATAAATAAACAAAACAGTACATGATAACCAGAACAAAGCTAATCATCTGGAGGTTATAAGCCTTCCTGACAAGTAAGCACACATGAAACACACACACAAAATACACCAAACACCTTATGTTGCAAAGTCATTGAGTTCATTTTACTCTTAACCATGTCTTAGATTTTTCACTGTCAGAACAGCTAGATACAACAGCCACTGTCGTAATTAGAGGGAAAAAAATATGGTATATATTTTAACAAAGAATAAATACAATATCATTTTGATCACAGATGACAAACTGGTTAAGGATGGCATTTTCAGTATCACTGAGCTGTAGAGAGTGCGATCTCTGTTCACTGGAAGATGCAGCGCTAAATATAGCAAGCTCCCTGAGTGGCCTAGAGTGACGTCACGGCCAAGCTGGAGTTAGAAAGGACAACAGGATGATATTGTTCTTTTATACAGTATGTACATGTTTTTTAATGAGCACATAAACACACAATATTTGTGTGTATGTGTATATATTTGGCACAAATCACCCAGGGTTGTTGATCTTAATCCTCTGTGATGTTAATCCCTCTTCTGTGTGATCATAACGGCTTATGGATTCTGTTCACGGCGGAACAACTGCTGTGCTGTGGAAATGATTTTAATCAGTTCTATATATTACACTTCATCCTGTTAGATTCTAAGCAGCTAATTTCATAGTTTTTTACATGAGTCTGCTCCCAGCTAAGCTCACAATGTTGGGGCGAGTAAAATGCAGAGTAAACACAGGCAAAAACAATCCTGTGCAAAATTCTTGACGTATCCGTCTTGTATTTTTATATATGTAGCCCTGAGGAATATGTAGCCCTCAAGGCTTCCTTTTTTCTCTCTTATTATTTTCACTCCAGTCCCTCTACCTAAGCAGCTTCAGCGGAATGTTTTTTGTTTGTTAAGCCACACAATGACCTATAAATCATTCAAGCATAAAAAGCAACTAATTTAAAGCGTGAACCAGTGAGAAAGAGGCGCAGATGATGACAGGTTATTAGACTGGTAATTAGTATACTGGGGATGCTGAATGCTGAGAGGTTGAAACAGATGAGAGGAGAAATGAGATTGCTGCTGATGTTGTTACATTTACTGCGATAGCCTGTCGCAGCAAAAATCTTTGGTCTTGTTTAATTCTTCATTTATTAAGAAACGACAGAGGCCTCAAGATGTTTGCATAATACTGTATAAACAACAAAACACTCCATGTTGAGCTGCTGTGGGAACATAATCAACAACAGGTGTAAAAAAGTTAGTGTTACCAGCATGTGTTTATTCCTCTTACAATGCAGCACTTTCACATCCATTGGAGTTTTTCATTAATTCATAATTGAATAATAAAATTGTTTGTGTGTTTACTTGATATTATAGCAGCTATAAACCATATATAACTTGTTTATCATTGTACTGTATATTCCACTCATTTATTCTGTATAAACTGTATCATACAAACTTATTTATATATGTAAATATGTATATTGTGCTATTTGAGCATGTTATCTTTTTCACATCTTATCTACTGCACAATGTTTGCACAGTTATATATATATATATATATATATTTTTTTTTTTTACTATATATGAACACACACACACACACACACACACAGTACACTGTAAAAACTCCAACTAGATGTTGAATGGATTAATTTTGTATTGTCTTCTTACAATGAAATTTGTTGAGACAACATATAACATTGTGTTCATGAAATCTTTGAAGACACATACTGAATAAACTAAAAAATGAAAGCTGAACCAGCAATTTACCTTCTCTGAGATGCAATTACATCATGTATAAGACCTCCTGCTCTCCTCCCCGCAGAACTGACCCTGTTAAACTGCACTAGGGAGGTGAAGATGGCTGTTTTGTAGACTCCTTACTCTGGGGAACTATTAATTTTTTATTTAAATAATATATGTTTCAGTCAGCTTAGAGATATTTTCGACAGTTAGCATTAGATACGTGAGGTGGATGTGTTTCCACTCATGCTGAGGTGAGCTTAGCTAACATTTGGCTTCATGTTACTGTACTGTACCCTAGGGAGCTAAACTTTAATGAGTGTATCTATCGTTTTCTCCACTTTGCCCTGACGTTTACCCTGCAACAGCCACCTGCTCCATCCCAGCACACATGACTGTGTGAGCACTCAGCTTATGAAAGTTTGAGGAAAAACTCAGAAGTGCTTCAGTACTCCGTAAAATAAAGGATATAAAAACTGCAAGAGTCGCTAATGCTCATCTACGAATGTTACATTTGTTAAAGAATTTGTATGAACCATGAATACCTGGTTAATTTAAAACATCACTCCAAACATGTAGTTACTTCTGAGAATGACAAAGTAAAACCTTTGCATAATCAAATCCTTTTGAATATGAAACAACACGCAGTTTTAACCCATCATTAGAATTCAAGTCTTTTACACACTCTGGTGATGTATAGCCTTATTAAATGTGTTTTGTTTTTATCATAACTAGATATTTTGTGAAATTTATCATTTTTGTCTTTACAAGACTTTTCTTGTTTCTTTTACCAGAGCTCTGCTTTGGAGGTTTGGGTCAGAGGGGTGATGGATGGTCACCAGATGCACCTGTGAAAACCCCATTAAAATGTGTTAAGTAGTTTTTACGTGATGTGTCCACAAACAAACAGACAGACAAAAATTCCAAAAACCAACTTGACGTGTTCTATCACTCATCTTACGTCCTTTAAAATAATTTTTTCCGCAAACATCTTTAAGGTACAGACATGCCAACTTTGCAGTTGTAAAATTTGGGGGTTTTCACAGATGTATCTGGCCAAGCTTGAGGTAACATATAGCGTTTGTTTCATTGCAGTCGGCCCACGGAAAGAAAATATATGCTAATTTGAATTTTAAATGGAAAACACCCTCAAAATTCAACAGATGGCGCTGTTCATTTTTATGAGCAATTGAAATCTACTTAATAAACACGATCTGTACATATGAACCCATAACCTTGTTTACCACATGATCAATTTCATTGGTTTTGTACATGTACTTTGACCAATGACAAAGTTTAACCTAATCTAATCTAAATAGTGACTCATTCACCAGCCTCTTTTTATCTTCTCTCAAAGTTATAAGGACAAAAACAAAACACCCACCGTGTCACACTACCAAGAAACCTCAAAGTAGCAGAAACTCTTTTGTCCTAAATATTTCTGAAATCTTTACTATTACAAAATGCTGGTACTGAAGACACCTTCCACAAAAATGTCTCCATACAGGAAACTGTATCATTGTGAATCAGCTGTTGCTATAGAAATTATTATGCATCAGAACGAGTGCATTAAAATATACCTGTACTACCATCAGAACTGCTGTTTAGAGTAGAAAACTAATCAATGACTTTCTGACCAATCAGAATCCAGAACTCAGCATCACTGTGGTTGAAAGTAAAGCAATAAATTACAGAGAAATTAGACATTATACACAGCATATTATCTAAATGTGTGCATACTGTACACAATTCTTAAATACAGACACGGATATCAAACTTTTGAGATCAAAGCATCTATATTTAGCTCAGGAACACTTTAACAACAGCAACTACAGTGTGACATTCAGTAGTGTCAGTGCTAGTTTAAGGCAGAAATAAACAGTATTAGTATTTACACATAGAACATTAGTTTAGTATACAAGATGGGCATCAAAAGGTTTCGAGACTAGATTGATTCATAATCACATGAAGCAGCAAACTTTATATGTCAGTGTATGGAAGTATAATAGTGCCAAAATTCCTCAAAGCAAAATAGTAGGTTGAATTACATGAACTGAAAAAAAACATGTTGCAATAAAAATGTTTGAATTTTTCTGCATTGCAATTTGATCTGAATTGAAAAAAATCCTTAGAGCATTTACAATGTTTGAAATTTTTGCCACTGTAATTTATTGTGGTTGTATATTTCAAGTGAAAATGTAATTCAAGTTACTAAATTGCAGTTCAAAAATATTTTCAAGTGTTAAAAATACATTCTTCGTTATTTTTCAATCTTTCAAATTCAGGTCGACAAAATTCAGGTAATTAAATTTCAAGTTGCTTAAATTCAGGAAATACAATTCAAGTCGCTAAAATTCAGGTCTTTACATCCGGGATATCACAGGAAGAGCAGTGGAGTGCCGATTGCTGCTGTCCGTGCTGCAGTGTACTTTACAGTGTGCTTCCTGCTCCCTGTGCAGTCTACTTCTCAGAAACTACTTACCGATCGGAACGTAGCACTCTTAACTAACAGGCTGGGTTGCCAGTTTCACAATAAACGGTTAAAACTACCCCTCTGCCGTAAACGCTATATTAAAAGCAAAGCCGGCGCTTTCATTCGCACGCGAGAGCGATGGGTTTCCCGCCCTTGAGCTCGGTAATGTTACAGTCTGTGGAAAAATTCTGTACAGCAGCAGAAACAATTTTAGGAAGTAGTCAAACAGCATGGGTTCAGCGAGTGACATCAGAGTAACTGCAGATGAAAAGAAACTGATAGGGACAATTCAAGACAAAGAATAAAGACAGATATATACTATAGATAGATAGATACTTTATTGATCCCGAAGGAAATTCCAGATATCCAGAAGCAATAGAGACAGTAACAGTAAGACAGGTTATACAGGGTGGGCCATTTATATGGATACACCTTAATAAAATGGGAATGGTTGGTGATATTAACTTCCTGTTTGTG
>JAQMYL010000016.1:2513651-2527682 GCA_030014365.1 Clarias pachynema | reverse complement strand
AGTGTTCATACAAATATTTACACATTAAGTTTACTGAAAATAAAAACAGTTGAAAGTCAGAGGACGTTTCTTTTTTTTGCTGAGTATGTGTATATATATATATATATATAAATTAGATTTTTATATAATTAAATATATATAATTATTTAAATTAGATTTTTCATATGTATAATACTTGAGAATGTTATACCTTTACTCATTCTACTCTAACTGTTTACTCTAACAGTTCTATGATTACTACTATTAGATCCTGATCGTCTCATCTGAACAACACACATGGAGACCAGCTGCTCTGTGTAATGAACAGTGTCATTTAGGTAAAGTCTGTGTAAGAAATAAATACATGAAACAGGCAGTTAATAGGCAACCTGTAAACAGGTTTGTATATTAAAGGAATCTTGTGTTGAATCTTTTGTGTTGTACTGATTATTGATGAAAATTATACGATTGGACGAGAGCCGTTCCACAAGTTAATTATAACAGTAACAGCACTGGAACGCTCTCCGTCACAGGTGTTCCTCAATCATTAATTACACTAACTGTCGGTCACAGCATGGCTGAAAGTAGGTCTATACAGTCTGCAGTACTGTAGGAGGAGAGAGCAGCTGCGTGCCAAAACCCACATTCAAAACAAGTCACAGAAGCACTTTCAGCAAGAACACACTTCGGATAACATTAAGCCATCTTAAACAACATGCTGTCTCCCTTAGTGATCACTTTTAAGTTTTTCTGAATTACCTCTGAACCTAACACCAGACTGTTCCACAAATCCCTCACTAACCCCTGATCAAGGACACTACAGTACTTGGTGCGTGGGACAAGGGATTGTACACCCACCATAGCACACTAGCTTTCCATTCAATGCTATTTGAGATTCAACCCCGGAACCCGGAAGTTAACAGAGCTGATATTCTAAAGAGGAATAAGTGGGAATATAAAGTAAATCTTGGCTCAGATGGTCCGCTTGGATCAGATGGCTGAAAGACCAACAACAACATAAAATAAATCTCCTAAATTTCTCAGGACTGGCCACCAAATCCACGGTTTATTCTGCTCACCTTTTGGCTACATAGTACCTGTAAGAAATTACGTCCACTTTCACCCCTGTTAATTACACTAACTGTCCTCCAGTGGCGGTTAGTTAGTTCCACCAGGTGTGGAAGTATGTGTGTTGCCAGAGCAAAATAGCTGGTTCAATTGAGAAAAAAGAAAACAATCTGTAGGTAACAAATGGTGCTTGGAACTGTTGTATACGTACTGAATATCAGCACAGCTTTAATGCAACACTGTTGATAACAAATTCTAACAGAGGCAATATATGGACAATAAAACACCGCACTTATTTCTTATCTCATATTTTATAATATTATATTCTCTTAAGTTCACAATGAATAATTATTTTAAAAAAAAAGATCTGAACAATTCAAAATGGAAATAATAGTGAAGACATAACCTGAGATTAAATAAAGAATGGTAAGAGGGTTGAGCAAATCACTGACCTAAACAGAGATGAGGTATGAAAATCAAAATCTAAAATTATATCAAATTAAATTGCTTAAACACAAACACACCAAATAACATCACTGTTGTAAGAAAAACACAGACCATCAATTTTTTTTTCACAAATTTGGTCTTTAAAACAGGAATAAAGTGAGTCACTTTATGCAAATGGCTTTCGACTTGCAGGCTTTAAATGCGAGTGGGTTTGGCAGCACGCTGTAAACAGGACCGTGAGTGGAATGCTGTGATGGAGGGATTAAGAAGCAAGTGTGTAAACATTACAGAGTCGAGATGAAGACCGCAGTGAGTCGAGGTGAAGAGATTTGTTCAGTAAACAGGAGGAAGGAGACGTGATACGGGACTTGTGTTTAGGTCACTTGGTCACAGGTGGGTAGTTGAGCGTGAGCAGCGTCATACTGTGCAGTAAGAGCGAGATTTCTGATTCTGTGGAGTGAGAAAAAAAAAACATCTGAAGGAAAATCTGTGAATATATCAGAATAAAGCTGCAGTTAAACATGCAGGATTGGTCTAATGTGAAATAAAGAAAGATGTTTAATTCTTCAATGATTTCAGATCTTTAATAATTGAGATAATTGGTCACTGGTGGAAACTGATTTATTCCATTTATTTGCTACATAACTCTTAGGCAGACGGCATTTCAAAGAGCTGAGTTGAACGATCTGACTACATCAGTGGTCCTCAGTGTCATCTGCAAAGAGCCCATGTGGCTTCAGACAGTTATACCAGTTATGTGTTATACAGTTACACCAACTGTATAAACACTATGTACACTTTCTAGTTAACTGGCAACCAAGATGAACTGATTAAACAAGTGGATTCAGGTGCATCTCCTGCTCAGGTCGAATCAAAGTCCACAGACTGAAGAATCCTGGATTTATTGTGTATAAATGTGTATAAATAAACTGCGCTCAGTGCACATATAATGTAATGAATATATAAATACGATGGTGAGTCAAAATTTATCCGCATTTATTTGAATAAATTTTCAGAAAAGACACGTACATCATTTTTCGACATGATCTCCTTGCTTTTCAATACACCATGTCCATCTGTCAACAAGCTTTCATATTCCCTCAGACTGAGCTTTGAGCCATGAATGCACTGCTATCTTCACTTTTTCATCAGAAGTGAATCTTCACCCTCATGGGGCTGCTTTCAGGTGACCAAACAGGTGAAAGTCCAATGAGCGAGATCAAGACTATAGGGAGGATGCTTTTACACCTCAAAACTTTTACACCTCAAAAGTTTTTGTATATAATATATATGTCATGTCTGTATTATTATGTCTAAAACAATTCACTATTTTCAAACGTACCTTAAAAATTACATTTATAACTACAATCACATAACATAAGAATATTTGCATGCCTGTAATAAAACGAACATATCACATGACAGATCAGTTTTCAGACAGAAACAAACAAACAAAAAAAAACTAATGTAGGCTCCTACATAGAAAATAGAAAGGAGCGAGAGTGACAAAGTTACCAGAAGAACTCTGCCATATTCTCCAGCACACTCAGTAAAACCTAACAGCTATGTTACTTATAAAACTGCATACATCTGTATGAAATGTTTTCACACCAAATATTGACTATTTATTTTATCACTCTTTATAGAAGCTATTGACTTTGTTTCTTAACTGTTCTTTGAATTTCTTTAGCTCATGTTGCTCTGTTTTTTAGATATTTTAGTGTGCTTCAGTTTGTCATACAGGTTTTATTTAAGTGATTTCTTGATTCACCAGGTCTGGCAGTAATCAGGCTTTGGTGTACGAAGGGCTCAGAGTCCCAAACAATGTGCTTAATTACAGCTCATTAATGACTAAGCTAAGTTACTTTTTCACCTAGGGTCAGGTAGACAGCCTTTTTCCCTTACGTAAAATAATCATTTAAAATTTTCATTTTGTATTTACTTGGGTTATCGTTGTGTAACATTAAAATGTTTGATGATTTCGATCATTTAAGTGTGATAATACTTTTTCACAGAACTGTACATAATAATGCATGCATATATAACAACATCTGTTATTTACTACAGTTAACATGATGCCTAATAGTTGTGCAGAGTACTGTATGTCTGAGCAGGTGAGGGTTGAGGGCTTTGCTTAAGGGGCCCAACAGTAGTAACCAGAAGTATGACCTTCTATGACCTTCTGATCAGTAGTCAAACAGCTTGCACACTGAGCTACTCCTGCCCCATTATTGAATCGGTGAAGAATCAGTTATAAATCAATAAAGATTGAGTGAAGAATCAGTAATGAATCCATGAGGAATCCGTGAGGATTCTGTAATTAATTATTGAAAAAAATAGTTGTTAATCAGCTTAAAAATCGGTGCCAGACTATGATGGGACTCAAATGACTCGACGACAAATGACTCGAAAACTACTCAAAACTTGTTACTTAATAAATCAGATTTTTTAAAATAAGCAGTTCAATCCTTATATACCATCATTTTTTAAAATTTTTATAATTTTTTATAATTTTCATATAAAGTCACTCAGTGCTCTCACTGGAATATAATGCATTCCCATAATGCACCAGGAATGCATGTTATGAGTCAGTTTACTAATGCACCTTTTAACCGTCCTCATTGGCTGCTATTAGTGCTTGTTTGAGTAGCACATAAATGACTGACCTTTGACCTTTGCGGAGAGCTCCAGCCACTGATGAAGCCACTCTTTACACTGACTGGAGGTCAGCTGGCCAGTGTTCAGCCCTCGGAGGTCACATGCCTAGTTGTTGAATATTAAAGTTACTCTTAAAATAAAGACAAGGTTCCTGAGTGTTTTAAGGGAGTATGAAGAAATCTATATTAATATATGACTGTTTGCAAAAGTTTTGGCAACCACATCAAATGATGCTTTCTTACATTTGTGTGTAACAATTGTAATGCAAATGCCATCTATCAAATGTAAGGTGTACTAAAATCATCTACATGATGTGACTCAATCAAGCACAACGCAACCTTTGAGAAGCGCCTCCTTTACATCTCACAAGATTTTGTGCTCGAACTCTAGAACTGTGGGTGCCAAAACTTTCTGTTAAACATAAAGAGAAGTTCGTACTTGACTTATTTCTTCCTCATTGAGCTGATCGAGCCCGAGGCACAGCAGGGCGCGGTCCAGATAGAGCAGGTCCAGGGCTTTGGTGGTGAGCCGCCTCCGCACCAGGAAGCTGGGAAACCACACAATTACAGGGAACTGAGAACCTAACAACCTCTAGATGCGACAGAGGGAGAGAGAGAAGACAAAGAACAAGAGACAATGAATAAAAACAAGAAAAACAAAAAGCAGCTACAGCTTTCAATTTTATTCAGATTTTTTTATAATATCATGATATCACTAATGATGAGCTAATCATCTAGTTCATACAATAATTACAAAAATTTATTGTAATAGCACAAAAACATAAGTGACAACAGGAGCTGACTTCAAGCTGATAAAAAGTATGACGTGTTGTTCTTTAATGAATAAACCATCATGATGGTGAATTTCTGCATCATAAGAGGGATAAAACACTCCAGGACGTGCCATTGTAGGAAAATAATAAACTCCTGGTAAGTAACAACAATTGAGCTTCATGATCTTCCGTATAAACCGTCCTTTTTAATACTGTGATTGTGAATTTTGGTAGGAAGTGAGGAAAGAACAAACGGGGAACACACAAGGCGAGGGCGAGGCTGCACACCCACTGACCAGATGAGGAGGTTTCAGACACTGCATTCCCAGTGGAGAAGTCATGAAGAAGACGTCCCGTAGGGCATGGACCTCAGAGACTCTGGGATGTTTCCCGTCCTGAACCTGCGGAACAAGTTCAACATTACGCTCTACAAGTTAACCTGTGGGCGAAGCTTGTTTTAAACCTATTCATCCAATCAGAGGCAAATGTGATCACATGACATCATTGGTAACCTTTCGTTTTTGGTATTAAATCATTAAATAATATACGTTATTTTAAGAATCTATACTAATGTCAAATACCAGATCAAGAGTTTTACAGCAATCCTACTCTTATGAAAAACTAATAAAAGTATTTATTTTTAATTGCAAGTTGTAGTGTTAATAATGTATCTGTAAATATAATTAAGTCATCTGTAAATATAAAAGGTATACCTGGTACAATTAAAACTTGGATTGCGAGCATAATTTGTTCCAGAAACATGCTTGTATATCAAAGCAAATTTCCCAAAAAGAAATAAAGGAAACTCTTATGTCTTTAAAAAGAAACCTCACTAATAACCTTTTTCTTGCTTTTGCCTCTTTTTTAGAATTTTGCGGAAATGTGGCATTGCATTGTCATTAAAGAGATTCATCTCCCGCACTGATACAGCCTTTGGAAGCTTTCTCTTTACGGAGGTCGTTGTTGCAGGCCGTTGTTACGAAAGAAGTCACTACACTTGGACATAAAATAAATAATGTGACAATGTTGTAGTAAACAGTACACGTGCGCATGGATGTTGACTATACAAGTGAGGCATGCGCACTGAGACTGAGCCTGGGAGATGATTACCCACAATCCCACAGCACGAGAGAAAGAAGAACCATTGGCTCAGCTGTGATCGCGTGAAGGTCGGCGAATTTTAACCAAGTTAAAATTTATTTGAAAAATTTGCTCATCTTACAAAACACTCGCCGACCACGGTACTCGCAATCCAAGGTTCCACTGTATTATATTCCCAAGCACTATTTATATTGCAATAAATTTAAAATACAGATCATAGCTACAAAAAAAGTGAAAAAGACAGTATAAATAATCATGTCTGGCTTCTAAGCTACCTGTTCTAATTATCTGTGTATTTATTAAGACTGTGATTCAGTGTACAAACATGACTCTGTCTACGGTTTCTTTATAAAAACAGTAAACAATAACATAAAAACAGTAAACATGTCTTGACCTTGGAGCAGAGGTTGAGCAGGGTTCTCTGACAAGGTTTGCTCACACGCGGCACAGTCAGCACCAGGCTGTCCAGGATCTTGGCCTGACACTGAGAGCGCTTCATGCGGTCAATCATTTGGAACTTTCCCTGCTGCTGTGGTGTCCAAAAATGACGAAACAACAGTTGACGTGGAAACAAACACCTGGACAGGAAAAAGGAAGTGAGGACTTTCATAACACACTGTCATACCTTAATCAGAGACACGGATGTGTACTATTCTTATATGAAGCCACGCAGTTGTGAGATGGGACACAAACTCTTTTAAAGAGGCTTTAATTAAAAGTTAAACTATTAAGATGTCTTTAGAGAACGAGTCAGCTCTGAATGTGAATGCTGAGAGCCGACTGTGTGTGGATGTTTTATTTGTTAAAATAAATGTCTAAATAAATCAAATAATTCTTTTGAAATTTCTACACCATGTGAGCTGTTTGTTTTTATTATTTAATAGATATGTTCTAATGTTACTTTTGTGAACAGAAGGAAGAATAAAGAAAAAAAAAAAGAATTCCAGGTTTTTTTCGCAAAGAAATAAAAACATTGTGAAATATGTCCAGTTTTGAATGGAAATGAGCCGTTTGGAAGTCGATTCATACAGGTGACTCGAACAAAATGATTCGACTCACTAAAAAGAGAAGGAATTTTCGTCACAAATTTGAATCAAAAAAAAAAAAAAAGTCTGTTTCAGAAGACTTGACCCCAAACACCGCACACTGGCGACATCTAGTGGGGAAAAGCGGGTAGGCGCACTGGTTGATAAAATAAAATGCAATGAAATTAAAATAAATAAAATCTCTTGAAAACATAAATGTGATTGCATAAGCCTTAACTAACAAGGTATATGTGTGTGTGTGTGTGTGTGTGTGTATATATATATATATATATACACATACACACACACACCCCAGACAACAGCAGGCGTGTCATATAACGATATATGGGTGTGAACTCCATAGATAGGAGTGTGAGCAGTCAGTTAGCCTGACTGTAGTTCTTGTGTGTGCGTGTGTGTGTGTTTTAAAAACAGCTAAGAAACAATGTTTATGCTCTGCTTGAAATACTGAGGTATTTACACTGTGTATAGAATTAGGGAATTCGATCAACGTATAAATTTGACAAAAAGTAAACGAGTAAATATAATATGCAAGCAGTGATGATGCGCTGTATGTATGAAACAGTAATGCATGTGAAATTAAATTAAATTAAAAACAGAAGATGATTTTCGAAGATGATGGTTCTTTTGTTATTTGTTCGACTTTAACATTTAAGACGGGAACTTGCCCGAGTTAGGTACATTTGATCAGCTGGCCCTGGACAGGTCGATGTCCCAGGATGCGCGCGCACACACACACACACACATGTGCACATAAGACACTGTAATAAATCTGGATACAAACGAGTTTACTCATAAATTGTCCTCAGAAAATGAAAATCCAGTTTGTTTGTAAACACATATTTGTGTCACTTTAAGTCATTTAAGTATGATTTTCTCAAAACCTGACTCACATGAGGGCGAGCACCAGGCCAATGGCAAAGGGAGGAAGTGAGATCACCAGCAGTGGGATAGCTTTAACCATGTCACGTCGGAACTGAAACACGGTGAGAAACAGAGAATCACAGACCAGGAATCAATTCCAGCACGTATGTGAGTGTGGGTGTGTGTGTGTGTTAACAAATATGATGCATGATATGATCACATATGAGTGTGACGTCTTTACTGACGTGCTGCAGATCTTCAGCCCACACGCCCCACTAGATACTCAGTCATTAAACTGTAAACTGTCCTTATTAGTTCACATTAGCTCATTGAATACCGGATCATGCGGGATGATCAGGAAGAGGGATTCAGTGTTAATTTAAAAACATCCATTTAACGCTTTAGAGCTCTCCTCCTTGATTTGTAGAAGCCGGATATGAAGCGTGAACTTACCAGAATGAGTCTCTTCATTTCTCGATAAGGGAGCTCTCTGTAGTGGATCTCCTTACTCCACATGCTCCTCTTTATTCTGCCAACTTCCTTCACGTCTTCCAACAGGAGCCGAAAGCCTGAAGATAATCATGAAACTGATTAAACTGGGAGATCTGGTCAGTGAGCTGATGAAGCAGTCGATATTTATATTCAGCATGAGCAGCATCAGCTTTAATAATGACAGCTAGACTTTAGAAAACATCTTCAGGTTAGAGATCAGGTTAGTTTCCACTCAGAAACAAAAAATTCTGCACAAAAACTTGTATAATATTTTAAAAGTGACATGTCATGTCAGTAGGGAATAGTTTATAACCACACGGCTCCTCGATCATAACGTTATCAAATCCTGATGTTTGTACAAATTCATAACTGATTATTATTATTTCACTGAAGTAATGCAGACGCAGTGAGAAACACGCTCCTGCTGCAGAGACCTGTTTTAAGTTGAGGCTTCCAGAGGCAGGGATGTCGTTGTTCTTACCTTTCCTCAGGGTGTGATAAAGGATAGAAAAGTGAGGAAATCGCTGCTGTATGAAGCGCTCACACTTTTCATTCACCTTCTGCAGAACTCCCAGTCTGACTGCAGAGGTCGAGTAAGGACTGTGACAGGAAAGATAGTAAGAAGAAGAAGAAAAGAAGAAGAATATAAGGCATGTTCACACTCCTTCTGTGTTCCTATCCTTATGCACACTGCTTTAACTTTTTAACCAAGTAAAATGTGCTATACTGCTACTACTGCTAATAATAATAATTAAAATTGACTATACAGCTGAAAAGATTACAGGGTCTGTATTTTCAATCATTTGAATACATATCTTTTATATCATTACTCAATCAGTAATCAAAGTGCCAGCTCAGTTTTTTAATATAACCAAACATTAACGAGCACCGCACTCGTAAACCCATGTGAACGTTTAAAGCCATTGAACATAGCATCCTCCATACTCAACATCCACACACGCTGCGCGAGCACGAAGGAGGAGGAAATATTTTACATGTAACACTCCATACATTACCTTATCGGCAAGTCAGCCTTTACTATCCATTGCACGTGGATAAAAACAGCTCGTTTCCAGTGTCGGTACATGTTCAAAAAATGTGCAAAGGTTCTTCAAAATTATTGTTATCATTATTCAGCGACCATGACGGAACACTGGAATATCCGGGTTAGGGTTATCTATCGGGAGCGTTCGAGCTGCTCATCCTCCGCCCGATTTGCGCAGAGTGAAAGGCTGCGCAGCCTCTGCGTACTGTTATGGGCGTACTGTTGTCTTAAGCATAAAATACAAAATGCATCTCAGTAAATTGTTACATTTGCTATTTACATGAATATAACACGCATCATTCTTTCTTTCTTTTTTATTTTTTAATGTAATAATCATTTGAAATAATAATAATTTTACAATGCAATAAAGAGGTATTATAAAATTAACATTTATGAATAAAAAAAACTAGCAATTCTAAAGATTAAATTTATTATAATATATTTATCCTAATCTTTCTTTATCACTAGACATTTAGCCGTGTCTCTCCATTTTGCACTCATTCATTTGAAACACTCTAGCGGCTGTATGATGCATTGCAGCTCTACAATTGAATGCTTTTTACATTTGTTCGAAATATTTAATTTCATATTAACGTCATATTAACGTCATATTTAACGTATAACCATTAATCGCATATATTAAATAATTTATGTATTAATTATTTAATATGTTTTGATATAGAATATGTGTGTTAGCTAAACATTACTAAATATAGCTACATTAAAATTACATTGCACAATATAAATTTAAAAAATCTGATTAATTAAAGAATTCAGAATAAAATGAACACTAAACGGGTATTGATTTTGATTTCTATTTTATTTTAAAATAATAAGGTAAATGTTATTCGGGGTCCTTCAGTGTTTTCGTCAGGCTCCTCCGCGGGCAGCCCCGGGCCGGGTGTCACGTCATCAGTTGTGTGTTATGGAGCAGCGTGGATGAAGCGCATCTGCAACATTGTAACTGAATATTTAATAACATTCAATGAAAGTGTAAGTTTTTATCTCAGTGGCGAGTTTTACAGAGTTTGTGTTTGACTGTGATGTGAGTTGATTGTGAGATTTGCAGTGTTTGTTCCAGCATGTGAGCTTTGATGTGTGTGTGAGAGAGAGAGTGATTGAAGCTGAGATGAAGCAGTGTGTCTCTTGTGTTTTCTGTTTCAGGGTGAATATGGCCAAGCTGCTGTGTTTGAGCTCTTTGCTCTGCCTTTTTGCTCTACTGTGCTTTACCGTGCTGGTGCAGGGAGACAGGCTGAGTCAGGACATCAGGTGTGGAGGTAAGGAAATGATGAGGATGGAGAGACTCCAGGGGTGAGGGATGTTTTTTCAAAATACATGAGATTTATTTGCCATTGCAACAAGAAATAATCTGTGTGTGTGTATGAGCATCAGAACTTGACTGAAGGCGTTGCAGTATGTTTGACTCTAATGTAATTACAGAACTTTCGTTTTCAGGAAAGTTTTGAAGCTCTTTAACATTTTTTAGATAATCACCTCAAGGAGAACCTGCAGGAGTAGGATTATGACATCCTTTTCCCTCCAACATAGTCAGATATAACTTTATTCTTTTAGTGAAATAAATTTTCTTTTCATGTTAAAATAAATAATTACTATATATAATTTTGCTTTTACTTTTTAATGCATGAGTGTAAGTTCTCAGTGTGTGTTTTCGGTCCTCGTTATCAGCATGCAGAGCATTGGTGGATGAGATGGAGTGGGCCATAGCACAGGTAGACCCCAAGAAAATGATTAAAACCGGTTCATTCAGGATCAATCCGGATGGCACCCAATCTACTAAAGACGTAAATCTTTTTTTGTTGTTGTTGTTTTTCTTTTCTTCCACTTTTATTTTTTTATTCCACACCTTGTCTGTGTGTTCATATCATCTTTAACATGGGTGTGTGTGTGTGTGTGTGTGTGTGTGTGTGTGTGTGTGTGGGTGTGTATCTCAGGTTCCGTATGCACGTTCAGAAGGCCATCTCCTCGAGGTAATGGAGGGGGTGTGTGACAAGATGAAGGATTACGGCGAGACCTTGGATCCTGCTACGAACCGTAAGACTTATGTGAGGTTCATGGCACGTGAAGGCACGTCCCCTGATATTTCTAACGTCTCATACGACTCAAGAGTCACGGCCAACCTAAAGTTCGCTGTAAGAGTTTTTCTGCTTCAAGGTCTTTAATCTGGTCATTGTGATCAGTATGTATTCCATTTCCTTTAGTGGTGTCTAATCTGTTCAATCGCCATTTAATATTATTATTATTATGATGATTTGTTTGTTCTCACTGAATATCAGTCTGTATTATTAGTAACAATTAAAAGTAGTAAGTTGAGCTGTTTTTTGCTTAATCCGTGCAGTGTGAAACCATTGTGGAGCAGAACGAGGATGAAATCATCGAATTCTTCTCTCATGAGACGGACAACGTTAAAGACAAACTCTGCAGCAAGAGAACAGGTCAGAAGTACTTGCTGCATTTTTAATAACTTAATTGAAAATGTTCAATTGGTCGGTTTTGATTTTGTTTTGTTGCTTTGAATGTATAGGATTGGCTTTTGATTACTTTTGTTCACTTAGTCAGATTTTATTTGTTGGATAGGCTTTTATTTGCTGCATGGGTTGTTGTTTGAGGTTAAGGCTTTTACTTTCTTTTGGCGTTAAGACTTCCACTTTCATTTGACATTATGGCTATTAAGGCTTTGTTCAAAGTTCAGGCTCGTTTGACATTAAGGTTTTTAGATTTTGTTAGATTACCTTTTTTGTTTGCTAGGTCAGTTTTCTTTTGCTTTTTCCCTTAGTTCACTTTCATACTCAGTGTCATGGTTGCTTAATAGGCTTATGTTTGTTTTTAGGGACCATTACAACAGGAACGATTTTACTAAAATCTCTGTCAGCGGCAGGGCTTGTAACTTTAAACTTGTGATTGTCGAGGACAGAGTTTACACAAGCATTAGCTACAATTTGCTTCATGTAGCTGTGGTAATGTCACTAGTGATTCACATTTCTTTTGTCATATGAAATACAGGAGAAACATCAGCTTTAACCTCCCCTGGGACTTGAAGTTCTGTATGAATGCCTGATGTGAATTGTTCTAATTTACCATTTGTTATATTTGCAGATCTGTGTGACCACGCGCTGAAGATACCTCATGATGAGCTTTAACATCAGCGTCAACCTCCTTCACCTTCTAACACCACTTCACATGCAGCAGGATTAGATTTTAGCACAGATTAAGTGATGTTCTGGATTTCATTTGAACAGGTTTTAGATTTCAGTGCATTTGATGGAAGGTTTTGTGCAGAGTGTGTGTTTATTTTGAGCGCTGTAAACGCACGGCTCACACTGACGCTGGCCTGATCATGATGCTGAAACGGCATCGAAGGGAACATGTGACCATCCACACATAGTCTCCTGCTTTGTGAGCCACAAAGCCATCCTGAGGAAGTACTTGCATTTGATCAATTTCCTTCTCTCCGCATGTCTAACCGCAGTAAAACAGTCGCACACAGGATTTCAGTTTTATTTTTATTACCTGTTATTTAAGGTCACATGTGTCCCTGTGTTTGTGAGGTTTTTTCCATCTCGAGATCCAAATTTTGTACAACTCAATGCTATTTTGTTTCTTGTCTGAACTATTTGTCATGTATTTTTGATAAACATGTTTTCACGAGCGGTTTACGAGTCTTTACTTATTTAACATTCAACTCTGTTTTTAGAGACACTTTACAAAAACATTACACACTCACACAGGACACAATATGTAACGCTGTCAGCTTCTGATTCATCTAGCACTAAATAAACAACCAGTGATTCAAAATGTTTTGTGACATTCATGAGAAGGAGATATAATGTATGTGAAATTCTGAGATTTATCAAAGAAACAGAATGAGTTCAGTCAAATCAAATGTTATTGGTGATGTTTATTAATTATAATGGTCAAGTTTCTTTGGAATTATGTGGACCACGACTGGGCCAGTATGATCAGTACCAGGATAAAGAACATCACAATACACCATACGAGCTCCTGTGGCGTGTGGGTTCTGTGCTTCGTGAAAATGTCTACAAGTATCGTGATGTGTTCTCCATATCACCCTGTTTCATGCTCTTAAAACAGCTCTCAAAACGGAAACGAAATCTTTTGTCTTTCCAAGAAATCACACTTTACAGTAATCACAGCATTCGACAGTACAACAATCGGGCGCAATAAATAATGGAATGCTAGAGTTAAAACAGGTGTTCTCATGTATGCTATTAAAAGTATGATATTGCTGCTTTAAAATGAATGATTACATTCACGATAACTACTATTTTGACCAGTCATAATACCTGAGAAGAAATTTAGAAAAACTGCATGAATGGTAAAATGTTTATGCTCTCAGACACTTCCAGGTAAAACTGTCACATGCGTGTTCTGCGTGCCGTTTCACCTCTTTTTTTTTTTTTTTTTGGATTGTTTCCCTGATTTTTCTCCCTAATTTAGTTGTGCCCAATTCCTCCCCGTCGCTAGGGGGCTCCCACATTAAGGCTACTACTACCACTCAGCCGGGAGGGCCGAAGACTATC
>JAQMYL010000016.1:2461199-2487633 GCA_030014365.1 Clarias pachynema | reverse complement strand
GTGTTGCGTTTATGGAAACATCATGTTAAGTTTTATTAGAATTTTATAACAAGACATGAATATACATTCGTAGAAACAAAGCCGTAGTGCACAGATTATTATATATATATATATATATATATATATATATGTGTATATAATAATCTGTGCACTACGGCTATGTTTCTACGAATGTATATTCATGACTTGTTATAAAATATATATATATAAAGTATAATTTGTGTGCTGTGCATGTGTGTTTTTTAACAGAACTCCGCTGCATGCAGCTGCTCATTCAGAGGAAGTGTCCGGCTTGCAGCTGGCTCTGTTCTGGGGGTCAGAGGTCAACTTGGTGGATTATGAAGGACGCTCAGCTCTGATGGTGGCTGCTGAGAACGGCCAGACATCTGCTGTCGGTACGGAGATCCTCCATAACTCATATCTCAGAGTACATCTCTGCTCAGAGTGCAGCTTTTATTGGGTGTGTATGTGTTTTGTAGAAGTCCTCCTCCAGCAGGCCAAAGCAGACCCTTCTCTGAAGGACATCAACAACAACACAGCACTGCACCTTGCCTGCAGCAGGGTAACACAGTTTTTATATGTATCTTTATATAGCGATAGAGATGAACAGTTAAGGTCATCGATCAGGCATATATAAATACTGTAAAGCTCTACAGTGTATTGTTTTACTTTTTGCAGAGACATGAGATGTGTGCACTGCTGATTCTGACTGAGATTGACGATCCTTCCCTCATCAACGCTACAGACAGTGCACTACAGATGTGAGCTCTCCTCAGATGTGAACTCAGTCAGCGTCAGTCGTTTGTCAGCATCTCGAGCACACAGTATTATTGATCTTTTCTTCCTTTTGTCCCTTGCACTAGGCCGCTGCACATTGCTGCACGCAACGGACTGGCCACTGTTGTGGAGGTGCTCCTGAGTCGAGGAGCTACAGTACTGGCTGTAGACGAGGAAGGTTAGTACTTTCTAACTAATCTTTTGCTGTTCAAAGTAAAACTATATGGAAAACATGTAAACATTTTACTGTATGAGTAAAATAACATACTAGTTCATTTGTAAAGTGAGTCTTCATCAAAGTCTTATATTAAAAAAAGTCATAAGCTAAACGAGAAGAACAGGTACCGATCAGGAAACAAGAAACTCGAAAAGAAAAAATGCTCAGATGTAACAAGACTGGAGTATAATCAGATTTCACAACCAAGCTAATTAAAGCCCAGTTGGCTTGCCCTGATCCGCTCTGACATCATTAGTTTACACTGTTTACTTTTTCTCAGTAACATGACAAGTTGTGTTTTTCTTTTTGTCTCTCATGAACGTAATGTGCACCTGTGTCAGGTCGAACACCAGCGTTGGCGTGCGCTCCAAACAAAGACGTGGCCGAGTGTCTGGCGCTGATCCTCTCCACAATGAAGCCATTCCCCCTTAAAGATGTCAGCGTGTTAAAGCACTGCAGCATCGCTGCTAACCATCATCCTTTACCGAACGGCTACGCCAAGGAGCGCCAGGGCACTGTAGGCCTCGACAGCTGAGATACACACACACGCATACACATGCAAAGCTTTCTTACACCTGCAGATATACTGTACCATCTATATACCCTACAACCATGTTAAAAAGCCAGGAATGTACCACTGTTTGTGTGTGGGGGGGTATATTTTAATTAACATACCTGTGCATATGCAAATCCTTGCCCATTTTTCACCTCAGCACAGTGTAGATGAAAGAATGATGGGTTCTATATACATTTCTACAAATACAACAATTCTGAAGTCGCAGCCTTCCTTAGCTGGAGTCTCAAATACTTTCTCCGAATAAAAGTAACGCAATTAAAAAAATAAATAGCAAGGCAATCGTGCTGCGAGGAGTGGACCAGCTAATAGCTCCGCCTTCTCTCATTTTCTATTGGCTCATGCAGCTGAGGTTTACGTAGTAGATTTAAAGCATTTCCATCAAGCAAACTCCACTGAATTTTGTTTGATTCTGATTGAGAAGCTAATTGCTGCGACCTCAGAAGGTTAGCGACTGTTTTTTTTTTATTATTATTTTTCTAAATATCTCCAGACTTTTTAGCGATGTCCAGTGCCTCCGCTAATGACGAGCGTGTCTTTACTGTTCTTTACACTTTTCTGTAACCTCCTAAATTTAAACGTTAATCTTCTGCAATCTTTCTAACGAAATGAGAGGAAAACATCAATGCACACACGCACAGACACACACACTAACTGTTAATTAGAATCACGTGGCCTCATTAATAATTTATTTATTTACTTGTCAATGCCATGGTTTGCACTTTTTTTCTGTCCAGGAGTGTTTGTGAGTTAAGGCTGGCCCAACAGTATTTTACTTATGTTAAGACATACAGTAGTTTAGACATGCTGCAGTTGAAAATCTATCCAGTAGGGGGCGGATATGACGTATGTGTATTAGCACCCGAACAGAAATCCCACCTGAAGATGATATTATTATTATTATTATATATTTTTTAAACTATTATACAAAAAACATTAATGACAGGCGGTGCGATATATAAATGGTTCATTAACTAAAACATATCAACAAACACCTTTTTATGTAAAACTTTTTTTACGCAATAATACATTTGATTTGGTTTAAAAACAGTATTTAACAATATTATTATTACAATATTATTATTGTACAACATTATTATTATTATAATATATGACATTTGTATTAGATTCAGGGATACACATCAACACACGTGTGTCTGATTGTCTATGATAATTAGTGACGTTTATTTAGGTTAAAGTAGTTCTAAGTGGCATTAAATAATCAAACTAACACTGTATAAAACATAGTAAATGACTACTTAAGCTGAGATTAGTCAGCCAGCCCTGGTGTGAGGGTGTTCAGTCACTCTTGAGTGACTGACACTAGACGATAAGTGTTTCAGCATCGCTGCTATAATCACACTGCCTTTGTTTAAATTTTGTTTGCTGGTTTGTTTTTGTTTGTTTTTTTCTTGAGCAATAATTGTCCAAGTGATGAGACATTACCTCATATTCCTGAACAGTTTTTCTGCATATTGGATCAGAAAAACTGGAGTATTTGCACAGAGAAAATGCTTGCACACATCCGTAGTGAAGTCTTTAATAAAAATACAAAAATTCTGAAATTAACAAAATACTGTAGTTCTGTAACAGACAGATCCAATCCTAACAGCATAAATACAGTAATAACTTATCTGCCATCTTCAGAGGAACAAGCTGCTTATATAAAAAGACAAGCCTTGAATCATGACTGATGCTTACACACACAACTTGTGTTATTGTTAGTGTGTGTAAAAAAAAATTTACATAATTTTTGTGTAAGAGCACGAGATTGTACCAAAAACAAGACATTTAGCCGATTAATGTGAATCTGGAATGAGTGACAGTTGTTCTGAGACCCCTCTGGAAGCCCCGATCACTTCCGCACGTCACAATATTAAATGTTGAATCAGGCGTTCTTGTCTCAAATTGATTTTTACATTTATAAGTATGAGTTGTCAGAGGGAATGCAGAATTATTTGAGTTCACAAGAAAATTTATTTTGGTGATTGACGTTAATCATTTTGTTTGAGCGCCTTTAGCTTTGATTACAGCACACAATGTGGTGTCCAGCTCATGTGTAAAATGATTCCTTATTCTCCCAGAACCACTGTTTCACTCTCTGAGTCGTGGAATATGGCCGTGCCATCACTGAAGAAGAAAAACTCCATAGATGTTATAACCTGGTCATTCAGTAGATTCAGGTCGTCAGCTGACTTTTTTATTGCCACATAACATTGCTGAGCCTAGACCTGAGCAATTGAAGCAACTCCAGATCATAACACTGCCTCCAGAGGCTTGTACAGTGGCCATTATGCATGATGGATGCACCTAGCAAACTGAAGCCTTTTTCCTGATGAGTCTCAGTGGTGGTTTTCTTATGGACACACAGCTGTTTAGTGCCAATCCTGTGAATTCTCATCCCATTGTGTGTGTATGTATGGAAATGCTCTTACTTTCACTATTAAATACAGCTCTGATTTCTTTTTTTACCACGCAACTTCACCAAGTGTTTAAGTGATCGCCTGTCACGCTCATTCAGGATGTTTTTCTGATCACATTTTTTTGTGAAGTTGAGGGATCAGAGCACTATTCTTCCAGGGTTAAATAATGTATTGGACAGCTCTGGGCAGTGTATAGTGTTTGTGTATGTGTGTGTCCAAACATTAACCAGTTTAAAAAGGGGCTTTTACACTATTTATTTGAGAAAAAAATACTATATTAAAAGTGTAGTGTGTTTCATTTTTCTATTGTTTTTTTTTTTCCTCCATGTAATTTTTGGGTCGTCTTGTTACTTCTCTTCATGTAGAGTTAGGAACGCTATTATTTATCTTAAGCTATGTGCAATAACACATATTTATTTAAATACCTCATAAGGGTAGCAAAGCCAGTGTGCAAGTGTTAGTTATTGTGAAGGACTTGAATGCGTGTATATCTGTACACAAACATGCATCTTAACATCAGGAGCCTTAGATAAACTCCTGAAGGATGAATTCGCAACTGCACAGAGACTGAGACTGAGACTGGTGTTGCACAATAAAGATATTTACTCTCAGCATCACCAAGGAAATGTTCACTCAGCGAGTCTAAACTACTACGCTTAAAGTTTTCCTTTGCATTTCAAAGAAGCACAAGACCTGTCTTCGTTAAAAACGTGCATTCATTTAATTAGCAATTACCAATAGTTCTTTAGATTGTCTGACTTAAATTATACATTGTTTATTATTTCATCATTTAGTCATTATTTAAAGGGCTTTTAATAGAAATGTTAGTATGCATTTGTGTATCTGATTATGCGTGTGTGCGCGCTTTGGTGTTTTCCCTCATTACAGTACAACTGAATGCTCCAACAACATATTACACTCATTTATATACTCAAGGGCTTCTGAAAAACTGATTTTGCACTAAACAGGACTTATTTGAAGAAATACCACAAAAATAATAAAGAATTTACATGTAGTTTACACATAAAAAGCCAACTAATTCAAAGATTACTGTAAGAGTTAATTTCTTCTGTTTTTGTTTTTTCCATCCTGCTGCTTTTTTGTCAGTTGCAAGTTTCAACCCGGAACGAAACAAGCGCATCATAATTGCTGCTTTTTCCTGATCCTCTCCGTGAGTTAACCAATTTAGCTACATAAAGTGAAGTTTCTATTCTAGTCCATTCACACCACAAGGGGGCACCCTAAGACTGATACATAAATAACTCTTTTTGCCAAATTGTTAAGTTTTATTTATTTATTCTTTCTTTCTTTCTTGTTGCGTATCAATTTTTTAAAAACGATTGCATCCCCTAGTGGTCCCGGATCGCTAATGAAGCATTTGTAACAAGAAACAGCCTTTGAAGTACTGTAGCACAGGTTTAATTAGGTGTGTAAAAATAAAGCATCCTCTCTTTGCCCCGCTCTTTCCCTCACTATATAAATCAACAACAACAATAAAAATATTAAGCCTTTTTATTTTTTTGCGATGTCTTTATATTGCTTACTACTTACCACAATAATGCACTAAGTGTATGTGCGTGATTTGAGACGTAGCTATGATCAGCCCATTATACCTCAAAGTCATACTCACAAAGGAGTATTTAATACATCGATGCTCTGTGGAATATTAAAATATCATGGTTGCTTTCTCGTCCTGACGAAACAAGTTGGCGTGGCCTGAGGTTTGGATTAAAAATAGTGAAAAGCTGCTGTATTGACTTTAAGTATCACTTAAGTGTAAGTGTGTTAAATGTGTTTTTTTGTGTATTTGTTTTTGTTTCTGTTGCTATAAACTTAAAATCTGTGATTTTTTTACACAGACTTTTCTACAGTACAATTGCCTAAAATATTGGTACAAATATTACACCATGACAAGACGAGACAGATTCATGATTCATAGCATATATCGCAGTAGAATTTTGCTAACAAAGCAGGTTGAGATATTTTTGTGCAGAATTTTTATAAATGGAAATAATTAATTAAAGGAGATGCCCGGTTATGCCTTTTCATTGGAAACAAACAGTTATTGGAGAGTTTGAAGGGGGGATGGGGGGAGTTATAGTCCTACACTATTGTCGTCTGAATAAAACTGATTAAGAAGCCATGTAGCGACCTCTAACTATTAAAGAGAGATCTGACAAATACTTTTGAAGTTTGCATAGAGCTACCTTCCGTAACAGGCTTCATGCTGCCCCAAGGAAGAGCAGCCAATCGTTATAGGCTCAGTGCTCCCACAAGAGACTACAGCCAATTGTAAGACTCAGTAGCGCACCCCTAAAAAGAGAACAGCCAATCAAAAGTCCCAGCCAAGCATATGATAGCTAAAGAGAGGATCCAGGACCAGATAATTTTGTGCCATCAGGCACAAATTTGTTGAATCTGAATTTAAACTGATTCTGTTGATCTCAATACTCTCAAATCTTCTGTTTTTTTGGCAAGAAGTCACCTAAATAGGCAGCTTAAAAAAATCAGATTTTAGTCAAATTGGAAAAGGAAAACACATCAGTCTGTTCACCAGTGAGTTGCTGTTTCAACCGATACAAATTAATATTTTATGATATTAAAAAACGATAAGCTGAACACATCATGCCTTCTTCAGGGAGACGTTGGGTTTGTATCCATAATAACTCCCATGCTTGCTCACTCATAATGATGCCCGTTTTAAAGAGATGACAAAAGAAATGAATATAGAAAACAATACCATCAGCTCGTTAAGGTTTCATTAGCGGCATGTTGTTACAGTGTAACAGTGGTGATAAAAGCAGACAGATATTACAAAACTCTGAAACAAAAAAATTTATTAGTGTCATTCCAAAAAGTTTGGAAAAGCAGTGAGTCACATCAAGCATCTGATATCCTGAGCAATCCCAAGTCACAGTTTAGAGGCGATGTGTGAGGAGCTTCTGCTTTTTCAAATAAGCAAAAAAGTCTCAAATAAAATGTCATATGTAAATGCCTCGGAAACAATTTTAAGTACACTTTGATATTGTATCTTTAATATAGAGCACATCTCAAAAGATTAAAATATCTTAAAACGTTATTTTTTTGTAATTTAATTTAAAAAGTGAAATATCTTTATTCATGCCCTCAATACTTACACAGAGCTTCTTTAGCACAAAACAATGTGGCTTGGCATCATGGCGTTCAAGGCGAAATGCTGAAGTCCAGGATGATTTGATAAGTACCTTATCATAGTACATGTCTGTACTGTTGGGTCGGATGTTTCTCACCTTTTTCTTGACATGCTGGCCAGTCAAGCATTGTATTATCATAGTCGGGAAACCAGTTGCTTGTAGTTTTGGCACTGTGGGTAGGTGCTAAATCCTGCTGGAAAAGGAAATCGGCACCAGAAGTGCTCCTGGTAGAAAACTGATTTGCTTTGGACTTGATTAAACACAGTGGACCAACACCAGCAGGTGACATGGCACCCCAATCCTCACAGACTATGGAAACTTCACACTGAACTTTAGGCAGCTTGGATTCTGTGCCTTTCCGCTTATTCTGCAGACTCTGGGAGCTTGATTTCCAAATAAAATGCAAAATTTACTTTCATCTGAAAAGAGGACTTTGGACCACCAAGTAAAGGTTCAGTTCTTTTTCTTCTTAGCTCAGGTAAGACGCTTCTGATGTTGTCTCTGGTTCAGGAGTGCCTTAATACTAGGAATGCAACAGTCGTTGCCCATTTCCTGAAAACGTCTGTGTGTGGTGGCTTTTGATGGACTGACTTGTGAAGCTCTTCCAAGTTCTTGAAACGGCTTTGCTTGATAATCTTCTTAAGGCTGCGGTCATCCCTGTTGTTTGCGCATCTTTTCCTGCCACATGATCATCTTCTGTAAAAAAAAAGTCAGCAGTCATCCCCATGTGTGTACTGAACTAGACTGAGAAAGTCATGGTATTTATACTGTATAAATAGTAATTTACTTAAACTCAAAATTAAATATTTTAATATTTTAAGATATTGATTTTTTTTCATGAGCTCTAAACTGTAATTATAAAAATAAAACAAAAAACACTTGAAATATTTGATGTTACATATGAGTTTCACTTTTTAAACTGAAAAAGGGTAAAAGAAAGTAAATTTTATACTATTCTAATTTTTTTGAGATCCACTGCATATCAATATGTGTGTGTGTTAAATTATTTGAAGAGGTCAAAAAGGAGACAGATCTTGATCATGTTTTTATTATTCTGGGTGTGAGTGAATAAATTACAGTAGAGCTCGACACACAGAAACACACGAACACAGTACTATGCAGTCTAATTTGTGGTGGTATGATGTGAATTGTGGCAAGTCTTTTAAAGAAAAAAAAAAGACATAGCAATGGTGTAGAGGAAGATTAAAACAGTTCCTGTGTAGAGCTGTAGCTGTCTGGACATCTGAGCCACTTTCATACAGAAACATCTGACGTGAAGTGAAGTTCAGTGATTAGCTAAACAGGCCTCAGTGCTGATTGCACAGTGGGACATAATGTTTAAAAGTCAAGCTCAGGATGTGCCTCTCTTTATTTCCAGTGTAGTAGCATATCATCTAATGTAGAGTGCTTATATAGTTATTTAATACAATTAAACCTTGCATTGCGAGCATAATTCATTCTGGAAGCATGCTTGTATATCATATATAACAATTTCGCCAAAAGAAATAATGGAAACTTGTATATCAAGCCCTCGCTCGTTTATTAAGTAACAGTTTGTTTTTAACAATTTGCTCAACTTGCAAAATGCTTGCAGACCAAGTTACTCTATATTAGTTGTATATTAATATTAAAATAAAATAACAGGCAGGTGCTGATTCTTTAAGACAGTTTGTGTAAATTAATTTAGCAAAGGTTTTACTGTATGTCTATTTCCTATTAATAGGAAACCCATATATGGCTGTTGCTATAGGAACATCTCGCAGGGCATGATGATTTTGGAGGCGGAGAATTACTGAGACTTGTTTCTGATTAGTGCATCAATTTAAAAAGTGTCCAGAGGATTGGCATTATTAATGGAATACTGTACTTACTGAAATAAAGTTTAAAAAGACATTGTGCCACATGTACTGTGTTTAACTGGTTTAATTTAATCTGTCTGAAATTTTCTTTTGCCCTGAAACATACGGCCATGTAAATAGAGAACGGACAATTTTTGTAGTTATTTTTAGTAGCTGCTCCAGTTTCTTTAGTGTTTCCTGTCAGAGATATTATTTCACAGAGAGGAAGAGACACTGCTCCCCTGTGTACTTTGAAATGTACTGTTTACAGATTGGAAAGGAAAATGAAAAACAGACAGACATGGCTATAAGGAAGCAGGTAAAGTTTACAAATGAAAACTTGTCCCGTAAACATTTGATTTCTGAAATGATCAGGACTGAACACAGGAACACAGTACTGTGCAGTCTGATTTGTGGTGGTGTGATGTACACCTACAGTCTTTAAAGAATTGCCGAAAAAGCAGTATTTTTTAGGAAAGAATTCTTTCCCTCCGTGGACAGGTTGTGTCCCTCTTATACTAGAAAAAAATGCAATAAGGCAATAAAACATCTTGTTTTATAGTTTGGATAAAATTCTATAAGCAATTTGAACTTTAATCATAAGGTTCGGTACCACCCCTGAAGGGAGTACAAAGAAAGTACAGGTACAGCAAATTCCAAGGTCCAGTGCTGTCTCCAGAGGATTTTTCTCCCCAATCTAGTCATGTCCAATTCTCTCCCGCCACTAGTTGGGGGTTCCCACATTAAGGCTACTTACCACCATTCAGCCAGGAGGGCCGAGGGCTGTCACGTGTTTCCCCCGGACCATGTGACACCAGCTGACCGCTCGCTCATGCACTGTTGGGGGCGGCGTAACACACTCAGAGGACAGTGCTATCCGCTCCCTCTGCGTGCACGAGCTCACAGACGCCCCGAATGGCGTAGAGCTCTGATTAATGTGGGAGCACTAAGTACCTCCCATCCCTCCCCGCTGAGAGAGCTCGGCCAATTTAGCTCTCTCGAGACCTCCGGCTGTGAGAGGTTACAGCATCACCCGGGAACCGAACCAGCGATCTCCGGATGATAGGCCGAGCACTTTACCACTGCACCACTCGGAGGCCCCGCTAAAGTGATTCTTGGTTTCATTTGATATTCAGGTTAGTTTAGCATTGGGTTCGCAACCTCATAAAATTGTCTAAGAAACACAGTGATGGAAAATATAAAGCTTTATAAATGAAGTGAGTGTAGAACTTGCAAAAAAAAATCACAAAGCCAGAGCTCAATTAATAATGATATAATTGCATAATGAACTTTCAAACATTTAATGTGTCACATCATCGATATTTAGCGATATTTCTCCGTTTTGCTTGTTGGTCTCCAGAATACACGCCATGTTGATTCACTTCCTGCAGGCGACTCAATTCAGAGTCGAATCACTTTCTCAAAAAGGTTCACTCGAGACTGTCTCGCTCAGACGCTCTCGTACCCGAGCATGATCGCCCAGAGAACATTCTCACCCGATTAAACAACAGCACAGAGGAACAGGAACAGGGTTTAGTTCTCACACACACACACTTAACACTACACACGCTGATTCACTTCAGGATAAACCTTTCTGTAAAAGCACACTTCAGCCTGTGGTGAGTGATGTCTTGTTTATTCATTTTTTTGTAAACTTTTATTTAACACATCAGCCTTATAACACAAAAGTCCTTAACAAAACAAATTTCTTCTTGATTGTTTTGTGTGCTGATGGCAGAAAATCAGACGTGCTTGTGAAGTGTGAAATGAATGAAGTGACCCTGTTACTAACCCACAAGCTTAGTTTCCTTTACCGTAGCATTAATGTGTGTTTTTATACAGTGTGACACTCACACGCACAAGGTTTTTGTTGGAACTGATTAAAATAAAACAGCTGATGCGTAATTAATGTGAAGTTCTTGTACTTTGTTCTCATCACGTCACCAAATTGTACATGTCTGATCAGCAGGGTTAAATAGGTTGCATTTACTCACTTTTTGCTAAATATTCTGCACATTGCTAAAAATGTAATAAGAGTTTTATTGCACCACAAAATATCAGAGCCCTCATGTGTAAGTATGCAAATTCAGGTCACACAATAATGTTTAAGGATATGTTTCATTGATTTATTTGTTTATTTATTTCATGAGGGTCAAATGTTACTCTGGAAACATCACCCACTCACTAGCGCTTTACTGTACTCAGGGTCGTGGGGGCCTGGAGCCTATCCCAGGAGACATGCAGTAGTCTGCATGTCTTTGGACTCTGGGAGGAACTCTGGAAACCTAATAAATTACATTTTAACTTTGTCAAAAATTATATTTATTAGTCGTTTACTTCAGCTGTTTTCTCCATGACAGGAGAAGGTTTGCAGAATATTTTTCCTTCTGTGTCAACAAGTTACCTAAGTCATATTGGTAAATGCAGTTTTGTATGGGAACAACACATGAGGTTGACAATATGTTATAAAAGATATATTTCCTTCTTATTTTATTCAGCATGAACATTTTTTAACATGTGAATGTGAACACAATGAGAAAACAGCAACACAAAAAAAGTTTTAATGCATTGCCAGATTGGAGCCACTCACACACTTGCTGCTTTATCTATATAAATATCAGTTATATATTAATATCTTAATATTAATATCTTAATATCTTAAACTTAGAGTTATTTTATTGTTTATATATTTATAGTTTATAGTTATGACACAAGAACTGTGATGATTGCATTGAGAAGTTAGAATTTAGTGTGAGCTGATACAATCAGGCAACCTCATGAAAAATAAGTAATAAGATTAGGTAATAATTGTTTTAAATATTAATAATACATTTTATAAAACAGGTTAACAATTAATTCGAACAGTTAAACATTTTTTTCTTTATAACAGTGTTATACAGATTCTATAAACATTTCATTACAAAACATGTATATAATATGAAGAAGACGTGAACAAACTGAAAAAAGTTCTCTTAAACCAATTATATCAGAGTTCCACACAGTAGAGAACCTGCAGGAACAATGTGCAAGTAAAGTATCTGTGTAAACGTTTTATTTCATCGCTTGAAATTTCGGAAAAAGCTTTTTTGCTCACACACTGCTGAGTCATGACATTAAAAGATACTGAACTTACATTATAACATCTACACATTATATTAATTTAAATGTATTCATCAGAATTAAAAAAGATTACATGCTTTAACACTTAAACACATATTTAAACAAGAAAGCCTAAAATGATTCATTACATGAAATAAAATCAGATATTTTAGTAATAAAATATCTCAAATTCTGCTATTCTGTTAGTAAACTCATGAAGCAAAAATCGTTTATTTAATTTTTGTTAAGATTTTACTTTATTTATGTTTAAAAATAAATGAAATGAAGATTTGAAGGTTTTTTGTTTAAATAAAAATTATTATAGATCATGAAAAATCTGACATGTTGTTATTTAAAATGCCCCCCCCCCAAAAAAGCATTGAAGATTTAGAAAAATTATTTGTGAAGAAAAAATTTATCACATGAAAGAAAACCGAACATTTTATTATTAAACAAACTTTTAGCTTCTGATCTTTGTATTTTAGTGGATGACCGTGTAAAAATTAAGGAGAAATAAAAAATTATTCCCTCAACAACAAAAAATAAATAAAAAGAAGCATTACATTAATAAAAGTTGGTTATATTACAGGCAAAAAAACCCTAAAAACCCTCAAATTGGGTTAAAAATATTAATTCTCTAAAAGTTGGTGAAATAAACCAAAGACAAACTCCTTATTTGGGAAAAAAATGGGATGGTCTATTAATAAAAAAATAAATAAAGAAGTGTGTGTGTGTGTGTGTGTGTGTGTGTGTGTGAGTGTGAAAGAGAGAGAGCGAGAGCCCCAACACAAAGATTTATGTAGAGTATCAGTCGGAGTGTAAAATTTAATATTAATTAAATATATAATATATATATATTAATCTATTTAATATTGAGGCTCAGAACTGTTGTTATGGTAACTGGGTCCGCTCAGCTGTCTTGTTGTTCAGGACCAAACAAAAATGAGACATGAATAAAAAGAGCCTTTAGGAGACTCTGTTTAGGAGATGTTCACGTCCCGGATGTTCACAGTCGTTCAGAAGAATTGACTCGTAAATCATTTGGTTCTTGACTAAAGAGAACGGAACACTCGCGGCTCGGATCATCTTTTAGCGGAGCGTCGTGTCTCTTTCCCGTTACTCACTGCGCTTCCAGAGGCAGAGCTCCTGCTGGTGTTCCCGGCGTTCCCTCGGCCACTGGGTGGCGCGCTCCCCGAGCTCTGACAGCTCACTCCATTGCCATTAGTCGCGTCGCTGCCTGAATACAGTTTGGAATGCGTGAGTTATTAATACTGTCTCTGAAATGAGCTAGCTAAGCTGGATTAAGTTGAATTAAAAACAGAAGAAGAACAGGAACTCACTGGCTGTACTCGAGGAGCCGTTGTTGCTGCTTGTGTTGCTTCCTTGTTCATTAAGACCCTGCGATTGATGCAACATGAACACTTCGTTATTACTTAAACGCTTAATTATTATTATTAAACACACTACTCAATGTTTAACTTTTGAAGGAAATTAAAGCGTACTGTTTTGTTCATCAGGGCCAAATACTCCGGATTTGGCTCACTGAAGTTTGGCACTTCAGAGTACACCATACAAAACCTGCAACATTAAAAATACATCTTTATGCACCAAGAATACTAATCCTCCATCTCCAAAATATAGTCACATAGATTCAGTCTCACATTTAGATTACAGGTAGCTCACATGTATTGTACAAAAATAGACAGTGTAGTGCACCAGATTCCAATGTTTACAATGATATACAATATTTTCACTGTGTAAGTGAATGTATAAAATGTCTAAAGTTTGGTATATTGTATGTGTGCACGTGTGGGGGGTGCAGGAGACAGAGAGAGAGTGGAAGTTGGTGGAAGCGACTCCTCCTCACTTCTCCTTCCTGTAACTGCACCACATCTATGTTGTTCTCCTGACATAATGAGCTACTACCTGAGCAAACGGAACTGCCCTTGTATAAAGTTTACACAGCAATCCTAAATGAATGAAGTGACATTTATAAACATTGGATGTAATAAAACTTCAGTAGTGCTGAAAACTAAACCAATGTCCCTATTGAATACTGAACGGTTCAGGCAATCAGATGCAAGTCTTACTCTCCGATCTTCTGCAGCTCTCCTCCTCTTCCTGTGTACAGAGTGAGACAGCCTTTAAATATCGATGCATAGCTGTAAGGAGGAAGAAAAAAAAAGAAAAAGAAAAAAAAAAAGATGAGAAGGCCGAATTACATAATCGGTAAAGACAAGCGTCATCCTGAAGCGCATTAAACACTGATTCATCGTCTATACCGTTTAACTTGGAGCCTGGAGGAGACTCCACCCTGGATGAGGTCCCAATCCATTGCATGATACATACTCTACAGGCAATTTGGGAACGGCAAATAACCTAATCTGCATGTTTTTGGACTGTGGGAGGAAACCAAAGTACCCAAAGAAAACCCACCAGGGGAGAACATGCAAACTCCATGCACACAGACCTGAGGCGGGAATTAAACCCTTGACCCTGGAGTGCTAACTTTTGAGATGGCTTTAGTGACTGCTGTGCTAATTTTCGATTGGTGGTAGATTCTCCTTATTTCTGCGGGATGTTTGTGTCTCATGATGTAACAATGAGGTAAACAAAATCGTTTCTCAATCATGTTTTATCTTCCATTGAGGTCAGATTCAATGTGATATTAAGGAGAAATCCACTGGAGAAGCTGAGGAGATGCAACAAAGTGCGGTGTGATGTTGCAGCATTTGGAGAGAAATCTCACCCTTTGGTCAGGCGGAGGATGTCTCCAGTCTGAATCAGAGCTCCGACTTCATCCCACACCGATATGCTGATGCTGCCTGTCTTATCAGCGACCTTACAGGTGCGCACCTCATGCCCATCTTTGGTTTTGGTGACCCTTCCTGGATAGATAAACAGACAGATAGACCGGTAATTACTCTATCAGCATGTGCATCATAAGAAGGTAATTCAAGATCAATTCAATAAAGCAGTTAGACAACTATGATCCTCCTCTTGAGGATGGGGATTATGGTCTGGGGAGTTTCCTAGCCGTGAAACCAAAATTTAGAAGTTTTGTATGGCAAGGTGCTCCTTGCCATACAATGCCCTGTATACAATGCCCTGTCCTTCCATGCCCTGGAAAAGGCATTGTTAGTCACCAAACTGTTCTTGGATGGTTGAAGAAGTTCTCTGAGTATGTTGTTGTACCATTCCTTATTCATGGCTGTGTTCTTAGGCAGAATTGTCAGTGAGTTCACTTTCTTAGCTGAGATGTAACCAAGGATGCAAGCAGCCTCACACATGAATGGTCTCAGGATGCTTTACTGTTGTCATGACAATGGACTGATGGTAGCGCTCACCTTTTCTTCTCTGGACAAGCTTTTGTATGGATACCGCAAACAATCGGAGGGGGATTCATCAGAGGAATGGATTTTACCTCAGCCCTCAGAAGACTAATCCATGTACCTTTTGCATGAAATCAGTCTGGTTTTACCTGGAGAGAAGTGGATTCTTTGCTGCCTTTTTTGAAGCATATTTAGGTGAGCTCTACCATCAGTCCTGTGTCATGCCAACAGTAAAGTATCCTGAGACCATTCATATGTGGGGTTGCTTCTCAGCCAATTTTGCCTAAGAACACAGCCATGAATAAAAAATGGTACAAAAACATCCCAGAGAGCAATTTCTCCCAACCATGTGTTTGATATGACTTTCCAAAGGCAATGTCTTTTCCAGCATGTGGAAAACTAATATTTGTGTCATTATCAAAACTTTTGGCCATGGTCATGGTCTGTAAGATTTATAACATTATTATATCCAAAACACATTTAGAGCACATTTGGATTTATTACACATTTTTTTTTATAAGAACTGCTATTACATGTACATGCATATTATTTATATTTAATCACTCAGTTCATACTAAACATAAAGAAGATAAACTGAACCTGTCTCCAGGACGATGAAAATGACATTTAAATTCTTCAGACCAGGTTTAATGTCCTTCACGAACGTCTCTGTTGTCATTTCTCAGAGTGTTTTTATGATGATGATGATGATGAGGAGGATTTTAGTTAAACTCCGTGACAGTGGGAACACACGTGGCTCGCACACACACGCGTACGGACACCATGCCTAGGCTACTGTCGTAAGCCGAGACTTATTTAGCCTGGATAAAGCTAAACTAATAATAGGAACACGTTGAGTAATAAACTGCTTGATAACACAGCGGATAGAGTGTTATCATAGACAGCTATGCTAACGGCTAACGTTTGTTTTGCTCTGCTTCCGTACGTGATGACGTAACCCGTGTACGTGAAGGGATGACGTGCATGACGTGCCAGGCTGGGATGGAGTTGTTTTAACACGTTGTATTTAACTCACGCCTTTATTTCCACGCACGTGTTAGTAAACGTTCCAAATTGCATTTACATCAACAGAAAATAACATGAACGGAAAGAATATGAAAATAACAATACAAACCAAGTTGTGAGTTTTTCTAATACATTTACCGTACAAGTCCTTCCTACTGTAGATGTGCCACACTCCATCATTAAAGCATCTTTAGCTTTGATGGGGTTTGAAGATGATTCCTTATGCTCCCAGAACCACTCATTCACACTTTAAGTTCTGGAATATGGAAGAAAAAACTCCATAGTTGTGATAACCTGGTCATTCAGTACATTCAGCTCGTCAGATGACTTCATTTTATCCCTATATAACATTGCTGAGACTAGACCTGAACAAGTGAACAACCCCAGATCATAGCACGGCCTCCAGAGGCTTGTACAGTGGCCACTATGCATGATGGTGCATCACTTCATGCACTTTCCCTTCTTACCCATCGCTCTGGAAGAGGGTCAATCTTAACCCATCAGACCACATGAGCTTTTCCATTAAGTCCAATCTTAGTCTTACTAACAAGTGGTTTTCTTGTGGACACACAGCTGTTTATAAGCTGTTTGTGAATTCCCATCACAAATCAACCTACTTTCAAATTTTAAACATAGCTCTGGTTTTTACTAAACAATTTTTTACAATGCAACTTTACCAAGCATTCAAGTAATTTTCCATCATGCTCAATCAAGTTGTTTTTCTGAACACATTTATTCTGTGAAGTCAGCTTTATCCTTCCGGGTTTTGTTAATGTGTCAACGAGTTTTAACCTAATTCCACTCAGTGACAGTGGGAACACACAAAAGACAAAACTATTAGTTAATATTAATATTAAAAAATTAGATGAAGCAATAAAGGTTCCATGACAACATGTCTTTAATTAAAAACACTTGCTTTCTACTTTTAATACATGAGTAAATTTAAAATATGCAATCTTTGCAGTTTTACGTGATTACAATTTATGTCATGGCTGCATGGTGGCCTCGTGCCTCCAGAATCGAGGGTTTCGACCAGCAACATTTGATCACCATACAGGGTGATTAACATTTACTTTAAACACAAATATTATAAGAGATTGTTATTTACTTTAATTTATGGTTCAAGTTCTCATATACTGTAGTTATGAAATATTAGGAGAAAACTTTACAGAAAACTTTAATAGAAGTGTATAGAATATGAATCTATAGTTAAATTTTTTTTACATAAAATATAATTTTATGTAACATAATTGGACAAGCGTAAAATTTTATATAATTCCATTAGTTTTTGTAATGCTAGACATTATAGAACTTTTTAAAAATGTATTTATTATGTATTTATTTCTGTAAACACCTTTATCAGACAGTGAAATGATATCAGATAATATTTATGTATATAGTATAGAGCATTTTCTGAGCCATGACATGAATTAAGCCCAATGCCTGATTAAATCAGCTATTATCTTTTTAAAATGTATGTTTTTAATTTTTTGTTAAGGCATCTATGAGTTAAAATCCACAGCTTGGATTGGATTTCTGTAAATCTGCATTGTGATAGTGTTTAGTGTCAAAAGTACAATACAACTGTATTTCACGCCTATTAAAAATACATAATGAAACATAAAATTTAATATTTTGCTAATATTTGTGTGTCGTCCTCAGTCAAGGCCTCATTACCACTCTGTGTATTGTTATCTTAAAAAAATAAAATAAATAAATAAATAAAATAATTTCTGAATTTAATTTTACATACAATTTCCCGCTTCAACATCAGTGTTGCACTGTATTTGCTGCATGTATCATCTTTCAGCATCATTGTACAGATAACTATGTGTAATTATTTACACCACTCTGCATGCTGTGTTCCCATTGTGTAGATCAAACCGTGTCACTGTAAACCAAGTGTGTGTGTCAATATTGCATGTGGCACCTGCATTGTTTCTGTAAACCAGAAAAGCAGCAGAATAAGAGCTTTAATAATGGCTTGACTTTAATTACCGCAACAGAATACCTGGAGTGTAATTTCATAGACCTGTGCAGAAAAGTTGGAACATTTTTTATTATGCAAATCATCAAAGTGTGTGCTGTTATGGGTGATGAAAAACAAACAGAAGTGAGGAAGAAAATCATTTCAACCAGATTTTTATAGAATACATGCACTTTACATGTTACTAGAAATTGTGTACTAGTCTCTTTGTCAGTTCTGAGGTGGTGGTGGTCATATGTATATGCATATGTTTATGTGTTAGTGGTGTTGGTGGTGATGGGGTCATATAAATCTTTTCCCTCAATGCAATGTTATATTTCGGCCTATTTTCTGTAAAAGGTCCTGATTAAAAATATCAAATGTTTGATTGACTTTGCAGTTGTCTGAAGCATGTACAGTATAAACAACTTTGCTTGTCTCTGACAGCTGTTGTGCCACACACACACACACACACACACACACACACACACACACTTCTGTTGGCATGCACGCTTAGGAAAGTGCTGACAGCTCAATGCAAACAATACCGTGTAGCTCTCATACCCTGATGAGATCAAGTTATGAAGAACGCCTCGTCTCTAGATATCTGGTGCTCGTCAGTGTAATGGCTGTTCAGAGAGCGAGCAGCTGACCAGCTCTGTTTAAAAGACCACCTGAAACCCGTGAGCTACCAAGTAAACTTTTGTATGTGTGTCTGTAAAGTGTGATTACATTGAATCTCCCCTGGGTTTTCTCACTGCACTTTAAAAATAACACCATAAACACCTCCCCAACACACACACACACACACACACACACACACACACACACACACACACACACCTCCACCACCTCCGTGTCCCAGTGTGGAGATGCCTTGTGAAGTACTGAAAGGGGTAATTAGTACAAGGATATAGGATCTGAGTATATCTGCCAGGAGAAAAACTCTGAAATGCTCAGGAGAGTAGGTGATTGCTGTAGCTGGCTGAATATCACGAGTTCTCTAGGTATCCTGAATGAAAACATCATTCCTGAAGGAACACATGCCAAAAATATCTCTGGGTGACTCATATGATCACATGTCTGTGAAGAGTTACTGATACCACCCTGGGGGTTGATTAGTTTCTGATAACAGCACTCCACAGAGTGTTTTGTACAGTGTCCTCTTATAGCAAAGCAATCTGCAACGTGTTATATTTTCATCCACTTACATTTACATCTCAGTAAAGTGAGAAAGATCCTCTCGTCACATTATATAATCAGACATTCCCTCATCAGCCTCTCTTTATTCTCTCTTGAAATTGATAAGACAAAAAAAAAATGTATAAGTTACGATAATGAATCCTATTTTTTCCTGCATACAATTAATAGATTATTTTCCATTTATTTAAAAATATATGCTTTAACCTAACATTAGTTAAACAAATAGTTTTTAAAAAATTAGGAATGTTTTGAGAAACGAAAAATGTATTATTTGCACATTTTTTGCAAGGATCACTTTTATATCATCCAATTCTGTAATTTTATGGCTCTTTATACTACAATCATATTCAAGTACTTTAGATATCATAATTCATAATTTCATCAACACTAGTGAATGTTTACAATTTATTAATACCAAATTTACTTTATGTTTCTAATACAAAAGACAAAATATACATCTAGACCAGTGCGGAAGAAAAAACTCTTACAAACCGACACATACAGTATATACATACATACATACAACGATCATCATTAACACATTATAACCTAGTAAACTGGTACAGTAAAATATATTTTCAGTAAAGTATTGCAATAGCTACATTATATCCACAAATGTATTTGGCCTAACATTGTATCTAAATACATATACTTAAATATATCCATGCCTATTCATTCTGTAGAGCATTAATAAAGTAATGCACCGATGTTGGACGAGAAGGCCTGGCTCACAATATCAGTTCCAGTTCAGCTCAGGGCTCTGTGCGGGCTCTGTGCAGGCCAGTCTTCCACACCGAACTTATCGAATCATGTCTTTATAGTCTTTGCTTTGTCCACTGGGACACAGTCATTTTGGAGTAGAAAATGGCCTTCCCTAAACTTTTGCCACAAAGTTGGAAGCATAGCATTGATCAACATGTCTTCGTATACCGAAGCAATAAGATTGTCCTTCATTGGGGATAACAGGCCTGATTGAAATACGTGAATTCAATAATTAACATGCTTGGCCAAAAACCTGTGTCCATATAGTGTATATTTATAGGGCATGTGCTGTACTTTTGAAAGTCTATATCACTTTATACTGTATATTTAAAATATATTATACTCCCCTTGATTGCTTGTTTAACGTATGACATGTGAGCTGCTGACGGCAGGTGACAGTTTGGCAGTGTAGGGATTAGAACTCACAGCCTGAACTGTAGATTAAAGCTTTAAACAGTTTCCTCTTCGCACAATCAGCTCACAAAATCTTTTTTGCAGGTTTTATGCATTACAAACTTTTAAAACTGTAAAATACAAATATTATTGCATTCTAAATTTATTTAATTGAATATTGCGCTGTAAATATTTCTTCAGTCTTCTGATCTTATAACTAATAATATATAAACATAATATATTACACTCGAGAGAAATATATAACTAATTTTAATAAATAAGTAAACAAACTTTCTTTGTATAAAAAAGGAAGCATTAATATAGAGTAAACAATGCTGCTATAAATAGAAATGGAAATTGTGGATGCGATTAAAAAGCGTCCGAGTCCTCTATTTCCGGCGCGTCTTTGCGCGCTGACGTCACTCCGCCTTTTGTTGCGTTCTCATCCAGTGAAAAAGCGGCGTCTATTTTTAACGCGTGCGCGCGCGCGAGGTTCCGCTCCCTGTATTGCGTCAATGGAATCCCGGCAGCGCGTGTGCGTCAAAGAGCGCGTGCGCCTACGCACGACGAGGCGCGCCGGATTGGCTTTTTATCCGGAAACCCCTTGGAGTTTACAGTCCTAATATGGTGATGCCACGCCTCCAGGGCGACGTCACGGCTTACTATATTGGTCAGGTGTGCTGGAGGAGCGCAGAGGGAGTGTGTGTTTGTGTGTATATGTATGTACGTGTGAGTGGATTTGGAGATGCGAGAGGAGCTGTAACACTCAGTTCTGCTGCTCTGTGTGGAATTAAACACTGAGTTATACACATACAGCACGGATATATATATATATATATATATATTTACAAAGGTAGGATTATTATTATTATTATTATTGCTAATGTTAAAAACTTTGTTCGGGAGACACGAGTGGGTGTGTCAGTTTGAATTTCTTTAACTAAACTAAAGTAAAAACTACTAACTAAAGTTTTTATTTTATTTTGTCACAACTAGTAATAACAATTTATATTATTTATTTATTATTTCTTGGATATGATTACTTTCTTTAGCTCATTTGAATAGTTAGTAAGATTATTGCCCTATATAGGGCATTGGGAATGTTCTATAACTTCTTTGTAAACTTTTTCATTAATGTTTTACATTTCAGTTAGTTCAGTTCCTGCATAGTAAAAGTTAAGTGTAGTAGAAAGTTTGCAGGACAACAGGGCGTTTTTTTTCTATTCTTTTCATTTAAAACATGTTGAACTACAGTCCATGTATGAGACGAGTTAGCTATAAATTAATGATATATTATTATTAATAATAATAAGTAATCATAATTATTTATAATTATTATGAATAATAATAATAATAATAGTAAAATCTTTCGGTGATTAAGCTAAACACTTTACACATAGTAGTAATAAATGAATGTCATCTATTACAAAACTTAAGCCTTTAGTTCATTCATACTATTATTTATATCAGCATCAAATGTATCACAATACTTGCTGTTACAGTTATTACTTCAGTTTAGTTATGTGGTTGTTATAATATCCTGTGTAAATGAACGCAAACGCTTCTGTAATTCATTTCATAGCCTCCCAGAGTCACGGTAGAGAAATACTTATCCCTCTAGTGTTAACTCAACTGCCGATCCAACCCTGCCCCCTTTTCCGATATTCCTGATGATCGTTGACACTAAAGATGGCAGCAAAGGGGTATCGTGTGTCCTTACAGCATCATACTTGTGCACAATTTATTGCGTGATTTATTATCAGACAACATGTATGTTCTATACAAAGTGCACAAAGTGTGATGTGAGCGTCCTCCTTAGAGGTCAGACAGCTCGCTTGATTTCAGAGGTCATGGCCTAAAATAGCAAACAGATGGGATTAAAGAAACTCTTTAATTTATTTTTGAAGATACTGTACTAAAATGCATTGCATTGAAAACCTTTAAATTTAATGTTGGCTTTAAATAAAAGTGAAATGTTTCAACATTTAATGGGCAGGAATAAATTAATACATGAGCAATTAGTTAAAAAAGGTAATTTTGCTCATAATTTAAAATATTTTTTTAAATGAACTGAAATGCATTTAATTGCTTTTTTTTCCCACTTCTGTTTGTATTTTTGCTATCGACTCATTGTACAAATCTTTTCTAATTTTAGCACTAAATGTTTTTTTGTAGAAACCACACACTGTTATGTTTCACCAAGGCCCCGAAGAACGCCATTTCGATCTACTGTACACTTAAAAACAGTTAAAAAAAAAAGATAAACCACTCTACAAGTTGTTTATGAACCATAAAAAAATCACAGACAAACAGAACAGTGAAGTCCGAAGACGTTTTCTTGATACTGCGATGGCCTTCACACCTTCTCTGTGTTGGCTTGCAATGCTGTCGGTATTTGAAACCCAATTCTGAAATACTCCTAAATGCCACGGTTCCTACACGACCAGGAGCATGTGCATTAACGACTTGGTAATGGACTGTCTTTCAACAAGGCGATCGTTTACGCAGAACTCACCCTCTCTGAAGTTTAGGTGAGGTTTTTAGGGAGTCACAGGTTTGAGATCACTGCCACTTAGAGGTGCTAAGACACCTTCGAAGTAACACTTGGACATTAGTTATGGTCTCGTGCACCTGTGAAACGGAGAGGTGCTGACAGATAGTGGAAGCAGATGTTTGCATGTGTTTATTATGACTCTTGACTCTAACGATTACTCTCTATCTGCAGCCACAGCTATGCCTTGCGTTGAGACCCAGTATGGAGCCCTGCCTTACGAAAGCAACTACTTCAGCCCAGAGTTTTCAGGTTCAGGACTCGCCAACAAGCCCAGCATGGACCTCACCATCCAGAGGGAGCAGCTTTCTCCACCGTCTCTGCCCAGCTTCAACAGGCTAGTGGGACATGCTGGTGAGATTGATACCTTCTCTTGCCAGTTTACCGCTTCAGTCTCAGCCGACATGAACACAAATTCAGCCGGTGACATCCACAATGCATTAGTTGAAGGTTCAAGCCCATGCGGTGTTCAGTCTCCTTTCAGACTAGACGATATCCAGGTGTATGGCTGCTACCCGGGAACCTTCACGTTCGGTTGTCTGGATGAAAGTTTGTCCTCGTGTGGATCTGAGTATTATGGAAGCCCGCTTTCAGCAACTTCTGCACCTTCCACCCCAGCCTTCCAAAGCCATGCCAGTTCAACCTGGGAAAGTGCCTTCAGTCCAGTTTCGTCCATTTCTTGGCCTTCAGAGGTCACGGCTTTACACCAGCAGCCTCCTTTCTTTACATTCGATATTCAGCAGTCCCCAATCCAGGATCACCAACTGCAACTTGGAGACAAGGACGGTTTTGGTCAACTTCAATCATCTCCATTGCATTTCCCATCCCTGGACCTTGAGCACAGGTGCTTGGACAATCCGGTACTAAAGGTTGAAAGGGCCGAAGCTCACCCTACTGCAAAACCACGAAGTACCAATGAAGGACATTGTGCAGTCTGCGGAGACAATGCTTCCTGTCAGCACTATGGGGTTCGCACCTGTGAAGGGTGCAAAGGCTTCTTCAAGGTAAGCTACTCAATAACCATTAAGGAATTGACAAGACACTGTTCTCCATAAGGGTACTATGAAAAATTAGCTGGGTGGGTTAGGGTAAATAGAGAAGCCAGGTGTCCAGAAAAGTAAAAAATTGTCTCCAGGTTTTCTTACCTTCATGGTTCTGTTTTTCCTGTACGTTTTATTGATTCATTATACATACTTTAAACTTTAATTGTTATTTTGTTCTTTTACAGCGTACTGTTCAGAAAAATGCAAAATATGTCTGCCTTGCCAATAAGGACTGTCCGGTCGACAAGCGACGGCGGAACCGTTGCCAGTTTTGCCGTTTTCAGAAGTGTCTTGCAGTAGGAATGGTCAAAGAAGGTAATAAGGGTGAAGCATGCCAGTTAACCTACTTTAAGAAAATATTCCAAATAAAGCCATTTAAAAAAGAAAAATTAGAACCAACCACAATATACAGTATGATATTAAGAAAAAAAAGAAAACCTTGTTCAAACCCAAAAGTGTCATTCACTTTCCCCATAGGAGAAGCCATGTGTGATTTACAAAAACCCAGAAGAAATGGTTTCTTTTTTAGGAAAAGTTAGACATTTAGAATTTTCGGAAAGCTAGAACCAACCATAGTATATGTTATATTACAAAAAAAAACAATACACAGCTAGAACCATAAGCATTTTCATATTAGCCATTTTTTTTTGCTTTTCATGGCATTGCACACTTTAATAATGGATTTAAAATTTAAATGAATCCTAATAATATTCATAACTATGTTAATTTGTTCAATTACTTTTGAGTCCGTCACAATGGAAGCGACTTTGCAATGCTGGAAAGCTACACTTCAATCACATAGTGACTGCTTCAATCTTCAGATTCATTGTGGTTTTGTACAAAGGCAATATGGAAATGGTGTCACTGTCCAAATACTTATGGATATGACTTTAGGTTCTACAAGATCCAAAGAGCACTCCTTTTTTTAGCATTAGAACATATGGAAAGATTCCATGCTAATAACTTTCTGTATTGTCTATGTTTATAGTGGTGAGAACTGACAGTCTTAAAGGTCGAAGAGGACGTCTTCCATCAAAGCCTAAAAACCTTCCTGAAAACGTGACTCTTGGGAATATTACTGCCTCGCTTGTTAGGGCTCACATTGATTCCAATCCCGCTCTGCCAAAACTGGATTACTCCAAGGTAAGAAAATTAATATCTTCGATATGTTTAAGAACTTCAGACTCACAGACTCTAAAGCAAGGCTTCCACCATTAGTTTTCTCACACATGTTTTTTCTTTTCTATATACAGTATCAGGAAAATGTGAAGAATGTGTCTGAAAAGGTGGATGCCGATGACATCAAGCAGTTTTATGATCTCCTCACTGGGACCATGGAAGTTCTCCAGAAATGGGCAGAAGCTATCCCTGGGTTCCGCGCCTTCTGTTGTGAGGATCAAGAGCTCCTGCTGGAGGCCGCATTCGTTGAGCTCTTCATTCTGAGACTAGCGTACAGGTAGGGATCTCTGTGAAGGTACCCTGAAGATTATTTTGGCTTGTGAGAGGAGAATTGGACAGACAATGTTCTCGTCTCATTATGTTTTTTAGATCGAATCCCAAGGAACACAGACTGATCTTCTGTAATGGCGTAGTGTTACACCGCTCACAGTGTGTACGAGGGTTTGGAGATTGGATTGATTCTATCATGGATTTCTCCCAGAGTCTCCATCGCATGAGTCTTGACGAAACATCATTCTCCTGCTTAGCAGCACTCGTCATCATCACAGGTGAGGGAAATATTAGGAAACCATGACCAGAAAATACTTTGGTCAGATATTTGGTCAACCTATGCTCATTAATAGGTTCCTTATAGGTTCCTTGGATAATCAATTCCTAGTTTCTTAACAACAAAAAAACTTTGTAAAGCTAATCACAACCATAGGGTATAAAAAAAAAAGGGCTCTCAAAACCCAGGAGAAGGTTTTCCAACAAATAGAACCATATATAGAACTTCCCCCTCCAAAAATTATTGTTTAGTGATAATTTTACTTACGTTACTTAACATGTCCCTTATGTTCTACTTAGATCGGCACGGTTTAAAGGAACCCAAACGTGTG
>JAQMYL010000016.1:2451057-2461099 GCA_030014365.1 Clarias pachynema | reverse complement strand
TAATTTTACTTACGTTACTTAACATGTCCCTTATGTTCTACTTAGATCGGCACGGTTTAAAGGAACCCAAACGTGTGGAAGAACTTCAGAACTGCTTGATCTCCTGTCTGAGAACCCACATCACCAGCAGCAGCGCAGACCAGAGCAGATCTCAGCCATGTCTCTCTCGTTTGCTGAGCAAATTGCCAGAACTGAGGACTTTGTGCACACAAGGTCTGCAACGGATCTTCTACCTGAAGCTGGAGGACCTGGTTCCTCCTCCGCCCATCGTGGAGAAAATCTTCATGGATACGCTTCCGTTCTAAGCAGGAAACTTGCATGTAAAACAGGAATACTTGACATGACAGAAATCCACAACATTTCTGAAAGATGCACAGTTACAGACTGCCGTTCTAATAAATGTGACTTTAATAGTGTTCTATCGAGAACACTAAGGAAAACACACTCTTCCTTACACAATGAATGAATAATGTATTGATTTTTTTTTTATTAGAGGGCATTTTCTATACTTTAATTCTGTTTCTTTGCGTGTGTGTGGGTGTGTTTGTCTGTGTTTAGGGTTTGACTCTATTGCTATGCAAATATATTTATATATTTGATGTAGATTTTTAGCATTAGCAGGATTTTATACACAGCTTCGTTGTCAACATGTGATGCTGATTTTATATTCATTATTATGAACTATTTTCCCCCAAAGCAAAAAAGTAAACACCTTTCTCTACCTTTCTTTAAAAGACTGAAACTTATTTTAGTTTTAAATGTCAGGACAGTGATTACTTTAAAAGCACTTGTTTTGATTAGCACTTTAACACGTTTAGGCTAATTTTCAGGACATACAAGTTTACAATTTTGCGCTAAGCTGTAATTTTAAATGTTCTTACAAATGGATTAAAAATTATGAATACTTTCAATGTAAACAATTTAAAACATATATGAGTAAGACAAACACTTTGGATCTGCTGTTGAAGGAACCTTGTGGTGGTGCTATAACAATAATAATAAACATTGATTATTTTTACTGTAATAGCACCCCACACTAGGGTGGCAAATTTTGAGAATTTTTCTTACCTGAACGTTATCAATTAAAAGTAATCATTAATAATTAACAATAAATAAAACACTTTTTCAATTTTATTTAAAATGTTTAGTGACAAATGAATGAAGCCCAAATAGTTCAAACAACCAGATTTTTTAAATTAAGGCTGTTGAAAATAGTGCTTTTGTCTTTTTCTTTATTCAAAAACAAGGCTGATAAAAATACGCTGTTCAATATTGCACTTCCCTAAAATGCAAGTGCGCCCTCTTGTGGTGTACAAGAGACATGAGCTACAGAAAAATATATTGCAAAACAAATTTATCGATTAATATGTTTTTAATCTGTTAAATTCTAGATAAGCTTGATAATAATAAAGCACTAGACAAATTTTTGGCAGAATTATTATGGGCCAATTCTCCAAACAGTTACAGCATTTATAGACTTTTAAAGAGAAATAACAGATCTACATATAATAACCAGATCAAAAAACAGTATCCGGTCACGGCAGAGACTGGAAATCATAATCGTACATGGTAATCGTAAACTGGCCTAAAAATCTTTCAAAAACTTGTAATGTAGCTTCTGTTTCTTTGCAGAAGTCTCATTCAAACCTACAGATTTTGTCAAATGTGGCAATTTTTTCTAAAGTGGTAGTGCTGAATCTGTTTAAACTCACAGGCATAAACAGAACCTCTACATTGCATTAACATCTCACATCTAGACCTGATACAGGGACCACCAGCATGTGCTATTTATGTTAGATGCTAACAAGCATCATGATATACAGAATTATAGCTCACCTTAGCCCAAAATGTCCTCAAGCTCATGTACAGCTTGCATAAATTTAGGATTTTTCTGCATTTCATGGCAAATCTTTACTTTCACACAGAAAATGCTGATTCCACATTTTCACTTATGTAAGTTCAGTAGTGTCACAGATTTCTCTTTGTGGTTTCCGTATTATATTGCTTTTGTTTCTGTTCTCGTCCTCGCCCTGTCTCGTCATTGTCACCTGTGTGTATACCTGTTTCTCATCAGTTCTTGGTTTGATTGTTTTGTCTGCACCTGTCAAATGTCCAACCATGCGATTCTAACCTTTACATTTTGGCGTCATTCCCTTATTTTTGTTGTCTCGTGGCTCATATGACTAACATTTTTGGATTTGCCCAAATAAAGCCCTTTTGCGTTACTCCTCCCATTTCCGTATGTTACAGGGAGAACCCAAAAAAAACAATAACAAAAAAAACTGCATTGTAGTGTTGATAGGAAATCTGATCAAAATCACAGTGCCTACCAGAACACACTGGAGTCATCCACATTCCTTTTCTGAGCTGGTTTGGCAAGCACAATGGAAAAAAAAAACATAAGAGCAGGAGTTCTAGGTGCAGGATCAGCGAGCCGGAGAAGTTATCCGAGTAAGTGTGAGCTCTGCGGTAAATGATCCCCTTGCTCCACTTAATCTGTAAACTTGGAAGAACACGCAGATATAAAATTTAATATCAGCTCCTGAATAGCTGAAGCAGCTCTGGCAAGGTGCTTTGCTGAGTTAGGCTTCATGGCTGACAGGCTGCATACGTTTGCACGATGGACAGAGCAATGCTCCATTAACACCTGGAGTGTTTATATTCACGCTGTTGGACACAAAATAAACAGTTAAATCAATAGGGCAGGTGTTAATTGAATGCTGGCTTAATCAGTTTTTATAAAATGGGGACGGATGGTAAATTTTCACATCAAAATAATGATTTACACACGCCAAGTCATGTATTAATCTGGAACTAAGGGGTCTTTTTTTAATTAATAAATTATACATTATAAATCTTAGCTTCTGCTTAAAAGCTTCTCAGAATGTAACCAATTAAGTGTAGGGTTCTACACAGATTAAATTGAAATCGAGCTTGTCAAGAAACTGTAAAGAAGCTTAAATTCTGTCCTAAAGATGTGGGAAAGCTTAATGTTACAACTTTGTTTCTAAAGCACTGACACCAGACAGTCCTTCCCTGGAGAAAACCAAGGAATCCAACAGATGGATTATAGAAATGCATTTTTTATTGGAAAGAAGAAGAGAAGAATCTTTACCCTTTGACGTTCTGCTCAACTTTACCTGATTGAGGCACCTCTACCATTCGGTTGAGATATGCTATGTTTAAAAAATTCCACTATATTTTGCTGTGTCTTTAAATAGAATGCCTTTTCAATTGCTTTGTAGTATGTTACAAGAAGTAAAATTATTTGTTTCATTTGGCAGACGCCATTAACCAGACATTATCCAGTACCACATTACACACAGGGCCTTTCTGATTTTTAAAATAATTATTATTTTAAATGTATTGATACTCTACCATTAAGTGGCGTCTCAACCATTTGGAAGAGGCCTCTACTGGTGTTTGTTTAAAAACAAAACAAAAATGAACAAACAAACAAACAACAAAAACATTGTATTGTTGCCCCAAGGGGGGAAAAAAAGCAAAGCAAATGTTATTCAATGCTTTTTAATGAGGTTGTTAAAGGGTTAATTATTCAAAGAAACTATAAGGATAATTTTTCATTTTCCACACAAGAACAAGGATGAAGCATACAGAAACAGGGAACCATTCAGATCATTTTCAATTCACGTGTCTAACCAGTTAGGAATCATCCCTGGAACGCTGATCAGGTCACCATCGTTCTAGAAACCTTATAGTACTGCCGTGTCAGTTATTTTGCATTCATTGCATTATATATTGCTACCATGGCATGAGAAACAGTATCAATGGTTAGCAACGTATCAAGGTACCGTACAGATCTAGAGCCATTCTGACAGTGACCACTCATGTCCTTGACTATCCATGTCATGTCCCAGAATAGAAAAGCTTCTTAAAAATCAAGGTAATAAATCCCCAACACTTATTTCTGCCTTAGATGGTACCAGTGCAGAAGTGACATGAAAAGGCAGTAGCTAGCTAATTTCCACCTTTTTGCAAATCTTCTCATCTTTTCAAATGGTTAAAACAACTGTCTAGCTGCCGTAGATATGTATATACAGTACAGGGTATATAGGCTGTAAGCCTGTGTTGATTAAATAAAATTGTAAGTGTGACCAAATTAAGTGAATCTGAAACATTCACATTTATGCTTGGATATCAAGTCTGATTAAGCCAGGTCTTCAATTTTAGATGTGCACGAGGAAGATAAGAACATGAGTGTGCCTTTGTGCATTTATTAAGAACACAACTGCACAGAAATATCATCAGGATACACATGCATACATGTATAATCTGACCTGAATAATGACTTTTTCTTAACGAGATGAAGTGTCCTGTGTGCTATTCTCATTTTCCTTTGCTTCAATGTTCCATTCAACCTGTAAGACAAATAACTTCAGGTTATTTTCTATATATTTGTTAGATATTGTGTGGTAGTGAATTAAAAAAAAAGGCACCATTAACACTAAACAATGGCCTAGAGCACATAGAACCGAACTAGAGGACTTCTAAATAGACAAAGATGTTCATTTAGGCTGACTGGTGCTGATGCAGAAAGATCTGTAGTTGAAACAGGAGTCCAGATGAAGATGAAGATGTCGAGAGTTTCACTAGAACTCAGTCAACATGATATTGCCTATAGGTTTGATTAGAACATGCATTCCCATTGAGATTGTTTTAACAACATTATGCAATGTCAGCATTTATTTTCATCCAGAGTTGCAATAAATTTTGGCTGATCTCTGGCATTGATGGTGTGAGAAGTTAAGCACTCGGTTAAGCCTTCTCCAGTACATCGCATAGACAATTAAAGGGTTTAAGTCAGGATGTACAATTCATGTATGAAAATGATTGCTCATACTCCCAGAACCTCGCTCTCACAATCTGAGTCCTGGAATCTGTCTGTACCATCAGGGAAGCAAAACTTAATTAGAGGATCACTGGTCATTCTGTACATTCAGATCATCAGCTGACTTCATTTTTGAATTAATTTTCTGAAATGTGGTAAAGCAATACATACATGGCCACAAGGAACTCCATGTCTAGATACTGATCATCAGTTCATACCTGGGAATGAATTTACTATAGAATTTATATCCTCTAGAGTGGAATCCTTAATTGCAGATCCAAATCATAACATGTTTAGGTATAACATATTATACATAACTGTAAAAGCTTACTGCAAGTCATTTTGCTCTGCGTCTTTTTGTGTCTTTTATGAAAAGGGCAAACAATGCTAAATAAATGCTGTAATATAAGTCTTGGAGGAGAGCCCAGAGGGACACCAAAGGAAACAGGATCGCTGGTGTATTTGCAGTTTTGAATAGGGGTGAAATGTTGTCTGTCAAAGTAAGAAGTAAATCTGGATGGCGCTGAGCCTGTAATACCAGGAGCCCAGACACAGGCCACAGCTGTAAAAAAGAAACCTGTTCTTAATCTGTCTTGCCTGGTTAAATAAAGGTAAATAAAAAAATAAAAGTGGTAAGCATGTCCTAGCAAACTGCCTGAAGGTAGACATGTTGGCTGCAGCCTCACAAACAACTTTAACTTTGACTCTGCAACACCATCAATCTTGCAGGTCTTATATGTTTATATTTTACTTGTAATGTAATAATAATAATAATAATGCTATTTCTGCTGTTTGGTGATTAATATTGGCCAAACATTCCAACTATAATTAAAAACTTGCTAAATCAGTAATCAAAAATCTAATTACAAAGCCACCACTTTGGATCCCTTCCATCCTCAGCTCTTTAACACCACCACACAGTTAGTCATCTTTAAAATTGAACATATGTATAAAATGTAACACTGATCACTTGGGGTAATGTATATTATTGCACCTAGTCTCAGGTGTTTGTTTAATCTCATGCATAACTATTTATAACACCTGGTTTTTACTTCTCCAAACATGTCATGTCCACATGAAGCAAAAGAATCAGTCTTGTTTGATGTTGGTGTTTATGTGTGTATGACACGTTGTTGCATTTTATTATTGCACAGCATGACTTCGCGGGTCGCATATCATCCTTGACATTATGTTCATACGTGCATGTCGGCATGCATGCTCACACGCTTGATCGCTCAGGCTGCGCCATAGGCAAGTGGAAAACCCTCTGTCTGGAGGGATATTTTTAGCGCTGACTATTGTCAAGGCCTGGAAACCTCAGTAACCTGAGTACTGCTTTCACAGATCGGTTGATAAATAGGCTGGCACACACCTTCACCAGCTGCCTGACCCACCAGTGCACTGTACACCAAATCGGCTATCCATTTTCTCGTATCCGTGACACGTTTAAACTAAGAGCTCACGCTTGGAGTGGCAAGACATGCCATTTGTGAGCATTGAGGAGTAATGGAGGTATTCATGACCTTTACATTTGCAATCTACAAATATTACATAGAATTGGAACACAATAAACTTTTCCAGTGTCATTCATATTGTTATGGCTTCTCACACTGAGCCGTGTCAGTAGATAAGATAAAGTTACATTAATTTCCACGCTACACCTTCAAGAACACCAACGAGATGACACACACACACACACACACACACACAGTCGCACAAGTATGGTTGTATTGGAAACTTCCCTCCTGTCCAGACAGGGAATATGAGAGCGAGACATTTCTACGACTAGGGAAGGGATAGATTGGGTTTCAGCAACCAGTCAAGCTAGCTTTGGCGTTCAGCCCAGAGGCTTTCTCACCAGCTCCAAACCCCCTCTTGGGAAAACGGCAAGTTGATTTCAGCTTAAAAGCATTCTACACAGAACCTAACACTGGGCAACGAGTACTCCTTGACATAACCTACCTTAACATACATAACCTACCTTAAAAAAAATTTATAAAAAATTGTATGGGGGGAAAAAAACTCTGCCCATTTTGTTTGTGAGATATCGCAAATATTTTTAGAGATATTGTGAACAGTGAACAAACTGACTTCCAGGGATACAGCGATGGACTTCAGGGGAAATGTCAAGGGAAATGTGGCTGGCAAATTTCAAAATAAGGAAAACGTTCAGTAAATTTTAGACTTAGCCTCATTGGAGAAAAAACATGAACATTAATAAGCTGGTCTAGTTATAAGTAAAGTGGGAATTGTTTTTCCCCCCCTACTGACGGTCTTGTTCGCATCTGCAATTAAAAATAAAATTGTTCGAAAATACTGTTTTCACGTTCTGATTTATCTGTAGGGTGTGAATGCAATGTGTCACCAAAATGATGAACAAAGATTCTAATTAATATCTTTGTTTGGTTATAGGATATTTACACTCATGCCAGCCTCTTAAATAATGACAAATTCTTAAATAATGAGAATTTCCTATAATTTTCCCACTGTTATTTCACTGTGTTCTTTAAAAACTGATTTTGTTCTGTTATTTCCCTTAATGCCAGAGGTCTTAGAAACAATACCAAAAGAAAGGCTCTGTTCATATTCTGTAAAAACCAGAAAGCACACTGTTGTCTTACTGTTGAGACTCACTCACTGGTGAATGATGAGAGATTCTGGTTCAATCAATGGGGTGACAAGACTTTATTTTCACATGGCACAGCAGATGTCGCCCTTCTCTTTTACAAATGACCTGGAAAAATTATACTTCATAAGAATGACAATAATGGTCACTGCATTCTACGTGTTCTATAGAGAGATTACTCATTTACAATCTTAGGGAATGTTTATGGTTGCAATAGTGACAAGCAAAATGAGATTATTATGCTGAGATTATTATCTCAGATCCAAAATGAGGTTAAAACATTGAAAAATTAGGTAATTTTAACACAGTAATAGATGAATGGATGGTTGATCACCTACAACATGTTTTAATCTATTTTAATCCTACCCTGGTATAGTTTTGCAATTATCAAAATATTTCTGATGCTTGGAGGGACATTAATCTGCACTGTAAACAATACTCTTAATTTAAACCTGATGGCTCTATTAAATTCAGAATTGATTTTTGGTTAGTCTCTCAGCCTCTATCAACTCATTCCACTATATCACCCACTCCTCTTACAGATAATTGTCTTATTGGTTTACAGCTTGAAAAAGGAAACAAATGCATATGTAAAAGGCTATTGGAAATTCAACATCAGCTTCTGAAATAATGACAAATTCTGTGAAGGCAAAAAATTAATTATATTAGAAACTTAAAAAAAAAAAAAACTATTAGTAGGAATATACAATGTTAAATAGAAAATAAGAAACTTCCCCATAAGCTTAAGTAAAAATCTTAAGTATTGCAAAATGGGGAAGAAAATTTAATTATTCAGGAAATGAACAAATGCTGTAGCAAACTAAATCTCTCAGAAAATTATAAAATTAAATGATTAAAGTTAGATGTTATCTAAGGTGCTTATATACAATCAACGGCTTAATGTACTGTATTGAGGACAGGGAAAGAAATTCAGCTTATTTTTGTAGACTAGAAAAAAGGAGGCAAAAAACAAATTAACATACTAAACATAACTAGCACAGACTGTTCTGAAACCACAGCAATAGCTAGAAATAAGTACCTTTTATGAAAATCATTTCAGAACCTGAGACAGAAAAACTTTTTTTTCCTATCATCTCATGCCCTAAATAAGTACAGAGTACAAAATTACAAATTTGGGTGAAGCGGGCTGAACCCCTAAAGAAATTAATAATGCCACTATGTACTTAAAATGGCAAGAAATTTCTATTTCTTTCTTTTTTAAATGATATTTTTCTAGAATTTTTCCCAGATTTTCTCCCTAATTTAGTTGTGTCCAATTCCTCCCCACCACTAGGGACTCCACATTAAGGCTACTACGACCACTTATGGGTGGGCCGCATACTCCAAACCACGTGAAAACACCGACCGCATCTTTTCGAACTGCTCACACCGTTGGGGGCAGCGTTACCCATCCCGCTGAGAGAGCTCGGATAATTCTTTCGAACTGCAACATTTTTAACTGCTCACACCGTTGGGCGCAGCGTAACCCATCCCTCTGAGAGAGCTCTGCCAATTTTGCTCTCTCTAGGCCCTCGGCAGCGAGAGGCTACAGCATCACCCAGGGATAGAACCAGCGATCCCCAGATGATAGGGCAAGCACTTTACCACTGCGCCACTTGGGAGGCCTCTATAAACATTTCTGAACCTTATGAAGAGAAATTTTATTTTAAGTTTTCAAAGAGGCCATTCATAACCAATCTCTTTCAATCACTATGAGACAAACAACAATTATTTGGATTCCCAAACAATTGGGAAATTGGGAAAGTACTGTCAAATCTTGTATAATCTTTAACCAATTTCTCTACTAAACAACGATTATAAACTATTCGCTCACACTTTTAACAACTGCCTTAAACAGGGGCTCTCACAAATAATTTGTGAAAAACCCAGTCTGGATTCATTAAAGGCCTTTCAATTCAAAACAATATACATTCAATACAGAACTTAATTCCCTATAGTGACAGAATTTGGGGAATAGGGTCTATGGCACTCATGCCACTCTTGTAACACTTGCCAAATCTTTTAACAAGAGGTATGGCTCCCAGAGGAATAAGCATCATGACAAAACCATCAAATACAAAGTGAATTATGTACTATACAGTCAGTTCAGAGGTCGCAGTCTCACTTGTTTGCGGATTTTTCCTTAGAACCTAAACAACTGTTTGTGGAAACCACAAATATCCTGTGAAAATTTTAAGGCTTTTTTCGTGGCAATATTTAATTTTTCAGGCGATTCAATGCTAAACTATTTAGAATAATATAATTTACAGGCAGAGTTTACCCTGAGACCCAAGATAGCAGAAGCATAGCGCAGGCACCGGACCAGTACCAGGTTTGGGGGCTGTAATGGTGCTCCATGCTGGGACTGAACACGGCATGGGCCCTAGGGCAGGACTTGTCAAGAGACTGGGCTTGAATTGGTAAAGGCAGCTGGGCCAGCACGTGGCAATGGAGCCAACTTGGCATGGTGGTCAGTTTGGCTCTTGGTCCAGTCTTCAAAACTGGGCGGCAGAGAGAGCACACATTTGGCAGGCCAGCCCAGTATGACATCCTTGATGCAAGCAGGT
>JAQMYL010000016.1:2342650-2355838 GCA_030014365.1 Clarias pachynema | reverse complement strand
TGATATATATCGTTATCGAGGTAGAAAATTGCTTCTACCGTGATAGAAGATTTTGGTTATATCGCCCACCCCTAGTGGAAGCGCCCACATTTTCACAAAACACAAACATGCAACACAGCATGGCTAACTTTTGAAAACTAATCTTGAAAGATGTATGGACAGATCATTGTATGTTTGTCTCATACTGTATGTTCCAAAACAAAGCAGTACTGTGATGAGATAAAATAAGGGTCTGTAAAGCTAACATATCCACAGCAGTCCGAGGTGAGGGCGGGTAAAATACCCAAACTTAGAGAACATCATTATGTGCTCAAATCAAAATGTTGAGTAAAAGTGATGTTATGAACAGTCACATGCCGAATGTAAAAAGAGAGTGTATTTGGCTGGTGACAAAAGAAGAACAACTTAGCGTAAACAAGGCATAAGATACTTAACCTCACAAAATTCTATTTCTATGTTTTATTAAGTTGGGCAGAGATATCTGTCGTACAGAAAGACAGACAGACATACAACCTGAAATACTGATATCACTGATTACATTAAAGCTGATCAGCTTATTTTTAGCTTTAACCTTTCAACTATTTCGAAAAACTGTGTCAAAGATGTGTACTAACGCTAGTAATGCTATAAAATGACGTTGAGAAAAGTGTACTGCGATACAATTGGCAAGAAAATCTTTAAATAATTGATTGTACTAATCAGTGTTGTTTTTTGTTAAAAATAGATAATAAATAAATAATAAGTGCCTATTGTCTCATTACGTAACGTCTCTGTTTGTCAAGAAATGTGAGAGTGTCACATTAAGATTCCTTAGATAAGTGAAAGACACTTGGTGTGACACTGCATGAGGACATTGTGTGATGTGTTAGTACAGTAAGTGCAGCTCACTCAAGGGTGGAAACCAACAGAAAAATCAGAAAATGTATCTAACACATTAAAAAAAAAAAAAAAGCATGTGTGATACTGCTCAAGCAAATAATAAAGTGTAGTTATAAAAATGTAGTTAAAAAATGAAACCAAAGTTAGAACTATGGACTGGAACAAAAATAATTATATACAGATATGTGATATGTATTATTTATATTAGAAATAAGACATAATTACATATACAGAAATAAAATGTAAAGCAATCTAAAATTCGGCATCTAGACAAACTAGTATCATATGATAAAATGTTTTTTTGCACCTGGACTTTTATCAAATAAAAAACATGATCAAAATGTTTACTATATAAATATTTATTAGTAAAAACTTTGCATAATTTTTTCCCTTTACTGACTTATTAACCAAAAATATTAATAATAATAATAATTCTTTATTAATAATTCTTTTAATTTTTCTAAAAATGTTTAGGATTTTGTTACCAAACCTAAACATCAGTAAAGTTTCAAAGTATTGCTAGATATTCTTTCTATATTATTACAGTATTTAACAATATATATTACATTAATTAATTTTAATAAAAATAGTTTATAAGACCCTCACAAACTGATAATTCAGATTCAGGAAGAGGTTGTGGAGGTAGAGCAAATTCTGAGAGTAGATTTTCTTCTCTTTTTCTAATGTTTAAAACTCCGCCCACCTCTTTGAGAAAACTGTTACTTTAAATTCATACTGTCACAAACAATGTACTGTAAAGATTTATTTAGCAACAAAAATTGCAAATGATGTATGCCTCAAGTATGCCTCAGACATCTAACAATGACTAGAACAGAAAAATATGTTACAGTATTGTGATATTTTCCAGTCAAAACAGTAATGACCAAATTACACTTACATCAGCATTAATATAATTTGTGCTTTTAATACCTAATAAAGCTGTAATGATGCTGTGGCCTATGTCTGTCCACATAGTGGATAGGAAAGACATATAATAAGTGTGTATTTCCATACTGAATTCTATATTTCTGTCACTGAAACCAAGCTGATGACTCAGAGTCTGAGATGGAATCTGTCTGGGTGCTGACATACACGACATTCATTTCCCGTCTCCATGATGTATCATCAAGGACTCAAGAAAGGGAACAACAAGAGCTGATAATGAACGGCCTTCGAACTGCTTTAAACACTGGCTGAGCTAATTTCATGTTGTGCTATGATGTGCTTCTGAAAAGTGCTTCATCATATACATCATCAACTGTCTCTGAAAAGACACACATGACAAGACTTACGTGTTATTGAGGATCTGGAGTCTCTCGCCCTTTTTAAACGTAAGATCCGCAGAAGTCCGAGATTCGTAGTCATATAGTGCAACAAACGTGGTGACACCAGCTGTGAGTGAGAAGGAAATCTGGTTAAAGCTATGGGGTGAGGAGGGGGCGCAAGTGTTCAAGTGCAGATCAGTATTACTGAGACGGTGGCACTTTTCTAAAGCACTGCTGAACAGGTGTGAAAAGCCATTTGTTTGGCAAATGCTTGAACAAATGCTCCCTGCTAATGATTAAACCCCCTCTTACCACACACACACACACACACACACACACACACACACACACACACACACAGAGAACAGCTCCAAGGTACGTATGTCTAACTGTGCTGGTCAGTTAAATAGAAAGTGAATCAATAACTGGCCAATGGAAACTCTCTATTGCTGACACACAAATCTTGGGCACCAATAACTGAGACTATTTCTAACCGTTTCAATCAAATAATTTCAAAGAAATTATTAGCATCAAGGCATACACTAACCCAAACTTCACAACCCCCTCCACATCATTCCTCAAACAATGCACCAACCCTCTTTATTACTCGACCCATGTCTCCTGCATAGCTTTTCGAATAATTGTCAATGCCCAATCAACCCCTCCAGTGTAATGCCCAAATTGTGATTGGTCTACTCAAACAATCGTTCCGCAGCCACCGCTTACTTTGCACAAGGACATCATTCCTTAACCAACGTGTCCCGCGTCATTGCAAGATCAGTGTTTCCAGCATTCTTTTACCAATGTAGCCAGCGTTAGTGCAATGTTTCCCACAGGTCTGAAATACACTTCGATGGTAGCCAGCAGAACAGGCTGACATTACCTGCCAGCACAAAAGTGGTCTACTACATACACAAACACATATGACGTTTAACACAGTATTTAGATTTATTTGATATTTATATTAATTTCACATTTCAGAGATCCAACCTACTAACCCTCCCCTCCATCTACCCATGAAGAGCAAGACAAAGTTTAAAAAGAGCACATATTCCTTAAAAACCAAACCATTGTTTAGACATTTTTTGCATTTCTATGTTTAAATATAAATATATAAATAACGGTTCACAAACTTAATTTGTTTCTAAGTTCTGGTCATTACCTGATTTGGTCGGATTCAGTTTTTTCCACAAGAACACATGTAAATACAATACTCCGTTCTCCATCACTTTGCTGCTTTGCAACAATGACAACTGTTAAAAGCACTATACAAATAAAATTGAATTGAATTGAACTGTATTAAAGATTTGATGTATTTTCACAAAATATAAAAGAAAACTTAATTATACAAAAATAATACAGTACTAAATATAAATATAAACTGTACAGAAGAGAGCGGACACTTCATCTTTACATGTATTGTTCTAGCACCTTTCTTAGAGAGACTCATGATGTAAAGGAATGGAGGAGAGGAAGATGAATGAGGAGGAGGTTAGTGTTTGGAAGGAGAGTCCCCTTCCATAATAACACTGGGTAATTCTCCTTCAGGGGTTTTCTCTCTTTTTTGTTTCTTGGCCTCTGGTTTGTACATGGTAGACGGTTTCACAAAAAATCTATCCAGCTGCACAAAAAGCATACCGTGTTTTCGTTCATAAGCCTCAGTACTCTACACAGATTTGTTCGGCAGATACTTCTCGGCAAAGGCTTGGACGTCACTCCATTTTGTACAAAATTATATTTTTGTGTGTGCGATCCGCGACCGTGGACTGAGTAAAACTGATTATGCACACTTATGTCTTTGTTCAAGCTAATAGTCGCAACTTGGGATGGCGGTTTCTGGATCGTGTTCTGAGGAGTTTGTGAACCTAGGCAATATGATGAACTGAATTTTATTTCATTTTAACCAACTTTACAAATGTGACTGAGCAAAAAAATTTTAATGGGTCAAATAGGCACATATCAGATTATATGTTTTTTTATGGTTGTTTTCGATTGTTTCTGTTACCACTGATAATAATAATAATAATAATAATAATAATAATAATATGCACATTTTGTAAGTTCAAAATTTTTGCGATGTTATTTCCATATTGTGGTAGCAGTAAACTTTTAAGTAATGCTAACTTTGAATCTACACGACATATCAGAAAACCCAAATGCACAGGTTAATGTCTGAAGCCTTCCCCATCAACACACACCATCAGGACGTCTGTATAAGCAGTTTTTTTTTTAAATCTACCACTACTAGTTAAGTGATCACTGATGGCATCGTTCTCCCGACAGATTTTTCAAAAAGGGTAGTGAAATTTACTTAGGCGGCCATCAATATACTTCGGCGGCCTGCGAGGTATTTTCTGCGTGTGGAAAACACTGTAGTGCTTAGTGTCTGCTGCTTGACTAATGTCAATGCCTGATATGCATCCCCACATCTCTCCTCAAGTCGGGTAACCACTGCTTCTGCCTGATCTAGAGTCGTTCATCTTACTTGAGCGGTGTCACCAGTGTCATCACCTGTTCTACAGTCCTTCATCATACCTATGCAAATGTCCCAAGTGCTTCCACCTGTTCTAAAGTCCCTCATCTTAACTGAGCGGTTTCCCCATTGCCTACTTTGGAGCTACATTCCTTCACCTCATTCAAGCTGCGTCCCCAGTTTTGTTGCATGATCTACAGTCCTTTACATCACTCAGGTAAGTTCCCTCTGTGTTCTTGCCCAATCTACATTCTCTCACCTAAATCAAGCATATTGCCCGGTGGTGTTGTCCAACCAACCTACAGTATCTTACTCAACCAGTGTCACTAGTGTTGTAGCACAAGCTACTGTCCCTCACCTCACTTAAACTCCCAGTGCTGCTATTTGACCACTTTTTACTTGATTAATGCCCCAAGAGTTGTTGCCAGATCTACAGTCTCTCGATTCACTCAAGCAGTGCTCCTACTGATGGTGTGTGATCTGCGTTCTTTGTTTTGTCTGCGCTGCACACTTGTGCGCTGCATTAGCATTTATGGGTGAGGGCAAAACCTTTGTATTCAAATTTATTTCTTTGTATTCTGCTTGCTACATTTATCACTGACTTCTTTTTCAGTAACGCATACCTTTACCCACCAAGTATGATTGTTAAGAAAAAGACAAATAACAGAAAACATCTTGTAAATACTGTAACAAAATGTATTTAAAAAACGATGAGTTTACATGCTGGTACTTTTTGGTACCATAAATCAAATTCAGCCTTGAGCAATACCTCTTACAGGTGACGTGATGGTTGCATTGAGATCCACACCCCCAAAAAGTTGATGTTCTGCACTGTTGCTGTGGTAAGTGTTGCTCCGCCTTCCGCTGGTCCCCGCCGAAGGGCTCCGATTTGGTGTTTGTGTCTGAGGACCAGAATTGAAATGGTGTCCACTGGAAGAGCCCAAACCAATGGTACCATCCAGACTCAGAGATCTCTGGCCAGGGTCTTTTGGCTTGCTCTTAGTTGCCCCCATTGGAAGGCCTGAGATAAATAAAGAAAGGAAACAATCAGGAACATGAGGAATAAAATATGCTTGCGAAAATTTTTTGACATGCAAAAATTAGCAACAAAATGAGAAATTCACAGTCTTACAGCAGAAGCTGCAGTTTTTTTCTTCTAAACTAGACATGCAGGACAAAAGTAGAGACATGCTGAATCTTGATATGTTGACACCATCTGGTGCTTTTTCAGTTTCAGCTGAAACTCTGACTGAAAAAAATGCAGTTCTCTGAGTAATGGATAGATTAGAGTAATTGTGTCATGCACAAGCAGAAACAGAAGAGGAATTCCAAATAATATCAGAATCTCCCACTAAAGTCGTGATTTCTTTAAACTTAATTGATTATTCGTGATTTAAAATAATGCAACGTTGTAAAATTCATACATGTATCAACTCTTGATTTAGGATAGTCAAATTAATAAATATATTTACAAGAACTGAAAGCCATTCATAAAAAAAAAACAATAAAAAAAGCACGTTTTAGACTTTCATTTAAACTATCATAATATCTATTGCGTTCAAGCATTTAGTTCTTCAAAGGTCACAAAATCACCTACTAAGATTTCTCAAACTCATTTAAAACTGCCAACATATATATAAAATAATTTTGTAAAAGAAAATAAGAAAATTATAAATATTACATGTATGTGATAATACCCAAGCTGTTTTACTTGCTGAGGTATTCGTTGCAGTGTAAAAAAAAAATTGGATCTAAAATTCATCATCAACATTAGATCTATTTTTTTTTTTAAAGCAGGCATAGAAATTATTTTTGTTCTTAAACTAAAAGAAAAATGGTGACAGAAAGAGAGAAAAATAAACCTTGACTTCTCTAATTAGAAATGTGGACAAACTGGAATCAACCACACCTTCAGCAACGGTCAAGGTAAAAAAGGTGGAAGAAAAAGGCTTTATAACAGCTTGTAAAAAGAAACTCTAGTGAGACAATAAAAACTGTGACACGTGTTTGTTATTTCTTTAAAAATTCTTTGTTAGAATCAGAAAAAAATCTCAATCTGCGTTACTCTCATGGAATGCAAATGGTAAAAGTGTGTCACAATTTTGGGGACAGCAAAGCAAATACTAAAACACATTCAGCACAAGGAACGTTGTCTAGGCACGGCGAGTGAAACAGACTTTTTCGGAATGCAGAATACACACCCGAACATGTCCTGACTCTTCCACCACACACCCTACAGGGAGCCAACGAAGGCCTTGCGGTGGGTGTTGCCAAGACCATTTGTTGTAGTATGACTAAACCAGTATTGCCCAAAAGGTGCAGCCTCTTGCACTCCTGCAACAAAATCTAATTCAGCCACCTAAAAGTGACTAGCAAGGTGCTGAAACAATACCCTAAAAATCCACTAATAATTACAATCATTTCTAGTCTAAACTATAGTGCTAAAACCAGTTTACTGAAAATGTGGGAAAGAAACAAATCTTATATTGTGACAACTGTGATAATGAAATAGTAATAATACAACACCCTTAAGTAAATTTTTTTATTTATTTTCATTTCTTTAATTACTTTGTCATCCCATGTTTAATTAAAATAAAGAAACTAATTATTTTAGTCAAGGAGGGTAAGGGCAACAAATCCTAACATTTGAAAATTACCCTGATATTTTAAACAGAACTCCCATATAGATGACTTACTTCTTTTTTCTTTACAGTATTTATCAATGTGACTCACCTAGGATCACAACTTCTCTTTTTTGCAATTTCTTATTGTGTAATGTTTCTTTTTAGCAATTTCTTATTGCATAATTTAGGATCTTGTGTACTTCTTTAAAAACGTATATCAAAGTATTTTGTTCGTTTTTTCACTTTTTAAAAATTTTTTTTTTTTTTTTTTTTTACAAATATTGGCAATGAAAGGGCTAAAACAAGTGATTTTGACAACGTAAACTTTGTTTCATTGTATACTCCTTTAAAATATAAATTACAATGTGCCACTTTTGCAACAAACAAAATAGGAAGAATACTGTAAGTATTATACAGTAAGTTACCTATTTCAATTATATGTAACTATGCTGACTATTTAGATTTAACATAATTTTTTTACAGTAGATATTATAATCTGAAATGGTCACCAAGTTCCATGTATGGTCCGAAAAGTAAAAAATGTACAGGAACTGAAAATGCAAGCCAAAGTCTTTACTCACAAAATGACATTACTAGTAAGATTGAGAGATCTGATGTTTGACAAGGAACCTGGATTTATATCCCAATTTATATTCCCACGTTTTTATTCCAAATTGGTCACATGACAATTCAAACTTTCCAAAACAATATCACAGCATTCAAAACATGCCATAAAAGTGTATCAGACTTGTTAAGAGCGAGGTGGTGACATACATAAACTCTTTGGAGGGCATGAGGTTACCATTAAAAAAAAACTTGTATAAAATATTTTCCTTAAACAAATTTTGCAACATCTTATCTGCATAATATGAATAACTTTTTCTTCAGGACCTGATAAAATGCAATGGACTGTTAATCTATTCTACCTCAATGGGACAGCCTTCACCAGACTTGTCCTGTGCTAGGTTTTATTTGGGGAAGTATTTTATCTTTTTCTGGCTAGGAAATGGTCCAAACCAGAGATGACAGAAATGCAAAAATGGTGTTAACATGCATGGGCTAATCTGTTCAGGAAGAGAATATGCTTGGCATTAGAGGAAAGGCTGACGGATGAAGATAGCTTACCCTGTAGTCTAACACGTTTTGAAGACAAGCACACGTACACACAAACACACACACTTAAAGCTAGGCCTAAAATAATAATAATAAAAATAAAAAAAAAAAGCTTATATAAATGACTAGTAAAAGGCCTTGTAAAAAATGTGACTGACCTTTCCAAAACCCCAGCTGTCTTAAGACAGCAATGTGACAGGCTACCCGTGAGTTAGAGTGTGTGTGTGTGTGTGTGGTCGGTGGCAAGGAGACGTAAACAAAACCTAGACGCCACACAACCAATCCCATCGATACAGCATGCATATTTTCTATATCTACAGAGAATTTAATTAGAATTATTTTTTATATATGGCCAGTTTTTGGAACGTTAATCAGCATTCTATAGCTTGAACTCATTCTCAGTGTGAACACACACGACACTGCGATGTCAACCCTGCTTCAGAAGCGTGCGATTAGTGTTAAATACACCAGGTCCTCACTGGCTGTTGGTTTTTCGGGTTCCCCACTTTGCATCCAACCCGGTTGTGTGTGTGCGTGCGTGCGCGGGTGGGGAAAATAAAACGAAATGTCTACATGTTTACTCACCTTAACGACTTGATTGTTTCTCCCTAAATCAAAGACACACACTGGCTGTCATTAAAGACGATTTTGCAGAATTTTACAGATTAGATCAGGTCAGATCTGGTTTAATAATAATAATAATAATAATAATAATAATAATAGCAGTTAAATCCCGGTCGTTGTTAGGAGGTCATGAGGAAAATCGACACACACACACTCACACACACACACACACACGCTGAGCTCACTCACACTGCGACTCCAAAACACAATCACACACACACACACTCCCCGGCTTTTTCTTTAAAGCACACATATCGTTTCAAAACGAAAAACGACCCGAACAGCCCGACTGATCCGCATCGCCAAAGAAACGAGCGCTACTGCGAGTGAAAAGAAAACGGGGATTTGCTTTGCGTGACCGGATTTCGGTTTGTGAATCGGCAGCGACGTAAGTCCCCGTAAACGTAAAAAGCTATTGGTGGGCGCTCCCGGCGGTGCGCACATGCGCGCCGCCCTGCCGGTTGTGTGTCATGCGCGCGTGACAGTCAGTGATAATCCCAATTTTTATTTTATTAATGTTTTGTTACATGTTACATGTACCGCGCTAAGTTGCTAAGTAAATAATTAATAAATACACTGACTAATAGTTATTTGTTGCAAAATGATTTAACGTTTATTAACATCAAAACATTTTTAAATATTTTTTATCCTATGATGATTTTTCAAATAAAAAAATAATAAATGAATTGATGTTACAAAAGATTAAAATCAACACCTCCTGATTTGAGAATTCATCAAAAGCAGTCCTACACATATACTGTATTTTGAGGACTACATACAGCAGAACCTCGGCATACACATGCCCTCCCTTACAATTTGAATTGAAACTTGAAAGTTGCATCAGCATACGAAACAGTTTTGGCTTACAAACGAAGTAACCTAACTTAACCAAAAACTCTGGCTAAGTTGTATGTACATCCGGGAGCCATTTACAGCTTGTTTACATTAGTGGAAAGCCAAGTAAAGCAAGTTTACTAATTTTCCTTTTTTTTTTTTTTGCATTTTGCATTTTGTGCAAGCCATAGGACCATGGGTCCCAAAAAAGTTAGTAAGGAGTAAGTCGTATCCAAAGAATTATTATTTTCTTAACTTTTTCCAAAAACTGAGGTGATTGTTTACTGAGTTGTGTCAGGTTTCAATTTCCTTTTTGGTGGCATGATGGTAACTAAGAAAGTAAACAAAAACAAATCCTTTCCATGGAGTGATTTCATTGGCTATGAGACTACGAGATTGACTGATCAAAAATACCATTACATTTCATTAGCCTAAAACCACACAACAGACAAGAGTCTTCATTCTTGTGGGAATGAAGATTTCATTTTCACAAATTTATGTGTGAAATAGGCAGGAGAAAAAGAAAAACTTGTATAAATATTTAAATAAATTATTGCTATACATTATATGCTAATATTCTAAAAACAATCTTATAATATAATTAATATTCTATTAATATAATATACATCATACTTTTTCTTTTCCTGAAATGCTTTTTTTATTTTTTATTTTTTTTTTTATGTTTTTGGTTTTTGGCTGACTCAAAGAGAAAGAAATAGATTGAGAGAGATAGAAGACAATAAAGAAAGAATAAAGATCTTTGTTTTCTTTATTTTATTTATACAAACTTATCTGTAGATTAACACAATAACTAGCTAAAGACAACATGTACATTTGTTAGAAATTGTTTTTAGAAATAGTTATTTGTTAGAAAACATGATGATGCAGCCCAGGAATCAAATCTAATTATAGTTTACATTTAATCTAAATGATTTATGATTTTATGAACACCATCACTATTGTTTGAGTCCCTACACTACGCTCCTTTTGTGTAGCTGATGAGAGCTGATTTGATTTCAGATCCTACACTTTGCTTACTTGTTGTGTAAGTGATGTAATTTCTAGTTGAACAGAACACTATTTCTGCGATATGAGATGTTTATAGTTCACTTTAAAAATGAAGACGCTGCACTGAGAAACAAACAAAAAAGACTATAAAATGGAAAATCTAAATAATAAGAGGAAAAGTAAAGGAAATTATTATAAAATATTGAGGGTACTGTTGTTCTGTTCTGGAAACCTAAATGTTTTGGTTGTTATGTAATTCGCCTAATTTTTTAGTTACGCATTGCATTTCTGTAAATTATTACATACATACAGTGTAATTACTGGAAACAATGTTAAGTACACGTAGAAATAGTTTTTTCCTTCTTTTGAAAACATTGCAGGTAATTAAATTGTTAATGAGTTAGATTTTGAGATGCTAGATAATCTAAAGAATTATCATTTACAAATGAATGTGAGACTATTAATAACAGTGTGTTTAGACATTTACATTTGAAAACAGCACACCCTAGTGTTAGGTGGAATAATTATATGACGTTATTATCTGTGAATAGAGACATACCACAAATAAACCAACTTCATGTGTATAAACCATAAACAAATTTCAATATTGAAGTTTGCTACCTTGTTATGTATTAGCAGAATTTGTACATAACACACTATAATGAGCTCCATAAGCCATCTTCACTTATCTTCTGGTCACACAAGTCTAATTTTGGTTATGTATTTTGTATACTTTGTATAATGCAATATTTAACTGTACATATGATTAGTATTTCTAGTATAACTGTACATAATAGTTATTAAGCATAGTGAATGTTTTAAACAAAAAGCCATGAATTATGCATTTCAAACTTTAAATCTGAACTGGTCCATTTTTTCTTTCACGGTGCTCCGTCTGATTGGCTGGTATTGCTTTCAGTCATATTGTTTGCTCTCCCTCCATTTCCTTTACCTTCAACTTGGTTAGCATGTTGCTCCGTTCCTTGTTTTGCAACAATGTCTTGTGGTAAATAGCTCAAGATGAGGTTAATAAGCTTGCTGCGGAAGCTCCTGCTTAGAAAACTGTAGAGGATGGGATTGGCCAAGCAGTGGAGTAATGCGATTGTTCTTACAACAGCGTAGGAGAAAAAGAGCTGCTCGAGGGTGGTGCAGGCAAATAAATCAGGTTGTGCCAGGTCCACCAGGATGAGGATCATGGTTAGTTGAAATGGAAGCCAGCAAATTATAAAAACTAAGGAATAAACATGCAGGAACCAAACATCGTCGATGTTACGAATCTGAACTTCAGAAGATGATCTCACCATTCTGCCTGTTAGTGTGTTAAAAGTCACAATAATCACAGATGGTATTAAAAACTGCACCAAAAACTGGATAATAACAAGAGAATTGAACCACTTCTCGTAGTCATGTACAGGCACCAGGTAACATCCCGGTTGACTTAATCCTAAAACACGGACATGGACTGTTTCTAACAAGCCAAGAAACAAAGCAAAAATCCAGAGTGCCACACAAATGGTGGTCCTCTTGCGTTTTTCTGATATGAGCGTTCTTTTTGGTGCCGATCCACGTGCCAGGGACAGATAGCGCTCAACAGATATATACGCTAAGAAAAATGAGCTAGCATGGATGTTACCCACGATGATTAAATTTGAAAAGCGACACAGGAAATCCCCCCAAAGCCAAACATGATCCAAAGCAACTTCAAGCATGGAGATGGGTAAGATGAGCATCAGCATGGTGTCGGCAATGCCCATGTTGAGGATGCAGAATATCACAGTGTTACGTGTGCGACGTCTCTGCCAGTTTACCCAGACGGCTGTCAAATTCATGAGCAGTCCTACGATGAAGATGAACAAGTGGAGCAGGAAGAGACTGATACGACGAGACACCAAATCCACCTTGGCGTTGCAGTGATGAGCGAGCATGTCTGTCTCATTCTCACTGTCCATCTGTGCAAACACATCTCTAAACACTTTAGACAAATTGTAGAAACTCCAACACATTCAGTCAATCAAACATCATTCACAACTGTGTGAAGAACAAGCCCGTATGTTTTCTTACCTAACAACTTTTCTGACTGTGTGTCCTTTTATTATTTAATTTATGTAGGATATCTTTTAATACAGTTCTATTCAACATCATTTGCCTTTAAGTTTGTAAATCTGACTTTTACATTTACACAAATTAAATAAATTTGAATTTACAATGCAGGTCTCCTTTAACAGTCTGTGCAAAAAATTATAATATAATATAATATAATATAATATAATATAATATAATATAATATAATATAATATAATATAATATAATTAGGGCCGGGACTCGATTAAAAAAATTAATCTAATTAATTAGAGGCTTTGTAATTAAT
>JAQMYL010000016.1:2299602-2315002 GCA_030014365.1 Clarias pachynema | reverse complement strand
AATTGGTGGTTGTGGGGTTTGAACCTGGGATCTTCCGAACCGTAGTCCAATGCCTTAACCACTGAGCTACCCCTGGTTTTTAATTTTGCACATTTGCAACTTTGAATACTATAAACATTAATTTAAAAAGACTAAAACAGACAAATAGTCCACCCAATGACAATGTCACATTAGTAACATCAAAGACTGTAACATTTCTAGCAAAAAAGCAGTAGAGAGTTTTACAACATTTCTGAAGGTTTTTCTTGAGTGCAACATTGTGCTGAATTATATCAAATAAAATTCTTGATGTTCCTTGTTTGCTAAACTCTTCGATGTAACATGCCTTAAATCTTAAATCATATTATTTAGTAGTTTAGTGCTATTAGAGTGTACTATTTAGTAGTTTAGTTAATTATCTATTAGTGTGGATTAAGCTCTGGATTTGGTAGTATCTATAGTTTGTTCTAATAGATACTAATTCAAAGCCTAAATCACAAGACACATGAACTACCTTCAAACTGCTGCAATTCGCCTTTGACTAATTTCTGAACTGATACAATGTTATTTAAGCTGATGACAACGTTTCAAATCTTTGGACATGGGCGAACTCTTTTTGATGCTGAGACCTCTGACAAACTTCCTGATGAAACGCATTGCATTTTCTATGATATTGAGAATGCACTGATTCATGAACAAGTTCAGGAATGCAGGGAAGGCACCTCAGCTAATTTACCTAACTCAAAAAGGAGAAATGTTTTTAGCATTAATACTTTTTAAAACAACTTGCTTATAATAAGTAAAGCAGCTACTGTATACAAACCAGCCTTGTGTTATTTTTCAATATATTAACATAGAAATCTTACAGTTTCTCCACTATTAGGTTGTTGTTTATGTCTGATGATCATAAATGTAGCCCTGAATGTAAGTACTCCAGTGTAGTTAATTTAAGATGTGGCTTTAATTTCATTTATCAATAATTTTTTTTCTTGCAATCTGTATCCTGTATCCCAATATACAGTAACTTAATGTATAAAATATATATTTGTAGGTAAATGAACAACAACAGATCTCGAATCAGATGGGTCAGATAATATGGATTAATTCTCCATAACAGCAGCTCTGACAGTAGTAGTGATTTGTGAATTGTTGCGGCATTTGTTATCATAGTACCTTTCGGTAAGATGATATTTATGTAACAGTCATGGAAGGAGTCTCAAGTGTCAGTCCTCAGAACAGAGGAATTTACACTATGTGGTTTGTAATGGAAGCTATAAAAGGAATTAACTTATTTTGTGGTGTTTTTTTATTAAATGTCATTATAAACTGATAAGAATTATATAACAATTATAAGTTAACAATTTAAAACTCTAATCGAGGCTGTGGTGTAAGAGAAATGAAAGGTTAGAGGGATGTAAATAATGCTAATAAATACTAATGTCATTCATGTAAGAAATATTTCCTTGGACTTATTGATGCTGTATGACTGACCCTTTCTGTATTTGATTAACAAAGGGCCTCAAGAGTCACCTCTCTTTCCTCTAACTGTAATTGATGTCAGATCGCGTAACTTCCGAACACTTGGCTGTGACGCAGTGCTGTAGTGTGTGTACAACGCGCCAGTCATCCATTAGCATTACAACAGTACAGTAGAAAGGCACTCATGTGGCTGTTTGTGTGTGACGTTGTCATGGCAGGCCTGCGTTTATTGAATCCAGAAGGAGTCTGCTTGTGTCACTTTCTGGAGAAACTCCTGGTTTTGACGTGACACAACATGTTTTATGGAAGTTAAACCCCGGATCTCATCGTGATGCAGCAGGGCAGAACGCTGGGTGTTTTCTGTTGGCAGTGTCTGAACAATGACTACAGAGATAAGGCCTTGTACTGTACTGGATTGATTACTACAAATCAACTTTTTCTTTAAAGGTCATCAATAATTTCATAAAGCACCCAAGCAAAAGCTTTTTAAAAAAAAAAAAAAAGGCAGTTTTGGCAGTTTTTTGGCAGTTTTAAAGTCACTGTTAAACAGCTGCTTTTCATTTGCATTCATCATATGGGTAAATCATAAATCATTTATTTTTTACTAAAACCTGCATTTATTCACAGATGCAGGGATGCTGATTCACAAACAAGATCAGCATTGTGGGAAATTATTCAGTCATTCTTTTGAAATTAATTTGTAATTATTTTTCTTATTCCTTATTATTCCTAAATAATCCACTAATTTCATTTATTAAAGTTAATTTAAATGGAATTAGTAAACAAGTAAAGGAGCTTAAAAAGTTAAACATGCATTTTGTAGGAAACTCCTTAGTGTGGAACTTGCATCTATACCCAGTAGTGAAGTTGCAAAGCTAAGTGTGTTATTCAATTCTTTTGCTTCTCTGATTTCTGTCTTTTTACCTTCTGGAGTTGATTTTTAATCTCAGATGATAATGGTATCTGGTTTCAACAGCATTAAAAAAAAAAAAAATTCCAAAAACAAAACTACATTTTAAAACATTATAATTATAATTTGGTTCCCTGTATTTTATTTCAGCTAGCTCAAGCTAATTCTCTAGCTGTCCCTGGGTTGTGCATACATACAGTTTGGATTAAAATTTATTTTATTAACGCAGCCAAGATGTAACTCACATTTAATATCCCTCATCTGTTTTTGCACTTGAAGAACAATAAGGAGCTGTACTTTAACAGCCAATTACAAACACTCAAAAATTAACAACAAAGAGTACTCTGTGTTTTAGAAAACATTAATTAAATTGAGTTTTTTTTACTTCCTTTCTGTAAATGTGCTCTGAAATCGATCAGGCTCTCATGTTGCTCATTACAGATTTGCAGTACTGGTTTGAAGATCGTTATCTTCAGGTGCGTTGTGAAATCAGTTTCACCTACTCGGTAAGTTCCCTTGGCTTCACTGATGCCAGATTCAGCAAATTAAATTGACAATGTTGGAAAATATCCATCCCAGGAACGACTTTGCGTTTATCTTTATTTATTACTCTATATTCCACCACCATTCTTTTCCCAAAGCATTTTCTTCATACTGGTACGACCTCTCACAAGCCCTGTGTGTAGGCTACACAACTGTAAAACATCACTAGAAATCTTTCTGAAAAAATTTAGAATAATTTACAATGGTTGGCCCTGGGCAATGTTTTCTTCCTCTTTCTTTTAGTGATGTGAATGCCTTGCTATGTGAAGCAGCAGCGTTTCACCCCAAGGGCAGAACATAGGCATAATAATACCCTTAAACACATCCCAGATTAAGGACATATATCTGCCTCCAGATTTCAAACTTCTATTGACGTATTTTGTACTTGGAGAGAAAAAAGTCACATTTTTTCCCAGACAGAGATATTTCCTGACTTTTCCTCTGAGTCCCGGGCAGAAAGCCTTACAGTCACAGGGTACTTGGATGGATCTTGATTACAAAGACAAATAAAAATAGCATGGTCTTATTTTTTCATTCATTAATAAATGCCAGAAAAACACAACTTTAAAAAGAACGCAGTCATAAGTTTCTAATTCATGTAAAAACACCAAGAACTCGACTTTGAGATGAAAATGTCTTTTATTTATAACAGAAATGCCTGTTTATAGTTATGGCATCTACATTCTCAGACAAAAAGGGTGGATAATTAATGGTCCTTAGCTTTTTAAAAATGGTTCTACTCAAAATGCTTTATCATTTGAAATATATAGATTTCAAAATAAGAAAAGCCCTTCATCAAAAGCAGCACATACAGAGTTATATATATATATATATATATATATATATATATATATATATAGGTATATACATATATATATATATAGGTATATACAGGTTTCATAAATGCATGCACTCCTTCACTGTGAGGTCATGGTTTTTCAGCTTTAATGGCCATTTGTTTTTCGTTCCTGATCTGTCAGGGCACTGATCTCGCCTCCGCAATGATCTCATAATTTATTCCCCCCTTACAAAATAGGAAAAAAGGAGCACAACATCGCAGGTGTCTGTGATTGACAAAGGGAAAAAACGAGTGAGGCGTTTTCTTCCTCCGTCTCCAGCGGATGTTTAAAGTCTTGTCTAAAATCCAAGGAAACATGCCATCAGTGTGGGATCTCCAAGAAGAAGAAGAGAAGAAAAAAAATCGTCAACCCTTCCGATTATCGTATTGCGTGTATGGGTCTGGGTGTAAGCACGTGTGTGTGTGTGTGTGTGTGTGTGTGCGTGTGTGTATCTTTTAAGTGTTGTTGGCAACCAGCAGCCCACCTGCATCTCTGTGTGTATACACCCTCTATTAAAGCTAGAAAGTCTGCACTCTCCACCAAGCAGTGCAGCTCCCTTCTAAGACTTGGGTGGAAGAAAGAAATCTTTCAAGAATCTTATCATTGCTATGCAACAAAGGCTTCAGTTCCCAGAAGCTCTGTTTTGGATCGCCCACAGGAAACTGTAGTGGCATCTGCGGGTTTGATGTGTCACATCCAAACTTTATCTAATGCAATACACTTTCTTTATTCGTAAACATGTTTGCTTAGTTTTCTGGACCCACACGATATTTCTGAGTGAAGTCATGATTTGGTCACGGTGATAACAATCAGTTACTTGACTGAGGCCTTTGTTATTGATAATGGAGTGTTCTGTACTGGTTTCACACCTCATAGGTATCGCAACAACAACAACAAAACTTTGGTGTCAGTTTCCAACACAAACAGATCTAAAATCACATCCTGTGAATTGTGTAAATATTTCCGAAGAACGTGACACAGGAGTAAAAATAGTTTTTATCTCATCAAGTGTTAAATATGTTAAATTCTGAAAAGTATCAATTAATCATGTTTAACTCCACTATAATTTTTTTTAATGATTCTTCTTTTGTTTGTACCACTTCCTAAAAAGGTCTGCTGAAAAATTTTGGGTGGAAAGATGTTCCTCGACATACATGGTGCTGTGAGTAAGATTGCTACATTGGGAATGTTTCTACAATCACGGGAAGACATCTCTGGAACCACCATCAAAAAGAACATTTCATACATTGATGGACGTGTTTTAAGATGTTCCAAGTACATCATTTTGTTAGTTGAGTCGTTACTCACATGTTCATTCATCTTCAGTTAGCATTTAAGAGCGAAGATGGATCTGGAGTCTGTCCCGGGGACACTGGGAGTGAGATGAGAATACACCCAGGATGGAAAGATGCAGGGCTGGGGTGTTCCTATCAGGACTAAATGATTTCAACAAAACATAATGTATATATTTCCATGAGTCTTGGGATTTAGAACATAGGGAAAAATGGGGACATTAGAATCTTTGGAAATCTGAGAAACAGGACAGGTGATGCTAAACCTGACACCTACAGGCATGCAAATTTGCACCATAAATGTGTGATTTGTTAATATTATTGCTCTTGAGTGGTAAACTCTTAGAAGTATTTTCTTACCAAAAATAATTCTACTGTCTTTGAAAAATAAAAGTGTAGGACCATTTATAGTTTTAGACTTGACCTTGAACGTTCTTCTGAGAGTATACTGCATAGTTTTTTACTTTGGTCTTGTCTTACAGTATTTTGTAAGACAATACAGTATTTGTTGTAATATTTAAACTTTATGTACACAGGTCTTAAAATGTTTTACTACATCCCCGTATCCATGACATTAAAATAAGCAGACAAACACACTGCACACGAGATTGCCATGAAAAACGTGACAAACTTATTGGAAGAACTGGAGGATTGGTTTCCTGGAATAAAAGGTTGTTTAAAGGACCTGATGGTATGACAGGGTACATGTAATTGTTCAGTATTGCACCAAGTCCAGATCCATTTGGGATACTGATATATGCAAACATCCTTCCATTCACAGAAACGAATTATTTTTCTGTGTCTAATGAAGAAACTCACAGATGAGCAAATGAATCTATGGCTCCATCCATCTTCAATCTTCTTTTTCTTTCATTGTTGATATTAAGGGATACTGAAGATGTAGCATGTTTGCAATCCATTGACCTTGCTAATGCCTTGGTAAAGTACACAATAAGTCTACTATATTAGCATCAGGGCTTTGTTTATATATAGCGGTACAGTAAGGACAAAAATAATTAGGACCAACCTTATGCACAATTACACAAATAAAGTTCCTAAACTGCGCCATTACTTGTCACTGGAATTGTGCCCTCAAGTGTACACCTTGAGGGCACAAGGTAGGTATGGCATCCATCTGGTGACAATAGGAGAAAAGAAACATCCACAGCTTACTAAGACATGGGAACACCAACACCAGAGTGGCTCCACAAAATGGTGCATATACTGTATAGAAGCATACCTTAAAAGCTTTACAATAAAAGATCATTATGATCCAGTTATTTGATTTAATGTAAAAGATGCACTATATCCACATTTAAGATGATGGCTTCTGTGTGGAAAGAAAATAGACTAGGTTTTTATGTTGTTATTATTATTATTATTATTATTTATTTATTTATTTATTTTTATCTTATCACTGATAACAGCTAGAGATAATTTTTAACCCCACTGTAGTCAAATAACTGTAGCAGTGAAGCTGTGACCTAATGACTACAAGTTTGATGATATTTCTCTTCATGGCTCTTCAAGCTCTTTTCTTCAAGCTCCTGTCCACAGGTTCACCAACTGTATAATTGGGCATTGAGAATACCCCTGTCATTTTGAGTTGTTGATCATCACCTTTTAGTATGAGCTAAATAAAGCTCTAAACACAGGTTAATTTAGTACTGTTATGTGTTATATGTGATGTTCCAAACAGTTTGTTAAATGGTTCAACAAGATTATTATTATTATTATTTTTTACTATTTATGATAAACCCGTCCACCACCTGGCATGGTTTAAAAGAACCTGGAGAATCCAGAAGAAACATACGCAGGAAGAATTTGCAAAAGTCCCACAAGTAAACGGAATAAAGATGTGAGAAAAGACAACACTGAAAAAACAGAAGACTGCACAATTTAGGAAAACACCAAGTATTTTTTTTGTCAAAGAGTTAGTCACAAAAATATGACTCATTTTTCCGAGTGTATCTGTGAGCTCTTTATCTAGTAATTTGCTTGATTATTTGCAACAGGATCTGAAAAGAGTCCAGAATAAAAGAGGGAAACTGCCAAAATTCTGTGTTTGTTGCCAAAAGCCAACATGAACTTTGTACACCTGATCTTAAACAAGGAAAATGAAATAAAACAAGCCAACTATAGTTCAAGTTTTAGAAGTTGGGAATCCGTTATCATTTTGTTAGGGCGATTAATCCTCTTATAGCCGACCTGATTGTAAAGCTTGATTGTAAAGATGCTTTAAGGAAAGAACCATTGTTAAAAGGGCTATATGAATAGAAATTCATTGAATTAAACTTTCTTGCCACATAACGTTGCTGGCCTAGACCTGAGCAACTGAAACAACCCCAGATCATAACACATTTACATTTATTATGGCATTTGCAGAAGCCCTTATACAGAGTGACTTACATTTTGATGCCCCATTGCTATGGAATATGCTCAATATGGATTATCAGACCACATGACCTTTTTCCATTGCTCCAAAGTCCAATATTTATGCTTCCTAGCAAACCGAAGAGTTCTGATGAGACTCACTAACAGTAGTCCCAATCTTGTGTTTTCTCATCACATCGTGTGTGTGTGTGTGTGTGTGTGTGTGTGTGTGTGTGTGTGTGTAAATGCTCTTAATTTCTCTATTAAACATGGATCTAATTTACCAGTTACTTCACCATTTTTTACCATGCAACTTCTCCAAGCGTTTAATTTATCTCTAGTTTATTTATTTTAATATTTAATAAGTAAGACTGATGAGGTCTCATATATAGTAGTTGAAGTTTCCACAATTGAAAAGCATAAAAAAGAGAGTAAATGACGCTGGATTTGTGGACAGGATGAAGTCCGAATCTCAGATGGCACATGGGTGTTTCAACGATATCAGTGTGATGTGTAATAATTTTCAACAATGTTGAAGGAAATGCATTCTCTCATCAAAGAGACATCACAAAATGTTTGAATCATTAAATCAAATTCGATTTAAAGTGTTAAAATTGCTACAAGTGTTAAAATAATGTGTGAAAAACACAATTCAATTTCAGTCATTTCAGCATTATCTCCTTTATCCATTATCTCTTAAGTGTTTTCTTTGCTTGCTGCAGGCTAATGATTTGCACCACCTGAAACAAAAGGGTCTTATTATTCTGCATTCTGATTGGTCACAAGGTATTGAGTAACTACCTGACAGCAAGCGCACAGGTGCACAGCAAATCACAGGTGTATATTAATGAGCTTGTTTAAAAACATTATTGTTGCTATAGCAACAGCATTCAACTTTGGAGTGGCAACAATAACTCCACTTCACCACACTAACCTGTTGTTGCTTATATTCCTATAACAGCACCACACCCATCTGATATTTTATGTGTTTTTGAAGTTAGATTAAGAATCGCCAGGTGTTCACAAACTGAATTATTGTTTAATGTTAATGCTTAATTTGATTGTGAAAAACAAGTCCAACAATGTGGGTGCACATGCACAGCTTTAATCACAGAACTGTGCATTTGACCAATGCAGGAAAGGGAACAAAGCAAAATGTAAACACATTAACAATAAGGTTCAGGGTTTGCGCACTTAAGGATAGGCCAAGATTTTGCAACGGATAATGGCATGGCAAGAGAATTAATCAGAGACAGGTGTGGATTGGGCGATACCGGAGTCTAGAAGTTCTCCAAGGAGGTGTGACGCATACACTCCAAATATCACTTGAGTAAAATTTTGGAAGCATGCTTCAACTTTTAATTATTTCTTTATTTTGGGGCAGGGAACCTTAATATAAATTTTATGTATATCATGATTGAAATTTATTTTCTTTATTTGCTATAAGGAATTTATGCAAAAGAGGTTTTTGATGTCCCAGATTTACCTCGAGAACTAAAGCATTTGCAATGTTAAAATTTTCCTTTAGGGCAATAAAGCATTTCATCACAAAGTTCCACCCAAAGATTCTGTTCAACACTTTTAACCTGTGTGTTGGGAGTAAATTAAATTACAACGTGTCATCCCTGTACAAAGTAGTACTGTTGAGTGTGTCATGTGAAATACTGCTAACCGCAAGAGATAAACTGCAGGATGCCATGTCATAAAAAAAAAAAAAGTCAGACGGTTGCGGTTTTACATTCCTTCAAAGGCCGCTTTCCTCAGAAATAATAGAAAGATTCAGACCTTTGTTGGGGGTCTGTGTTTCGGACGTGACTCAGCGTGTCATGTGCGTAATGTTACAACTTGTCCCAATTTCTTTTTACCTCAATTCCTTTTTTCTGCTATACATTCCATGTCACTCCCTTATGACAAAGATACATGGCGAAAACCATGTTAACTGATTCCTTTGCTAGGAATGTGGAGTGGAATGACTCAGAAAGGAGAGATTTAGTGATCTGGGTGAACACAAGCACAGCTGAATGGCTCAAAGGAAATTTGCTTGCATTTTCAAGTCAGGGTTGTGGAATAATTACTGCCAGCTTCTTCAACAGCTAACTGCCAATTTGTGTCTTGTGTCATACAGATTTCAAACTACAAAATCAAAAGGCAAAAAAAACTGTACAAACTTTACTTTGAACATGATGTTTGGACTTACTGCAGGGTCTCACAATCTGGACAAGAAATAAAACTTTTTTCATCACTGTGTATATAAAAATGAAGGTCTAGTGCAACCATGGTGCAGTGTTTAACTAATTAGGTCAATCCTGACCTCCATATTTTACACACCTGATCAATTAATTATTAAGCCCGATTTAGAGTTAAGCATGAAGTAAGTATTAATTATTTAAATTCTGAACATTGCTGTGAGGTGATGGCTGAAACACCCTGGCATAACCTCCTAGGGTGTCATTTATTTATTTTCTTACAGGTAGCAACGGGCTGCCCCATGCCCCATACCACCAATTTCAGTTGTTTCCTCCATTGCAGAAGCTGTAATAATCTGTTGAGCAGTGTTCAATAAGGTGGGAGACAAACTGGAACTGATCCGGTGGGCCAGGTATGAGCCTGGTTTGGGCAAAGGTGCCAAACTGCAGTAGCTCCAGGAAGGGCTGGTGTGGGTGCAGGGTTTCATTCCAACCAAGCCAAATCTACTCTTGATTCCACCTGTTTTTCATTCTTGGCTTTCAACAGAGTAGCAGGTGTGGCATTGACTTGGTTGGAATGAAAGCCTGCACCCATCCTGGCACTTTCTGGATAAGATTTGACACTTCTGGTGCAGGGGCAAGGATGGAACTTGGCATGGGGGCTTGACTGAGACTTGCCATGGGAGCTATGAAGGAGATTGTTATAGGGGAGGGGATGGGATAGAATTTTGCATGTGTGTCAGGTTGGTGTATTGTGTGCTGAAATGGGACATGGATGCCAGCCAGAAACTTTGGTAATGGATGGTGTTTGCAATGCTGGAACTTGGCATGGATGCTGAGTTGGTGCTTGGTGCACTAGGATTTGGTATGGGTGCCAGATTAGGCTTTGACTAGGGCTAGGGCTGAGGACAGGAGAGCTCACCTTGTGGGCCTTTAGCAAGAGCTTTGACTGCAGAATTTTCAAAACTAATATTGTAAGTTAGTATAAAACAGGTGTATTTTAATAACATAAACTAATGAATTAATAAGAGACAATTTTTATGTCAAGTATGGAATGTTTTATGAATAAAATTATAAATTATTTAAAGTCAATTTTAAGCATGGGATTATTTTAGTTTTAATGGCAAGAGTTTGCATTTAGCCCTGTCATGTTTCTGCTTAAATAAAATGGCATAAACTACATACAGTTGAATTTAATTATTTGACTGTGAAGGTCAGAAAATTCACTTGGTATGCGTGTAACCTGATTCTGAATACTCATAACTTTTCCTACATAAACAATTTTGGTGACTTTTGGAATTAAGTGACTGACTTTGTTTTTAGAATGTGTAATTTAAAACGTTATTAAGGTGCGGTCTCTTATATAACTCGAAAAAAAAACCTGTTCAAATGTTAGCACTTACTTAAAAACTAAATTTTATTCTCCTCATGATGAGTATTAAGGCCAGGACAGCTTGACCTGATGTAATACCCTCACATAAGGAAATAATGATCTTCTTTTAGAATCTACAATAAGGAGCAATGCAATTATGTTGTATCACATTTCTCGAGAATCATGAGTTGCATTTTTCCTCAAATAATATTCTCAATTATAATAGTTTCCACTGGACTAAGATTTTTTTTCCTTGACACTTAAATGCTAATGCTGTCCTGGTGAGGCAGAATTTCTCTGTTCAGCAGTGGAGCCACTGACCTCAACTTGTACCACACACACACACACACACACACACACACACACACACACACACACACACACACACACACAGTCTAAAAATAACCCTTCTGTCAAGCCATGGAAGTCAGGCTTCAAGAATTTAATTGAGGTATTTGATCCATGAAAGTTAGCAGGGAGATCATTTATTAAGCCTGAGACAGATTTTGGGAACTCCTTAGAGACTTTGGTTGTAGAGATACCATGTGGGAAAGGTACACACATACATGTACACACACATACAAAAAAAAAAAAGCAACACGAATGACAAGTGATTTTGTGATTAATTATAATTACATAATTTTTTTGGCCAGGGTGAAAGGGTCATCCCTCGCTCTGAGCGACATGTTAAAAGCTAAACTTTTTTTATTTGCACCATTAACTTGTCAATCAATGTTTTATCAAAGTGTGTGATTAACACTGAGAGAAGCAGCAAGCGCTACCAGTCACGCCATGACGAGCTGGCATCCTCTCTCTCTCTCTCTCTCTCTCTCTCTCTATGATAGTACAATATTCGGTGAAGCCATACAGAGAGCAGTTGCCAGGGCAGAGGGTCAACAAAACAAATCAGTGTCCTGTCCACACCTTCCATCTGTGATTAACATCAGAGCTGGAGATTTAAAGATCTGTCTGCGCCATCATCATCCAAAGATTTTGGGTCAAGTCCAGGTAATGTCAAGCTCGAAGGTGTGGTGAAGATTAATCAGGTTTCAGCCATTTTCATTTTTAAGGAAATTAAAAACGGATGAAAAAGAGAGATGAAATCAAATGTCCTAAAGAGGAAAGGAAAACATTCTTTTGAGTGACATGAAGGGAAAGGAAACATGAGTGAGAAAAATCCAAGAAGTGTGGAAATGAGAGAGAATAATTATTGTTTTTATACAGAGTGCAGATTGGAAAAAAGGAGGGAGAGGAGGGATGACAAATGATACGTTAGGATGATGATGGATATTTCTTCATCAGGATTTATTAACCACCACCCTATCTTCCCACCCCTGGCACACTGTCTGTGGGTGTGATTTGGATATGACTTACTTGGTGATGGACCTCATGCTTTTTTGCCTCTATAAAGCCTGTAACCCTGAAAAAGTTGTTTGACCTTGTACTTGTGCCATAGTACTTGTGGGACTGATTTTAATTTATGAAAATCAGCCCCACTGACATACAGAAGAGGTATGACGTATTCAGAAGAAAGGCTTTGTTTTTAGTACTGTCATGCAAAATAAGCTAAAACATATTATCTATGGTCTGTGTGCTTAGAGTTGGATGCTTTCCCTATACTTGGTAGTCTGCTGTGTGTGTGTGTGTGTGTGTGTGTGTGTGTGTGTGTGTGTGTGTGTGTGTGTGTGTGTGTGAGCTTCGATGGATTGTCACCCCATCCTGGGTGTACCACTCCATGTTCCCAGATTCCCCTGGGGCGTGCTTCAGGGGGCCACGACCCTGTACAGGATATATGGTATAGAGCCCTTGTAAAGACTCCTACAGATTTTCAAAATAAAGTGCATAAATACCAGAAAAAGTTTTTTCCTTTAATCCTTGTTGATCTCTTACTTCTATAAAGCATTGACACTAAAAGCTCCTTCCATACATGTTACATAAACACATTTCTACATGCAGAAAATTTCACCATATCAAGGATTATGATAAACCCTGGGGAATTTTTTTAGGTATCTACTGACATAGGAACAGTTGGACAGTAAATGAGGTAAATAATACCATTTGTATTTATGTTGAGTTTAACTCTGCAAATTATTGTCTGATAAAAATCACTATATATTCTAGGTGTAGAGGCTTTGAACTAGAACTACTGCTGGTTTTGCTTGATAATGAAGCCACAATTCACTTCAATGTGTAGGAAAGTAATAATTATGAAAAAAAAAAAAGAGAAACTGCTAATGCACCTTGTTCTCCAATATGGATTTCTAAACTCTATTATAAACTTATGGAGTCACAGACATTGCAGTCATTATCTAGTATATGTTAAATTGCTCCAACATATTATTGACATTAAGTTGCATATTTACACTGGGAGAAACACAACTACAGGCTGATTCATCCAGGGGAAAGAAACTTTGTATGAGAGATTATAGTTTTAGGAATTATAGCATTTTGCAAAATCATACAGAATTTACCCTGATATAAACCAAACAATTTTTACATAAAAGTTTGTCATTTGTGCATTTTAACACCATTGAAGCAATGCACTAAATACATTTGACACTTCTGGCGTCAAAACTGCCAAATTGTAGATATCTCATTTTACTGCTTAGATATTAAATAAAATTTGTATTTTCAAATTTTTCAGTTCTTTATGTTGAAGTAAGTTTCTTTCTCTATGTAAATTATTCAGTAGTGACACTGGTCTAGTTATCTTTCTTTTGAAAAATAAAACTAAACTAAACTAAAAAACTGTTTTATCAAACTGAACTGAAGGCAAAAACTTACAGTGTTAAAGCCTTCTCTTCTAGATCTTTCATCTAAACAGAATGAGTAAAACTGAACGTGTCGCTCTGTTATGGCCGAATTCTCAGCTCACTGGTTCTGATTTCTGCAGGTGATGTAATGTGTTTAGGATGAAAGTGCTGTGATCTCAGGGTCATCTGGAAGCAGATGCCTAATTGTCATTTAATGCGCTTTTTATTGCCTGTGCAGGAAACAGTTCATGTAAACAGTTTATTCACAAAAATAGGCAACAGCTATCAAACCACATTCCAACTTCCTCATAACCATGTGCCTTACATTTAAGCATTTAAAGGACTACCCATTCATCAGGATTGTGGATTCACTTTTATTTAACACAGTTTTTGTGGTTGTTGTTGGTGTTCTATCCATAATGTTTTATCCATAGTGTCTGTTTTTTTAGGTTGTTTTGTTAGTTAAGTTAAATCCTAATAAATGTTCTGGTAGTGCTGGACTACATTACCCATCATTCTTTGCAAGCCATATGTCCATAATCACTACCACCTGAGTCACATTGTTGGGATAACAAACATCACTACATCATGTACAGCAAATGGCCTCTATTGTTTGTTTTTCCTTTGTTGCATTCATGTCATGTTCTCGTATTTTCCACGTTAGCCCATTTCTTGTTTTCATAATTTATGTTTTGACATTTGTTGTTTATCGAATAAAACCAAATCTGTACTTGCATCTGCTTCGCCTCAAAGCTCCTGACAAAAAGATGAGAAAAGAACCATACAGACGAAATTGTACAGTTCCAACTACAACGCTTTTCATTGTTGGCTGCAATGTTAAAGATGTGAATAATAAAAAAAGAAAAACACAACAGTGAAAAAAAAACTCCAAATAAATCTGTGGGGAAAAAAACAGTGAAAAAAAAAGCTCCAAATAAATCTGTGTATCATATAAAACATAAAAGAATTAATTGAAATTTTTTTTTTACATTTATTCTCAGTGTAATATCAACACAAGATTAAAACAACCGACAAAAACATTTGTTTATCATTTAAATTGTTTAAATTTAAATTGTTTGGGAGCATAAATGAAGCATATAAAAAGTGAAACATTTTTAAGTAAGCATAAAAACAGGTAAAAAATGTTAAAGATGTGAATAATAAAAAAAGAAAAACACAACAGTGAAAAAAAAACTCCAAATAAATCTGTGGGGAAAAAAACAGTGAAAAAAAAAGCTCCAAATAAATCTGTGTATCATATAAAACATTTTTTTTATTGATTATTGATTATGAGATGATGTGTTGATCTTTATTCTGAAACTGAACATGCTCTTGTCCATGCTATTAGAAGCTCTTGTCCAGCTTACAAGAGCTTCATCTTTCATTGATTAATCATGCGAAAAATTAATCACAGACAAAAGGATTTTCAGCCATGTTCCTCTCTGAGAACCGGACTGGAACCTTCTTTTTGTCTGAGCAAAACTAGTCTATGGTGTCATGCAGGTTGTGCCTCCAAAATTGCTTTTTCCCCAACACTGGTCACAACTGAACTCAATCAGTGCGCTTACATGACGTTGTGTTAATGTGACTAAAACTGTGACTCAGACTAAGACTTAAAACAAATTTACACGTTAGTCTGACTGAAATCATACTCAATTAAACTTGCATGTACAA
>JAQMYL010000016.1:2270869-2284762 GCA_030014365.1 Clarias pachynema | reverse complement strand
ACATTGATTCAATGTCAAGTTGGTTGATGCTTTAATGTTGATTCAATGATGATTCAATGTTGTTCTGCTATCTGGGGTAGCATTAGAGAGATTCCTTGTTAAGAAGTTAGAAGCCAAGGGAGCAGTGATTCCGTGTGTGTGTGTGTGTGTGAAAGTCATCCTACATAGTAGCCTCCCTCCTCCTCAACTCTCTCGTGTTACTCCAGTCACAATTCTTTTCAAAGGTTACGCGTAAGTTAATTTGTTTTACTTTTACTATATATTTTATATTAATTATTTTAATATGAATAGTTTTGGGTTGTGGAATGAATTCTCTGAGTTTCTATTATTTCTTATGGGGACATTCACTTTGATATATGAGTGTTTTGATATACAAGTGTGGCAGGATAAGTGGTTGTTTTGATTTGTGATTCAGTTGGAGGTGTGGTTATCAGATTAACGAGGGGAACGCTGTCTATTTAAGGACCCTTATTTTGACTGGTGGTGACGTGTTTGTGGTGTCTGGGTCCTCTTCAACCTGGCGTGTCCCTTTTCGTTCCTGGTTCCCGGTTGTTAAGGTAGGATTGGATTCTGTTGACTGTGTAGTTAGGTGAATAGCTTAATGCTAATGGATACTATTTACAGTTTAATTCTAGTGGAGTTGTCGGCATGGGCGTGTGGAATATTCGTGGCGGAGAGCGCTTTTAGGTATGCCGGTATTTATAATAAATCTCTATCACTTTGGCAGTAAGTATATTTAGTGTATTGTTATAGTGACGGCGGCTCTAGCAGGATGAGAATGCGGCCGGTAGATTGAGCTGCGGCAGCGGCGGTGAGTAATCATGCAGCTTCATGCGGGCGATTGTTTAACCCAAGTAAGTACATGTTTTGTGTCTTTTCTTTCCACGTGGTCAATAGATAGAGGTTAATGTGTTTATTTTCCTTGTATTAGGAGTGAGGTGGAATAAACTATAATTCCTTCGCCTTATTCCTAGTTGACACGCTAGCGGTGACGCCATTGCTGTTTTGCTTATGAGTAGTGAGGATTTCTCGCTTGCGACTCGGCTGCTTTGTAAATTGTCGTGAATAAAAACTTGTAACTTGAAACTGGTTCAGGGTCTCAAATTTAAACACACACGTTTACATCTTTTTGTATACTTGAATATCTTGTGGTTATCATATGTGTGCAGCACTATTCAGTGCACAGAGTAGTTCATACATAAATGCTTATGCACGTGATGACATGCGTTTTTGATTAAATTTATGATAATGCTAATAAATACAATCAACTCTTCTAATAACATTGCACGTCCACAGTGTAGTTGTAGTGATGCGGTAGCGTAAATTGATAGGCTCTGCTATCGATTTGTGCTACGGTAGCATTTTTCGACAAGGCAGCATAAATCGACAGAACACCGGTAGCTAAGGTGTGCATGCCGATTAAGCCTTTCTTTGTTTTCCTATTTTTATTTGCTTTTATGTTTAGTTTTCGTTTTGTGTGGATGGAATTGTCCTTCTTGGCTGATTGTTTTGCATGTCTGCTTTGTGTATTATGTTGTGATGGCGCGAGTGTTTGTGGTGTTGTCTCTTTTTGTTATGTTAATTTGGTGCGTTTATGTAAGGGTTAACCCCTAGAGGGCGCCAAAACGCCCATTGGTTTGTTTGAGTTTAGTTCTGTGTAGTTAGTTTAATTTGGACTACGTGTACCAGGATGCACCTCGGTCAGGTGAGGAGAGCCCTCACCTGAGACGAGGCAGCTAATCAGAGAGACTGAGTATAAATAGCCTCTTTAGGCTCAACCTGGTGTCTAGCATTAGTCGTCGTAATGTTATGTTGGGTGTTTATTTGAGTATTTAAGTATATTAAAGATTACTAGGTGCTTTCAGAAAAGAGCTTATGTTTTGTTTTACTTAAATAAAACTCATTATTGAACTGCCAGCTCGCCTCCTGCAGTTACGCTACGCACACGCCGACACAGACCACAGGTTTGTGACAGTTTAGGCACCGGTCTCGGTCGTATATAGGACTGGGAGACGACTTGGTGCCTTGGTCTATATACTATTGAGTCTGTGAAATTGTTTGTTTATATTTTTTTCTTATGTTTGATGTGATTATTGTTCAGTGTGGATTGTGTAGACTTTATTTCTGTGTGTGCGTGTTGTGTTCTTTTTCTTTCCTTATTGTTTTGATCAGGAGCCAGGCACGGTGCAGGACAGGGGAGGCTGGTTGCAAGCTTTTGGGGTGCGTGCTTCACCGATTGCAAGTGTACCAACACAATCCTTCCTTGTAGTGAGTGCATGGCATTTAATTTGATGTGAATTTGGGTGGGTTTTGGACTAACCAGGGTGGCGTAGTCGGGTTAAGTTAATTTCCAAATTCCCTCCTTTCGGGATTTTATGGTTGCCACACAAGCATGCTTCAGGAACGAATTATGCTCGCAATTCAAGGTTTAATTGTAACTTTATTATTAAAAGTCAGAAGTGCATGACTAAATGTTTTCTCTGACCAACAAGTCTTTAAATGAACCTGCGTCAAACACTCTGGAGCTAGGCTGACTCCTTTAGCAATCTCTGCTGAACTCAATGTCTATCAGATCTTATTGATTATTGACAATGTTAGTGTGATGTTCCTTTCATGAATATGATTAAACATTTTTTCTCTCTTAAACTAACTGCAGGAACAAATTATCCTCTTTAATTGGTCATTGCAGAATTTTCTTAGAGAAACGGCTATTAAGTAACTTTCCCCACTATGCAAGGTTTTTTTTGTTTGTTTGTTTGTTTTCTCTCACCACAAGCTGAGGCCCCCGGGACTCTTGTTTGGACACGGCAGCCTGATACTTCGCCATTCTGTTCCTCAGAGATTTGGATCGTTCCAGAGAGATCAAACCTGTGAAAGGATGTTTTAGAAACATGAACATATTCTACACAGTTTACACACGTGTTTCAACACTGCACCTGATCATTAATTTGTTTATTATCAACTATTTAATTTATTAACTAAATCAAATTAAACAGTCTAACTGGACTCTTTACAGAAGAATGGAGGTGTAATATATTCAAGATTACAAAATAGCATTAGAACAGGTAGAGCATGTTCATCATTCTGTTATACATTTAAACCATTTTATACCACAGTGCAGTTAAGTGTTTAAATTTGATTGGTTGGAAGGTGTGCATTATTTTTGCACAGTGAGCTGTAACATGAACATTATCAATGCACTTACTCTAATATGTTATGGTTTCTATAGTAACAGCTTATACACACACATGTAAAGTACCATGAATGTTAAACATGCAAGTGTTTTTTTGTTGTTGTTGGAACACTTCAACATTTACAGATAGCAAATATCAGTCTTGGTTATGCATTACTTTTTTCAGCTCGAATGACTGGCTGCCCTTTTATTTGTGTGTATCAGAAAGAGGATTAAGTTGGTGAGAACAGGAACTAACTTATCCCTTAGATGTTTCACTTTAGTTTTAGCTATAACAATGTGTCATTTCTTAATAAATTAAACATCATGACTGTTGGTAAATGGCTGCGGTATAAGTGACACAACCCACTCCAGTCTGTGTGGTATAAAATAATGAACTTCAGGGAATTAGTGCCAATTTAGTTTGCACCAATTTATATGGCAATTTAGACGTTAGGCAAACATACGACTAATGCCAAGAAAATCTGCAGGATTGTTCCAGTACCTCTGTCTACTGGTCGAATATCCGAGTCTTCTGAAGTACTGTTCATGCGCCGCACCTTAACAACAGTGACAGAAAAAACATTTTCAAAAAAATGTGTCCATGTCCAAAATAAGATTACATTTTAAATTCTGAAATGTAATTAGAAAAATCAGCTCTCAAGAACCAAGATACACCTAAACAACAAGATGGATTGGAAATAAAAATAACAATTATACCAGGCTAGAGTATGCTTATATACTGTACTTTAGTTTACCATGTTAATGTGCTGAAATATAAATTCTGAAATAGACAGCAAACTTCCAGTTACAGTAGATCCCTGATACTCCTGAACAAGTTTTTAAAGTGCTTTAAATTTAAATGACTTAACAGTTTTAATCCAGCAATGTTTAACATTTTAAACACAGAAGAACAGATGCTATTAAACAGTATACTATAATTTAGTGTCACACCTGAACAAAAATATCTACCACAAGCCAGATGCAAATTAAATCATTCATCAACAGACAGAAATGAAGCAGATTTACTATTCAAATCCAGAAAAGCTCAAATAGTTTAAAAACAATTTAAAGCACCTTTAAATTCAAAACAGTGAATCACATAATTAAATCTGATGCTGTACCTGAATAGTGATGAAAAACCTTACACAACAATCTTAACACCTTAATCAATCAGAAGTGGAGAATAAAATGTTATACCATGAGGGCTAAAAGCATCAGCTGGACTTAATGTCTAAATCCTGAAAAATGTTAAATTCAAAATCTCTAGAAAACAGGGAAATTAAGCCAGGATCTTCTTATCTTCTTAGCCAGGAAATTAAGAGAAAGTTCTTCTTAGCCAGGAAACACACTTTGGTTATCTACTCAGCACTGTTAACATCACAAAGAGTGAATGAAATTCCAGAGTCTACAGTACATAGTCATCCTTTGTCTTCACACACATTAGCATAACAATGAGGGTTTTTCACATGTGGAGACACACCTCCTTATTAACCACCACAGCATACCATTTGTTAGATATTTTATTACAAAAGTGGATCAAGCTAAAGTGTACCAAACTGAAGAGAACCCTTGTGCATTTTTATAAATTATTGTTTTATGTAACGTTCAACCTGATGGTCCACAGCCATATTTATCTAAGCATAACTTGGAGACTTGCAGCCAGAAAGATTTTCTCTTTTAGTTTGATTGTGCTGATTTGTAGAACATTTGACACAAAATTTATCATTATGAGAACCTTCTATCATCTACCTACTGATTACTTACATATCCAATTCCACAATATTCTTAAACCTGAAACTTTTACTGAAACAGACACTGTACTATACAGATTCGTGTGCACCATCATTAAAAAAAATTTATGTTGTATCTACATTTCACCTCATTTCCTATGATTATTTTATTGCAATGTATCCTTTATTCAACCTCCAACTGTGTACTAGTTGTCACCGTGCCTATTGTTTTGTTGTATTGGTGATTGTACTGTCTTGCAGTCTTTCCACATTTGCACACATGCACTCTTACATACATTAGCCTCGTGTTGTATTTCATTTTAGTTCTGTGTAATCTCATGTTGTTTCACATTGTATCATTTTAGTGTGTTCTGTACTAGGGGTATACTGTATAGTTAAAATGACAATAAAAGTCTTTTTATTTTTTTCAAAAATGTGCTTTTTTTTCTGAAGACCAATTGGTTATGAAAACATTTGACATGAACCTATCCTTGTGTGGATCCCACACTGACATGTTTACATCTACATTTCTAAACTCTATTGTTAATTTCAGCAACCAGAAGCAAGCCTTATTTTTTTAATGAAAGCTGCAGTTTTTGTAAAAACACTGTTTTGTGGGGATCAACTGGCTAAAATACAAATGGCTAATACATCTTCACCTTACCCATCTTTTTTAGTTCTTTGCATCACCCCTTTTTTTATTTAGCTGGTTTATATTAAAATTCTTTATTATATTTATTGGTTTTAATTTTTTGCATAATTCAGCCAGTTATCTTATAAACCATCACCACAGTTTACTTAATAAAAATTATTCATCTGTTATTCCAGTGCTCGATAGATAAATGTTGATGCTTAAACATGTTAAAATAAATAATTTTTTTAAGCCATAGATTAGCCATAGATTTTGTGTGAGAGCGAGAGAGAAAACCAATCAACTCAGCCAATTAACCCAGCTGTTAAACCCCAACCCCTCCAAGTCTACCATGAAGTCCTGTTATATTCCAGGTTGCCAGGTCAACATAGTTAACTGCGCATTGAATTTTGTAACTGAGCTTCCAACAATGAACATTGACTTATATTAACTTAAACATTATAGTATACTGGGCAGCATGGTGGCATAGTGGTTAGAACTGTCACCTTGCACCACTTTTTCTTTGTCACCATCCATACCATCTGATAATTATAATCTAGACATTCTTCACATTTCTCTCACTCACTCATCGTCTATACCACTTTATCCTGTATTCAGGGTTGCGGGGTCTGGTAGCCTATCCCTGTAGACTTAGGGCAAAAAGAGAGGGAACATCCTGGACATCGATTGCAGGGCACACACATATAGACAGACACTCACACACTCATTCACACACTACAGGCACTTTGGGAACACCAATTAGCCTAATCTGCAGGTCTTTGGACTTTGGGAGGAGTACCTGCAGAAAACCCACCAAGCACGGGGAGAACATGCAAACTTAATACACACAGAGATGGGAATCAAACTTGGACAGTAATCGAACCCGGACCCTAAATGTGCAAGCCGACAGCGCTACCCACTACACCACCTTTCCTCATATCTTTCAACCTTACTTCCATTTTTTTATTCTGTAAAGCTGCTATGTGATGTTGACTGTTGTTAAAAGTGCTATATAAATAAAAATTGAATTTGAAGTTGAATTTAATTGTTAAGGAAGAAGTCTTGCAAACTCATTGCTAAATCATGACAACTTACTAATCAAGTCCTTTTATTTGCTGCTACCCATACTTAGGGTGTTTATTGAGAGAGTACTGAGTGCTGCAGTAAATCAGCATGGCCATAACCTTTAATTTAAGAACTTTTTGAATGCTAATGTGCTTAATGTCTACCAGTTCACTTTATCTGTTGTACAAAGGCGAGGAGAAATAAAAGATAAAGTGGGAGACGTGGAGTCTGGCTTAGCAGCAGGAGCTTCAATTTTTCAGGGCCTTGAGTATGTTCAGATGGGTGAAGTAAGTGTGTGTGTGTGTGTGTGTTTTTCTAAACATGACTATATTTCATGATAGAAAATCCAGAACTGAAACCTTCCACTATTGTCATCTAGATAGCACTTTGCTGATTCAGCATATTTTTTTCAAGGCTCAAGCACAAGCACAAGCATGTCAGTGTGATGGAGAACAAAGAAACACTGTCTCCATTGCACATGGTACTTTTAGGGGATCTTCCGAACAATGAATGTTCCTAAACAACAAACCACACCTCAGTAACTCACTGGAATAAACTCCTAAAACGAGACAGACCAAAAATGCCAATAAACAACAGAAATTCTAACAAGAAATGTGCTTCACTCTCATTTTATACATAAGAAATAAACCCTTATGGTGATTTTTTAAAATGGTTTAAAAACTGTTAAAATGTGCTGACACTGCAGACGTCTTCCATAAATGTTAAATAATTAACTTATAACAACAGGAAACCAAACTGTACCATATCAACAGTTAAACATTGTACACAACCCTGTGAATAAACTATTGCTATAGAAGCCATAGTGTATCATAGTGTAAGATTTGCACACTTCATCAACACCTTCTGACAAATCAGAATCCAGCATTCCGCAGGACTGTAGTATAAAAAGTCAAGTTAAATAAATTTGACTCTCTCTAGCATGTCTATGGTTTATTTTTATCTTAATACAAACTGCAGTGAGACGGAAAGCTGTGTGACAGTGGAATGTGAGTGAATTCCTGACCCCTGGAACAATTAGAAAAACACATTGCATTCATTAAGTTCCAGAGGAAAAATGAAACAATGATAAATGCAACAGCAACAGTGATATTTAAATAGAAGTGTGTATGTGTGTGTGTGTGTGTGTGTGTGTGTGTGTTTTACTTTTTAAAACATTTAATTTATATTAACTCATGCATGCTTACAAAATATTTTGTTAATTAACTAAATCACATTCTTCACTGCAAATCTATGATTTGTCAGGTCTGTGAAAAAAATCATCTGTATAATCCAAAAAGAAACAAAAAACATAACCAAATATTTCAAATATTCAGCAACATCCAAAAGTAATCTCAGTCTCTAGGTTCCTAGCTGAGAAACTTGTGCAGGGTTGTGTATGGCTCATATTTACAAAATAATAATAATTTAAAAAATCCCCACAAACTCATTTTCTGCATCAGACTTCTGGAAAAAAAAAAAAAAAACTTTATGCAAAAATGTTTGAGAAATGCTTACATCTGCAGCAGAAAAACAAATGATAAGCGGCTAAGAGGGAGGAAACCTCCCAAGCAACAAATGTAAACCATACTTGGATCTCTTCAGGAGCTATTAAGTGTAAATTCATAAACTAATTTACATTTGTGAGCTGTCATATCAAAAATGTAAGATTGAGTTGTAACGTTAAGAAATTACAATTACGGCAAAAATTGTTTGATAAATATCTTCTTGGTCCGTCAAAAGAATTTTTAGTTTTTAGTTTTTAGAAAGAAAGTTTTAATCCTACCCATTCATCTTAATTTTAATAAATGTAATGGCATAAGGCATTTTAATGAATACTATCCAAGCTGGTTACTCCAGGTGTGATAAAAAACCCATGCGGTTGGAGAAGTTATTTATAGAGGTAGCAATGAAATCCGACTGTCAAAACGAGGCTCTGGGTTCCCCCTTTCTTGTTATGTTACTGAATCATCATTTAAAAATTCTTAATTTTCAAGAAGTTTTGAGAGGCCCTCCTCATAAACTCACCACTGGCCGTATCTCAGGAACCAGACAAGATTCTCAATATACAATACACTTGGGATCAAAAGGGAGCTTATTTAACCAGGAACCTGAAAATATGCAGTACTTGCACACATTCACAGACAAATTACACACTTTTCACACTTATTCCGTAAATATAATTAATCAGGTGAGCCATGTTTTATTAAGAGCTGCCAAATTTGTTATTTAGTTACTGAGCTGTCTTGATAATTTGCATATTAAAATGTGAAAAGTGGGAATAAGGGCATTTTTATTAGTGGAAAAAACAACAATTTAGATTTTGGTCAATTCCGTGATTATGACACCACAAAGTACAGAAGCGCATTATATTCACCAAAGAGAAATTAACTAGAGATTTTATCTCATAATTATGACTTACATTAAAGTTTTGTTATTGTCTTGTATTGTATTTATGTTATGTTCTGTTATGAGAATTAATTGTTGGAAATTGGGTGCTTTTTTTATTATGTCATTGCCAACATTTAAGGTTTATTTTTATTTGCATGTTTATTTTTTAAAGATGTACATATTTACCAGTTCCCCTGATCTGAGACAAATTTCTCTTTTCAGAGATAATAAAGTAACTTTGACCTTAATAATTATGCTTACACTCATCATCATCATCATAAGCAGAGTTCTCCATTATGTTCCTCTGTGATTGTAATCTACATCTATAAATTTTAAATTATATTTAAAAAATTCTTTCAAGCATATGAGTGAGGAGTCTAACTAAACAGCAGGAAACAGTTACAAATTAAATAATTAGCATTTTTTCCATTAATGTCTGATCAAAATATTGCTAGATAAGTCGCTAAGCACTTTTTAAAACTAAAATGATTTGGTGATTTGGTTTAGCATCATGCTGCCCCTTTCCAAGGTTTTAATTGTAGAGTAAGCAGGAAGTGTTCCCAATGATGAAGTTTATATCATAAATATCTAAATCGGTTGTACACCATCACTAATAATAATGTTGAAAACTGTTTAAAATGGATATATGAAATTTTGTGTTGGTATTTATTCACAGAAAAATATTACAGGTGAGATTGACATTTTAGCTATGTTCCATTAGCATTGTAGCTCAAGTGCAAACTTCAGTCGTTAAACACATCTCAGCATTATTTTATGTTGATTGGCTATTTGAGTCATATCCTTCATAAAATATAAAGACTAAACAAATAATGAGTAATATTTTTACTACCTTGGGTTCTCCTTTCTCAAACATCATCTTGAGGCTGTTAAGAGCGATGCTGGGTTTCTCTGAGCTGGTGGGCGAGATTACCTCTGCTTCTTTCTTCTGCTCTTTCTCCACGTTCTTCTCTTGCCCCACTACCATCTCCTGTTTCATCTCCTGCTTTATTTCCATCACTGTCTCCAGCTTTATCTCCTGCTTCATTTCCTGTTTCATTTCCTGCTTCATCTCCATCACTTCCTCTGAATCACCTTTCTTTTCTTCCTGGACCCTCACAGGTCTGAAGCTGTGGGAGCGAGCCAGAGGTCGAGGTTCCACCAGAGGTTCCGGTGTGGACACAGACAGTGTGTTTTGCTGCTTCTCCTCCCAACGCTGCTTTAGCATACTTAATTTCCCAGTGCGAACAGCGGACGGCAGGCTCTCCACGGGCTGAAAAAAAAAAAAAACACAAATAAAATAAACGTGATGTGAAGAAGACAGGAATTGAAATATAGATAAATAAAGATTTTAATATGGAAAATTATATAAATATATCAAAAGCTCACAAAAAAGGAAATGGTAAAAAATATTGTGAAATTGTGGAAAAGCAATAAAACATCAGATATTAAGGCAGAAAATGGAAAAATGGAGACACCATACATGTATTAACACAATGTATAATAAACCATGTGAAACAAAGATGAATTAAAATATGATTGGTAAAATATGTTTAAAAGTTGACTTTTAAAAGTAAGATTAAAAGAAAAGAAAAATATGTTAAAATATTTAAATAATTATAATATATTTAATTATATTATTTATTATATTTTGTTTTACCGGTTTCCTTTTTATGTTTACATTTCTTTTTGCTTTAGACCAGTAAGTAATTTGGTGCTTTTTATTTTCTTTTTCACTGCATTTTTATGTTTGTCTTTCTTTTTAACATTAAAATACATTTATTTAAAACTATAAATTGTTTAATGTCAGAGAATCCAAAAAAAGTACATACACCTAACAAACATACAAACAGGATCCATGAATATGTCAATTAGAAACACCCCCACACACCCTCCTCTGACCCTTACAAGCTTAATATTGCTAACATTAGCTAACTTAACTGATTAGCTGACTGTTTAAAATTTTTCACAGCTGTGTCATTTTATTATATCCTCATTTCCACAGCAGATGGCTAATGTGGCATGCAACATCTTTAGATTCTGGGTACTACATTATTATTCGGTAATAGTTTGCATACAGGATGTGATTGGTTGATGCTGTTGAGCGGTGTGTGACATCACTAACGAAGCTTAAAATATATTTAGCTATGTACAGAAATACAGACACAAAATAAGTACAAAATTAAAATGTTAACATTATAGCAAAAACAACTAATACATGTTAAAAGCAAAGAAAAGATAAACAGTAATCTGTAATGTCACATAATTTAAAAAGAGATCTAACTTTAAAAAAAAAAAAAAAAAGAAAGAAAGAAGCCAAAAAGAATGTTAAGAAAGCATTTTAAAAAGCAAATACAGAAGATAAATACAGAAAACGGAGGGAAAGTTTTAATGATAAAAGTAATGGAGGGAAAATGAGACAGTCTTATGTATAAAAAAGAGCTAAAGAAAAATGAATATATCACAGGCAAAATGTGGACTAGAATATGTAAAATGTTAATAATAACAACAATAATGACAACAACAACAATAATAATAAAAGCATGAAAGTTTAAGTCATTCAGGATATCCTCCTCATTCATCAAAATGCTGAATGTGTTGATTTACTTCCATGTAAAGCTTACAGTGATTAAACACAAAATACTGTATTAGAGTCATAAAGTGCAAGTTTTAGCAACAAATCAGCTCTCAGTGGATAAATCTCACCAAATTTGAGTCCACAAATTTGTCTACATAATTGTATAGAGCTTACTGACATCCCAGCTGCTTCCTTTGTTTGAGTGTAAATCATTCAATGAGTCGTCCTGATCCACACACTGCATGCAGAAATCGTTTCAGCCACAGAAACAGGAAGTGACAATAAGCAGAACTGGACAGAAAACTTTCCACTTAGCCACAACTCTTTCAGAAAGATTGCTGCATTCCCACAGCCATGTTCTTGCTAAAAATATAACGATTTGTAGGTAAAGACTGTAAAGACCTGGATAGATGAAGTGCTTCCTCTCCTCTCTTTATTTCCACTCTATTCCTCGTTCTGTGTGGTGATTAAATTTTCCCCAGATGTAGAGCGAGCAGGAAAAGCATGTAAGAAGAAACCCCGGCTGAAGCATTCAGACAGAGGGGAGGGAGGGAAAGCGTGGACAATGGAAAGGGATGGATAGAAAAAGATCTGAAACAAGAGGCACAGAGAGAGAAAAAGAGCAAAAGAGGAGGAAAGTATAGAGGGGAGACAATAACCTAGGTGAGGGAGAGAAAGAAAGAACAAGGGAGACGGAGGAAGGGAACTAGTGAGGGAAGTGCAGTAGGAGCTCAAAAGCAGGAAATGAAATGTTTGGGGAGTAAATTAACTCTTTCCTGTCTGAACAGCCCAGTTCTTGATCTTAATGTGTGTAAAGATGTAAAGAATAAAGAACATATAATTAAGTGTAGCCAGTGTAATCAACTAATATTTACAAAGCTGGTCACAGAAGAGTTGGTTGAAACATCCTAACATCTAATATCACTGAAAGTACAAATTTACAAATGTAAAAAAAAAAAAATAATGTCAGGCCCAATAAAAAGGACATTAGTGTACTTTGTGGTGTTGTGTTGTGTCTAGTAGTAACACGTGGTTTTGCATGAACATCTTGGAGTAATGTGGGGCGTCATATTAGCATATTGGTGTAACACCCGGTGCCATATTAGCGTATCGGTGTAACATGCGGTGTGGTATTAGCGTCTCGGAGTACCTTGTTGTGTCATATTAGTGTCTTGGAGTAACATGCAATGTCGTATTAGCATATCTGTGTAACATGCGGTTTCTTATTAGCCCCTTGGAGGAACATGCGGTGTTGTATTAGCGTATCGATGTAATATGCGGTGTCGTATTAGCATCTTGGAGTAAAGTGCAGTGTTGTGTAAGCGTTTTGGAGTAACGTGCAGTGTTGTATTATTGTCTAGGTGTAACGTGGGCTGTCGTGTTGGCATTTTTGGGGTATGTGAGATGTCGTATTAGTGTCTCGGTGTATTTGCATTTTGTAATGTGGTGTTATATTAGCGTCTTGGAGTAACGTGCGGTGTCGTGTTAGCATCTCGAGTGTAATGTGCATCTGGGTGTAATGTGCATTATCATGTTTCTATCTTGGTGTAATGTGCATTGTCATATTTGTGAAAAAAAACCCAGTAACAGTTATGTTTTGCGAAAATCTTACTTTTCACATATTCAAAAATTTTCTATGATCTTTATTAACATTCACGCAACAGGAAGTGGAACATTTGCCACAAAATACAGAAGGTTCATCAGGGAGTGGAACAAGGCGTGGAGCTGCTAAAGAGGAAGACAACTGAGTTCACACACACAAAAAACTGAAGTACAGTTTGTTCACATTCAAAACAATGTTCTTAAATAACTCAGTATAAACCGTATGGATATGTAAGTTATTATACTTTACATTGGTTATGCATAAATATACAGATATTAGAGTTACAGAATCCTGTGTGGGAAAAACTGGATAATGATTTTATTCTGTACATTATTTCTTGTAAGTGATGTCACACTTCATGTAAAATTACAACAACTACATTACATGCAAAAATTTCATTAATTAGTTCCTCTGGGTACTCTGGTTTTCTCACGCAGTCCAAAGACATACAGAGTAGGCTTATTATGGTGTTTGCAAAATTGCCTGTAGTGTTTGAATGTATGTGTGAGTGTGTGCTTGTTTGACCTGTGATGGACTGCCACTCCATCCATGGTGTACCCTTCCTTGTACCCTGAGCCCCCTGGGATAGGCTGACCCTGTACAGAATAAGCCCTATGGATAATGAGTGAGTGAGTGAGAATCAACACTCGCTTACTGTTTTTTTCTTGTCTGCATTTGATTCCTCTGCAGCCTTCTGATATCTGAAAGAACAAACAAACATTTTTC
>JAQMYL010000016.1:2245640-2270769 GCA_030014365.1 Clarias pachynema | reverse complement strand
TTTAATAAGTTGGGGAAACAAAAAGATACATGACATTGATATGATGCAGGATCCTCAGCACTTTCACTTCACTGTAGTGCTCTGTTCCTGTCTAATCAGCATTACACAGCACTGATGCTTCATAAGAGTTTTATTAGAATCTGTTAATTACATTTACACCAGTTTCCTTTATAAAACATGAATCCAGAAATAAACTTTAAATTTTTGTTCATGATCTAAAACAGAATTACTGATTTGGAAAAGGATCACAAATAATGATGGCTTTTCAGGTGAAGGTAATCGCGTTCTCAATTGCACACAAAGCCATTTGACTTTGAACTGTCATCAGCTGTAACGTGGTTTTGATTAATATGAAAAGCTGGGGCATTTCAGTCCCTGGTAGCGCAACTGAAGCAGACAATCAACTGGCACTGTCAAAAGGTCTCAGGGATAAAGTTGTCCCAGGCACAAGTCAGGAGATGGATAAAAAAAGATTTCAATGGCTTTATCACTGCCTAAAGCACAATGAAGTCTATTATTAAAAAGTGGAAGGTATTTGGTACAACACAGACCCTCCCTGGATCAGGATGTCGGGATGTCACTTCAAACTGTATGATCATGTAGGTGGTAATATACTGTTTTCAGGTGTTTCTCTGCATCAGGGACGGTAGCACATCTTAGGACGAAAGGAAAATTTATGGGGCAGAATACCATCAAATTCTTGAGAAAAATCTGCTGTAATAAGAAGGTTTACCTTCCAACATGACAATGACCCAAAGCACACAGCAAAACAGATGACACAGTGGTTGAAAGACAAAAAGGTGAATGTCCTTGCATGCCCTAGTCAGAACCCAGATTTAAACCCCACTGAAAATCTGTGGAATAATGGAATAATTGGAAATAATGGAATAATTGGAAAACTGTAGTCCACAAATGGCCACCACCAAATTTAAAATAACTTGAGAAAGTTCTGAAAATATGAGTGGGCAAATATTGCAAAGTCTAGATGTGTGCAACTTTGTGTGTCATTGAGAAGGTGATTAGCTTCACCTGATTGTGTTCACAAGTCATTTTTAGGAGTGGGTGATCCTTTTCCAATGATTCTATTTTTTATTTTTTTTCTTCTATTTTGTGTGACATGTAAGTTTATATCTTTCACTTAGATAAGTTGCACCGAGTAAATACATCTTTATGAAACAAAAACTGTATCTGTCTTCATTTCAGGCTGCAAAACAAAATGTGATTATTTTAAAGAATTCTTTTCTATATCCACTGTATATGCATATATAAACATGCACAGACTCCACATGCATGGGATAATGCATTATTATTATTATTATTATTATTATTATTATCTATTCCATAATTTTGTGTAAATAAAATTCCAAAATTAGTCAAAGTTAAAACAGTGATTTGCATAAAACAGAAGAATACAAGTTCTATTTTGCTTAAAGGTCACTAAAATACCTGGATAACACTGGCTGCTTATCAGCTTACCTATCAATTTGTAAAAACTATCAAAGATGAAAAACTTTTCTTTTCATTACAAAAGAGTCCATAGAGTCCATCTTCTATATGAAATCTGGCCGCCCCCTTGCGGACTTGTAAAGTAATGCACGTTCCGAATCTGCTGCAGTTTCATATTCTGTCCAAAAGGGGGAAGCGAAATGGAGGAAAAACCCACGAAGCACGGTTAGAACATGCAAACTCCATTCACACAGACCCGAGACGGGGAATCGAACCTGAACCCCGGAGGTGCAAAGCAACAGTGCTAATCACTAAGCCACCGTGCTGCCCTCTTTAAACACTTTAAAATATATTACAAAAAATGTTTTAAAAGACGTAGTTTACTCTGTAATGGTTTATAAAGCTCTACTACATCTCATTTTCCTGATCAACAGAAATTGTTCTGCCCCCGTCCCATCCCAAAAAAAGTCAAACATAGATTAAAAACAGCTTCTTGTAAAAATTATATGATTTATGAATTCAAAAATGAACTAATATTATATGTCTTTAATGTTTTTTTTATTTCATTTGAAATAAATTTGTTGCCTAAACATAGGTCTGTATGTGAATTAATAAATGTAATAAATACAACTAACAGTTATTTCAAGTTTTATTTGTAGGAGGGTATGGTGGATTAGATTAGCACTGTCGCCTGCACCTCCAGGGTCTGGGTTTGATTCCCGTCTCTGTGTGCATGGAACTTGCATGTTCTCCCCATGCTTGGTGGGTTTCCTCCAGGTACTCCACAATCCATAGACGTGCAGATAAGGCTAATTGGCGTGTGAGTGTGTGTATGTGAATATGCCCTGCATTGGATTGGCACCCTGTCCAGGGAGGACACCACCTTGTGCCCTGAATCCCCTACGATACTATCATGTATACAGGATTAAGCGGTATAGACAGTGAGTGAGTGAGTGATTTGCATAAAACAGAAGAATACAAGTCCTATTTTGCTTAAAGGTCACTAAAATACCTGGATAACACTGTCTGCTTATCAGCTTACCTATCAATTTGTAAAAACTATCAAAGATGAAAAACTTTTCATTATAAAAGAGTCCATAGAGTCCATCTTCTATATTTTAATAAATGCAAGCTTTTAACTTTTTACACTTGTATTACTTTATTTTAAACTAAATATTGAACGACCATGGTTTTACAACAATATTTGTCCTATCCATGATTAAAAATATTTACACCCTGTGAGCATTAATATTTACTGCAACAATTGCTGTAATTTTAATATATGCTAATTTGGGTGGACTTTTTTTATTACTTGGGGAAATAAACAAGAAATAAACTATTTACATGAGCTTCATAATTTACAATCATAAGCTTTTAATAAGTTTAGCTTTTATTAGGAAACAAATAATTATGAAGTATCATCTGTGTGAGATCTGTTTTTTTTTTTGTTTTGTTTTTTAAACAATGAGAAACAAAAAGTGTGTGCTGAATAAAAACATACTTGAAACGCTCACAATAGTATCTCTAAAACAAACCCATAACAGGATGAACTGGTTGCTCTGAACCTCCTCAGGACACGTAACACACCTTAGCACGGAACCCACCTAATCCATACGCACACCAGTTTGTAATTAAAATTCTATATTATTTATATTAAAGTTTCTTTGTACCTCCAACTGAAATGTTTAAATAGAGAGTTAAGAAGCCATCCATTTGTCTTTGTAGTTAACTATTTAAGGTAAAACAGTAAGAGCTCCACCCACACAATAAGCACCCCACCCAAATAATAAGAGCTCCACCCACACAATAAGCACCCCACCCAAATAATAAGAGCTCCACTCACATGAGAGGCTCCACCCTATGTTAACCTGTTACAGAAAGTTTAACAAATGTTTATTTTAACCTTATGTTTATCTCTCTTTTTCTCTCTCTGTCTCTTGAATTTCAGTGATTTCAACTTTTTTCATTTATTTTTCTCCTTGAACTCCTTGAATTATTTACCAAAATTCATCAGGAATTAATTTGCTATTTCTTTTTTATTTATGTTTATTTAAAATGTGGGTACTGGTGGTTCGGTGGTAGGTGTTCCGCCTGCCATGTGAAAGGCCCGGGTTCGATTCCCAACCAGTGCCCAAACCCCAGCCACTGGATGCAGTGCCAGTCCCAAGCCAAGATAAATTTTGAGGGTTGCCTCAGGAAAGGCATCTAGCGTAAAACCTTTGCCAAGCTTGTATGTGCATTCTGGATTACCACTATATAAATCTAAGCCTGCGATTCTTTCACAGGTTCTCCACCAGCCGCAGTAAGTAAATGGTTAGAAAATGTTTTTTGCAGTAGTAGCTTTAGGGTTAAAATATTGGACTACTGATCAGAAAGTCATGAATTTAAACCCCTGCACCATCAATCTGTATAATGAGTTAATGTAAGTGACTCTGGAGAGAGAATAAATCTGCCTAATGCTGTAAATGGGAATGACTAGTAATTAAATTTAAACATCTCTGTTTCACCCACTTGGAGAAGCGTTCAGCAATGGCGTTGTGTTTCCCTCGACCGCTGACCAGAGACAGCTCCCTGGCGGTGATGCGTAATGACTGAGACGACCACTGCTTCCGGCTGAATGGCGCAGACTCCATTGCTTCGCCCTGACAGATAGCACAGGCACAATCATCATTTTTACATCATTTTTGTCAGTAATTCAGGAATTATTCATTCATTTATTTATTTATTTATTCATTCATTTATTTAGCGTTTTGCTTAGAACAGTAATTTTACTGATTCTGTGTGTAGAGACAGGTAGGGACTGCATGAACATATAAATATAAATATACAGTATAAAATTACACTGCTAAGGTATATCTTCAACAATCACAAAAGCGCTGCCAGACAACACCATCATGCGCATCATATTCACTCCTCAAAATAAAAAAAATAATAAATATGAATTAAAAAATTCATATTTATAAAATAAATATGAAAATAAATATGAAAATGAAAAATAAATATGAAATAAATATGAAAATAAATATGAATTAATTTTGCTAATAAATCATAAAATGTGATTTTTCACAGTCAAGTACATAGTCAATATTTTAAAAAGAAGCTAACATTTGGCTATTAAACATCAGGCTGTTTATTATCTTGGGTAAACCAGAACCAAGAGTAACTAGCAAGCTAGCTAAGATTAGCTAATACTGTAATTATATTTGGTAAAGAAGAATTAAAAGTTATCTAAGCATGCTGTTAAACATTCAAGCTAACCAATTTGATGTGAGATTATTCACTAACCACCTGACTAGCATGATTAAAATGCACAAGTAATCTTGATTGCCACCCTAGTGAAAAAAATACACTTTAGTGTTTTACAAATATTTTACAAATATTTAAATCTTCGATAGTACACTGCAAATATACAAAAAAAAAAGTTGTACAATCAATTAATATATAAAAAGTATATACTAATATCAAGCATTTACCAATTTTGCATGAACTGCAGCAGCGTTATAACTCTGCAACTACTCAACCAGAGACTAAAGTAGGGGCAATACCATTCAATAATCAGAAAACGGAGGCGGGCAGATTCGTCTGTAGTCTGTTTTCTTATTGGCTCCCCAGCCCTCCGGTTGGTTTATAATTAAGTACATACAGTAGTTTAAACTAGAATAGAATAGAATGTATTGTCTAATGTCTTATTGCCAAATCTTGTGTATGTTGCTTCTGCTATATTGCTTCAGAGCTCTTGGCCTGTCTCTGTTTAACAGCAAGAATCAACACATCATGTTTGAACTAATACTGCACCTGAATATTCTAATACTAATGTCTGTCTTTGTTCAGACTACAGTTAAAAATTTTCTATGTGAGACAAGCTGATGTTTTGTTGAACACAAATAAACTATAGTCCTGCTTTTTTTTTTTTTTTTTTATACCTTGTGTAAATTAAATCTGTTGAACTCATGAATAAAATCTGCCTCATAATAACTGATGTAATGTGTTTCAAAAACATGTTATGTTAAGCATAGAAAATGTATTCAGCTTTTGTAAATTATCTTAAACAGCTTCATTGTACTGGTAACAAATTTGCAATACAGTATTATAGAAGATGTGTGTACTATACGATATAATAAAGTATATTTCATTAACCACAAAATGTACTTTTTAAGTATTTGGAATTGGTCAGAAGTATAACAGCATGCTACTGCTGCAATAAGAGTATGTTCATGGTATATTACTTGTGTATTTGTAACACTGTAAAAAAAAAATGCTGTAATGTACTTATAACACATTAAATATATACTTTAATTTTATTAATTACTGTCAGGTATGTACGTTAGTACACACACAGCCATATGGCACATATCGTACTTTAAGTGTACGAAGTATATCTAAAGTTGTTCCACTTTAGCACACAAAAGTATACTTAATACACTTAACATTGTACTTTTGTACAATTTAATTACAACTTAAATGCACTTAGTACAAAATTAGTTGTTCCAAAATAGCAAACTTCACATATACTCGTCATTAGTCTGGAGCAAGTACACTTTAATATACTTAACATACTTTTTCATTTGGGTAGTCAGTTAGTAAAATGGATTTATATTTATATCCAAAGTTGCTAGCAAACCAAACAGCTTTAGGCTAAATATTATCTTGTTTAAATGTCATTAGCCTCATGAGGTTGTGTAAAGCAGAAGTATAGGTGCCTAGCCACCTTGAAACCTCAACAAAAATATACATATAAGGTCTCTTGCAAGCTAGCTAACATTAGTCAACAGCAGGCCAGTTTACTAGCAAAAATAAGGTAATTATGAGAATCCTGCACATTTAAGGCCACTGAGTCATGTAACGATTTCACATACATTATGTAGCTTCTGCTGGAAGTTGGAAAACGCTGAGCTAGTCAGGCATGAAGCCATTCAAATATGCTGTTGTGTTAAGACTCAAATGAGAGTCGGAGTGGCCGGTGGAAACGTCGATCAGTGGATCAGCTTACACAAAATGCCGCGCTTCCTGCTCAGAGATGAGAACAAAGGGCTTATTCTTACAATATAGTATTGATTCAAAGCAGGGGCAGGGTTGTGTTTTATACTACAGCGCTGTAGAATTCTGGATTCTGATTGGTTAGAAGTTTTTGACCATTTTTGAAAATTTTATTTAAAAAAAAAACTATAAAATTATCAAGTTTGCAAAGTTGTTTATTATTAAACATTAAGGTCAATATATTTATATTTTTAATTTTGGAAATGTAGAGCAAATGTAGGGTGTTGGTGTCATATGGTTTGAAGGGAAGCTGAGACACTGTGAAGAGCAACAGATGGACTACAGTCGGTAATGATACACCGCAAAGTCACCTGCTTAATGAGAGAAGCTGAAAAAACACCCACAAGATGTTTAGATACGTTCACACCAGGAATATAATCTCTCACACAGCTCAAGAGACTTGTTGAGATCATTGTCTCTGAATTTCAGAATTAATTCACAACTAAAATATAAACAGTTCTTAGGGAAGCTGGTTGTACATCTTGTTGATTGTGTTGAATTTTCATTGTTAAAGTTAAACATTTGTTTAACTTTTTGTTTAATTGCTCTTACTTGTTTTATTTATTTATTTATTTTTTGCAAAAATTGCTTTCACAAAATATGCACAGCAACAAACAGCAACAGAATCGGAATATCGTTATTTAGCAACACTGGCTAAGCTAGCAAGGATTACATCTATATAAAAAATGTAAAATTATTTTATATTATTATTTATAATTATTTTATATTAGCTATATTTCATATTATTATTAGCTAACTAAGATCTCTAACAAGCTAGCTAATACTGCTAAATATAGCTAATAGGCTAATAATGTGTTTGACTAAAGCTTGTAACTCAAAATTCCAGACTAGGACAAACACAATTCAGTGTCTTAACAACTAGGAATTCCTACTCAGGAAGGTTTAAGGGTGACCATGTTCAAGAATATGACATCAAGTCAGCATGGCCGCTCACATACTGAACAGTAAATAAAACTAATCATGCAGACCTAATCATGCAGTTTGCTGTTTTGAGGAAGTACTTGTACCTCTGAATTTCATGATCACAAAATGTAATATATTACTTTATCCACACATTAACTTAAACATCCATTATATGTTGGATTCCACATATTACAAATATAAAAATCTAGACTGGGCATTCAAGAACAAAATCAGTTTTTGTGTATTTTTTCCAACCTCTTTTAAACTTTTAACTAAGATTTAATTAAAGGGTGTCATGAAGTGTGTATAAATCACTGAGCACTGCAGTTACTGTAATTACACGCTAATCAGATTTCACCATCATCTCTTCTGAAACAATGTCTGCATCATCAAACAGTTTATGAGGTTCTGTTTAAGCAGCTGTTCATTCCTTTGGAGACAAAACAAAAAATGACACCTAAAACATGTCACATGTTCCCAAAACGACATTGCCGACTTCACTCACAGTAAATATTAGCGAAACCCTGTTGGTGCAAAGGTCTGTTTCTCATGACACTTTAAGTTATTAAATTCATCTGAAGTTTATAAGAATATACTCACAATAATCTTTAAGCATGCCAAGTCTACCAGAGTTAATACATAGTGCTAAGAAGTAGTGCTGCACAATTAATTGCATAAAAATGTAAAAATTTTAATCACAGTATAGACCTGTGCACAAAAGGCTGCAAATTATTATAAGTAACGGATGCATAGTCAGGACTTGCTTAGAGTTTGTCAATAACTTTAATTATCTTGATAGATAAATAGTGGCAAGCATCCTCCTAATTATATCATTTGTTCAGTAATTTGTTGTTAGCCTAGATATATAAACATATCACAGCTTAAATCACATTCCCAGTATGTGTCAATAATGTGATTTACCAGTACAATGAAGGTGATTTATTATAATCTTTTTTTAATCCAATCATGCAGCTCTATTGAGAATGAAGCACATAAGTGAGAATGTAATGATTTGCCCAAAATACTGGCCCAGAAAGATGATTCCCAGCCTTGAGAAGCTTGGCAGAAGATGAATATTCCAACATGATAATGATTCAAATCATACTGCCCAAATGACACAAGAATTTTTGAAGAAGAAACAAAGTAAAATCTACAACCTGGGCAGGTATGTCAAATGACTTGAATTAAACACCTTTGGGGAGTTTCTAGAGAGTGATGTAGAGTAACAGAAACCCCTGCAGCAAATAGCATCTGGGGAAAAAAATGTCTCTGAAGAATGACGGAACATAGCTTCAGAAACTTGTGCAACAGGTATGTCCTTCACACAGATGGGGACTGAGTAGTGAAAGATGTACCGCCTTTTGTTTCATTAAGCTCCTACTTTGGGGCCTGGATTTTTCATATAACAAATCAATGCTGTTAGTTTTTAAAATTTGTCTCACAAATTCCCTACTGAATATCAGGCCAGCTAAGACGGTCATATCCGCATACAAACATGGCGGGAACAAACTACAACTCCCAACTATCACAAACCAAAACACCTGAGTTCTAAACACACCTGCACTCAATTACCCAGGCAATGGAGATACTTTGTGAAGTAAATGCTCCCATTAGTTTTCCGGACGTTACTAAGCTGTGTTTATTTATGATTGCTTTTCCGTGTATGAATTTGCTTTGTTGTTTTTGTTTACGATATTCTGCTTGCCCTAGTGTATCATGATTTGCCGATTGACCGACTCTTGACAACAATTTACCCATGTTTGGTTTTGTTGTTCATTTGACCTCAATAAATCCTGTACTTGCAACCACATCTGTGTTGTTCCTGACACTGAAAGTGATGCACTTTAAATTATTTGACATTTTAGCGAATAATTATGTGAAAAAAATATTTGATATTTGATCCTATATAGAGGGAGACTTTAATTTGCATTGCCATCTCTAAGGTATTTTACATATTAGATCATTTTAGTTCCTAGTTTCTGTTTAGTTTACTGTCAAATTATAATTGTACAAATGATTACTTAAAACATTTTTGTCCAATTAAAATCTAATTATGTTACATGTATTCATAATTGAAGAAATATAATATTTTTTATATAAATATCTTATGGTGGAGGCGGCACGGTGGTGTATTGATTAGCACTGTTGACTTGCACCTCCAGGGTCCGGGTTCAATTCCCCGGCCAGGCTCGATTCCCATCTCTGTGTGCATGGAGTTTGCATGTTCTCCCCGTGCTTGGTGGGTTTCCCACAGTCAAAAGATATGCAGGTTAGGCTAATTGCCGTTCCCAAATTGCCTGTAGTGTGTGAATGAGTGTGTGAGCCCTGCAAAGGATTGGCACCCTGTCCAGGGTATACCCTGCCTTGTGCCCTAGCCTCCTGGGATAGGCTCCAGGTCCCCGCAACCCTGAATACAGGTTAAAGTGGTATAGAAGATGAGTGAGATCTTATGGTGGATATTCAAATGAAACATTAAAGAAATGGGCAAAATATTCAGCACAATGTTAAAGCTACTGTTAAAGTAGCTAAAAATGAAAGGAACCTTTTACACTGTTGCAATAATATGCAATAATCTCATATGCAAGTGCATTTGACAATACTGTTCTTGCAAGAACTGTTCCAAAACAGCTTCCATTCTGGTCTTAAAATAACAATTACATAATTCCATATGTGTTTTCATAGTTCGGAAGTCTCCAGTATTGTCCTACAATGTAGAAAAGAAAAAAAAAACATTTGGCAGGTACTGTATGTGTTATATTTTTACTTAAACAGCGTAAAGTCCCTGTGAAAATGTAAATAAAGATATTTTGCATGTCACGTTCACCTTCTGAAACAAGGAAATGGCAATCAAGGCCCTAAAATGCATCCTACCTAGGAAAACTGAATGAATGAAATGAGTGCATTTATTCCCAACTTCCAAGGCTGCTCTCAAAGCTCTGGTTTACATCACATTTATCCTTTATTAGTCACAGTATGATGTGTCATTCTTTATTATTTATTGAGAATACAGTATATTGAAATGGCTGTGTTTATTGCAATTTATTGGAAGTCTAATCTTTATTTGATCAGCTATCAAACAGTGCCTTCAGTTTGTCTAATTTCTCAACAAAGACTCCAAAAGTCTTCTAATTCTTGTCAAGGAAGCCTTTTCTGAAAGGCGGTAGGAATGCTAAACCACCTGAACTCATAAGAAAATTGTGCAAATTCAAACAAACAAGTACAATTTGAATTGTTCTTAAATGGAGAACCCTTTCTGTTTTTGAGTGTGGGTTTGAGGATAAGCAAGGAACAAAACACTTAGTTTTTTCTTTTTTTCCCCCTCATTTATAAACTTTATTACGGGGGTAAGCCTAAGCAATAAAAGAGTTTGGTGAAAACAGAAAAGTTGATGATAGTCCATGGTCTTAAATGTCCCCCTTCTAATTTCCTAGATTTAATTTGTCTTCCTCTTTCTAACTCTTGTCAATTCTCCTCATATTCCAAGATTACTCATGTGCCTTTTATGTTATCGAACACTAACATGGCTGATGAGAACTTGTTCATAAGGAATATAAACACTAATCCAACCCTAACAATAATCTTTATAGTTTTTCCATCTAAACCATGAGCCAAGCTCTGTATGACTAAACACATAGCTGTTAGACTTTGTATGAACTGCTACTGTAACTCTAGTTTTAGTGGGACATTCAGGACAGCTCGTGACCTAATCCTCCATCCCATTATCTGTTTAATCTTTATATTATTTTCTTGTAAAAACAACTGAGACAGAACTGTCAAAATCATCAACATTTTCCTAAGATATGATGATAGATTACAAAGAAAAGAATCCATATGATGAAGGATACATTTATTAGACTTAGCACTACCTTTATAACCAGAACTTTTATGAGCTCCTCCTTACACTCCTTCTTACTTGTGATATAACCATGCCCTGAGTGCTATTACTAACCTTCTTCTCTTTATAAACATAAATTGAGGAACAAATTTAGGAGTCGTAAGGATCACCTGAGTAAAACTTTGCATCAGCTTTAAATATTTTAGGTGAGATTTTGGGCAGCGCACTCACAAGGAGGAACACAAAGGTGCACAGTTCACAAAGCTAATAAAGATTCAATATTATATCGTTATTTGTTGCGAAGCAACAGAAAAGCTGGTACACTACATTAGCGATGAGTAATGTGTTTGCTCAGGTTGTTGGCTTGCATTAGACACTCAACAAATCTGCAACAATAAACAGAGGAATCCTAACATGTGACGTTATTGTGAAGTGTAGTTCACTATGCACACAGCCTCTGGCCTCCTGGCATACAGGACTTTGACCTGGGAGTGTCTGTTACCTCACCATCTCCCAGATGATGAGATTTGTGAGTGTATGTGCACGGGATGTGTCTCAGTTATGCTTTATCCTGAACTTGAATATAATAATATAATTCTTACAAGAGCATCAAGAACAGCGCCACCGTCTGACAGTTTGATGTATCTACCCCGAAATCACACTGTAAATACACTCAAACACACTCTGGAATGTGATTAAAGGCCATACATACATTTTATACTGTAAATAATAACAATGATCTTATTTCGACTCAAGCCTTATTGACTTATTATCTGACTCGACCCTACATGATAAACACTGTTTTACTTTGATGACATTGTTTCCATTTATTTCTCCATTTAAATAAAAATATAAATGACAAAATAATTTAAGAAGCAGCAGCGCTCATTCATTATGTTTAAAAAGGAAGTGAACACTTTCCTGGCTTTGCCTGAGATGAAAATAGTTTCCAGTCTGCTGCACTGACTTTGGTACATTTTCTCTGATATTTGACATCCAAGAAAAGCACAAACGGAGTCCGTACTGTGAACGCTGAATAACAGGGCTGCACTTAAATGCTTTAATTGTTGCTTTTTATTATAGGTTGTATAGATAACATTTATAGCTTTTTAAAACACACAGAATGTCTGAAATCTTATCAGATCAGAAGTCTTGATCTTACAGCAAAAAGCTAGATAATGCAATGCTATGCTGCATGGATTTCGAGAAAAAAAAACTTCACTGACAAAATGCCTTCCATTTTTTGACCTTAATACCTTTAAAATTCAGTCAACCAGTTTGGAAATTTCTTCAAATATGTGGTAACTGAGCTGAGTTATTTTGTACCGGAAATTCAGGAATGCTACCACAGACAAAAGGAGCTGCTTTGAAAATGGCAAAAAATTGAGTCCATGACATGCCTTTCTAAAAGTAGAAGTAGAAATCTGCACCAGGGTCCACATCGGCATCAGACCCAGGTACAAAGATGTGGCCTAAAGTCTTTTATGTGATTAAAATGATAATATACTTTTCTAAATATCTGCATCTCCAAAAGGTTTGCTTTTTTTTAAGTTAAACTTTGTTTCAGTTAAAGGTTCTGTGCAGACCCTGTGACAGAATGTTTCCTAAACACAGAAGAACTATGTTGGAAGATAAGATCCATTAACACCATTTGTAGGAGGATTTCTAAAAGACTAGACTGGATCTGTTTTCAATAAAGGCATTTGCAACATACAAATTCAAACAAATGAGAAAAAGAAAGCAAATTTGCTTGAAAAACAAGTGACACAAAACATCACAATCAACTTTTTTTTTATACTTCCGTTGTGTTTCATGTGATTCATTGTTAACATTTCAATCAGAAAGAAGAGAGGCCACACCCACATCACTGAGACAGACAGCCGCATTTGTCACAACTTTGTGTACTCCTCTGCACAGATTGGTGCAGTGCTGCGTTTAAAGATGTCTCAGAAGCAACTTCCGGCAAAAATAGAATTCTATGTAATATAATTATATGTAATAAAATGTAAACATATCTTTAGTGAAGCAGCATGGAAAGCCACTAACGACAAAATCTTATGCCACACCTCCTTTACTAAAACAGAGAGACACTAAAGCCATGCTTCCTTTACTGAACCTGAAAGACACAAAGGCCACACCCACTTTGGTACTATTGCCACATCTCTTTCATTTTACCACAGCCCGAATCTGTAGAACCTTAATTTACACAGTCTCTTCCCTTTTGCGAGCATATTAATAATTATAAGTGCATTTATAGTGGTTTTACAGCCACAGGTTTATGTTTACAGCCACAGCACCATCGCCTTACACCTCCAGGGTTGAGGGTTTAATTCCCGCCTTGGGTCTGCGTGAGTGGAGTTTGCATGTTCTACTCTTGATGATTAGACAAGCAGATTAGTCTAACTGGCATTCCCAATTTGCCCGTAGTGCATGAATGAGCGTGTGAGTGTGCAGGTGTCCTGCGATGGATTGGCACCCCATCCAGGGTGTACCCACCTCATGCCCTAAGTCTCCTGGGATAGCCTCCAGCCCCCCCGTGACCCTGTATGAAGTGGTACAGATGATAAGTGAGTGAGTGAGTGAGTGAGTGAGTGAGTGAATGAGTGAGTGAGTGAGTGGGTAACTGGTTGTGCAGTTTAAAGGTTAAAGTTACTGGACTATAAAACTTCTCTGCTGCTGTGTCTGACTTTTTTGCCTCCATGGATGTCTCACAGTGAATAATAAACAGATAAACCAATAATCTTTACACCTGAACTTTGTTCAGCACCGTCCCACAAACCACAAGAGCAAAATATGGAAATCTGAACTTCGACTGAGCAACTCATGGTTTAAACGCCTGAGTCACGCACTTCATCACACTTCAATGACCAGAACATTTAGCATGATGATTTACCATATCATTCCTTCTAGTTAATTATTGTGCTTAAATCTGGACAATATATAAAATACACATGCAAGAGGTATTAAAATATAATAAAGCTATTTTTGTCTTGTTGCTTTCTTTTAATACTTAATTATTTAATATTCAGATTGTTTGGGTGCTGTGGGTTGAAGGGAATCGTAGTTGTTTGTCCAGTGCATCCCAGGCTGGTTCTGGGAATGTGGATGTTCTGGTGCCTTTCTACCATGGCCAGAATTTTGAGCTGCATTGGCTTTTCTGTGGGATCAGACCAGATTGGCTGGCATTTGGTCCCCACAGGCATGGGTGAGCCTTGGGTGCCTATGATCCTGCCACCAGTTTACTGGTATATAATTGATATACAGTATCAGTGGTAATGTGGTAATATTTTGGGGTGTTTTGTTATGGCTGATTGGTGTATTTCTATATGCTCACAGTGTAGACTGGTGTTGATTGGTAAAATTCACTGACTCTGAAATATTGTTAATACACCGCAAGTGTTTTCACGTTTTAAGGTTTGGCATGTTGTGAAAAATAATTTGCAAGCTGCAGGTCACAGTAAGTTTACCTTAATGACAGTAACACACCTTGTTTAATTAATAGCTTTATAACATGAGCTGCGTTACAGCACTGGGAGGGAAACGATTTACGCTAACTATACTGACTCAACACTGAAGTAGGTTCATCTTGTACTTGTTTAGGTATCTGTTATTGTCTCTTATTTCATTTCTAAACACATTATGTTAATATGATGTATCAAGATCACATGTACAGTACATAATATAATAAAAACTATGATCATTATATACAACATATAATATGCCACTCTAGATAAATAGGAAATTCCTGATAAAATTTATATCAAGATAATATTTTCATGGGAAACACTCTTCAGTTACATTGTGTTCACTATTATTATTACTTGATGAATGATTTGTTTGTCTCTGGAAAAAAAAAGTGTCTCAAATACAGATTTTAAAGGCAGTCACTGTGGTCATTGAAATTGAAACTAGAGCCATGCAAAAGTAAAAGAAGATCAAGAAGATATTGTCAAGATAAAGCCTGAGTTTACTCAAAAGAAAAAAAAAAGGAACGACAGAAATGTGTTTGGTTTCATCAGATATACCTGTAGAGTCATGACCACTGACTGCAAGAACACAAAGGCCTTTGTTTCTTAAAATAGGAGGAAAAACAGACTTGTCTTTTGAGGATAAAGTGCTGAACAGAATCTCCGTCCTTCACACCATCAGTTTGTGAAATGAAACAACAAATGAAATATTTTCTTCCTTCATTCAGCTTTTACAGACAGGTTATTGTGATCATCACACACACACACACACACACACACACACACACACACACATCATTTTAGTGTTAAGACAAAACCCACCTGATATTTGAGCTGCTTCTCGTCTGGATTTTTTCTTGTTTTAGATTTTGGTCATTCCTCAGAATTTCTCTGGTTATTTGTAAAACTATTGAAACTCTACACACCTTCCTTGAGTCACCTGCTTCCACAGAAAGGCAGTCGAAGAGACAGAACAGGCAACAAGACACCTGACACTCCTGTTCTGTGCGTGTGTGAGTGAAGGGAGGCGCTAAGGCACAGCAATACAGTGGCAGAGCAGGGCTGTGTCTCATTCCCTCATCCACTGCTTTGCTTAACCCTCACTACTTAAGAGTACTTCAAAGGACACAAGATAATTACTTCTCCATCCAAAGCACTCCTGTCAAGTCCTGAAGAGCACTAGATAGGGTGACACTATACATACCCAGGAAATATCATGTTACTACTTGTTAGGTTTGTTGGCCACAACAAAAGCACTGTAGGAATCCCAGTTAGCTACTGGCTATAGGCAGTGGCTCAAGGACCATAGTTCAAGGACCAGCACTAGCACCATGATAACATGCAATTTTTCTCTACTAGTCATAGGGGGGACTACATCCTTACAATGTTTATAGGGCACTATGTAGGGTACAACACTCTAGCTACTCTAAAAACCATTACTTCTTCTCTAATAGCTATACTGAGGGCTTTCGGTGTTCACTACATACTGAATGAGGTCTTGGATCCTACTTTACATTAAACATGCATCAAATTTCCCAGCCTGTTTGCTGCTCCACATATTGAGCACTAGGTAATGTAAATGTTAATGAGTTCTCTATCCTGAGTAGCTTCAGAAGTTTAAATTGTACCCTACTAGTAATATGGGATTGGGTATAAAACAATGATTTCTCCATCAAAAGCACCATAATAATCCAAAATGTGTCCCCCTTAAGTTTACAGTGCACTATAGGGTATGAAATAAAGCTCCCAGCACACTGATCATTTGTATGCCCTAAGTAGTAGACTTAATAATGTTTTACTTAACTGTTAAAAATAAAAATAATACAACAACTACTACTACTACTGCTACTATTACTACTACTAATAATAATAACTTTTAGGTGCACACACTACATAAAAAAACATGTCTCCTATGCCCTATTCACTTCTCTTACACTCAAAGAATGGCAATGTATCCTTGAGTGTAGCGCTAACATTAAACATACTGAGTGTAGCGCTAACATTAAACATACTGACAGGTGAAGAGAGCAACACTGATTATCTCATTACAGCATCACCTGTCAGGGGGTGGGGTATGTAAGGCAGCGAGTGAACATTCAGTTGTTGAATATGATGTGTTGGAAGCAGAAAAAACAGGCAACCATAAGGACGAGTTGTGATGTCTAGACAACTGGATCAGATCGTTCCCAGCCCCATTCTGTAAATACCAAAAGTGTTCAAAGGAAGGAGAACCGGTAAACTGGCAACAGGGTCATGGGCTCACAGGGGTCACTGATGCACATGGGGAGCGTAGGCTGGTCCATCTGGCAATGAAAAGGTGAAATGGATTGAGGAACATGACAGAGTTTAAGGTAATGAATACAGATTCCTCTGATCTCAAAAATGTGAGATGTGCCAAAAACAAAACAAAACAAAACAAAACAAAAAACAGTCTGATCCATGGAGTCTCCACATTGCAACTTACAGACTTAAAGGATCTGTTACTGACAGGTTGGTGCCAGATACTACATACACCTTTAGAGAACTACACATAACTAATAATCAGTGTATGTGAAATGCTTTGTATAAAGTTTTTCTGATCTAAGAATTTGTATAAATGTGTATGTTTTAATTTTTATATATGTTTTATTTAATACTAACATGTGCAAGGGATTAAATGAAAAAGGTATCATCAAAGGTGATGATTACCGGAAAAGTAAACAATGTGTAAAATCGATTGTACAGATTAAGATGAAAATTATTTTATATTATTATTATTATTATTATTATTATTATTATTATTATAACATTTTAATTACTTATTTGTCTGTTAATGTAAAGTAAATAACTCACTAAAGGGCATAGCGGGAGTCAGTAGGAGGCAAAATGAGACATGACCCAAAAGTGGTAGAACCTGATTACACGACACCAGGTGACCTTGGGCGTTGCATTTCACATGCCAAGTTTCCAGGTGTGTGTGTGTGTGTGTGTGTGTTCTTGTTTATACTCATATCTTATTCCTAACAATAAAATACTAGTTAAATCACTTGGTATATTTTACCAATACTTCATTTTAATAAAGCATAATCATTTTATATGTATTTATTTTTGTATTGATTTAACTTTATACCTTAATTTCATTTCCATTATTGAGTTATTTATTATATGCACAGAATCATATATATTATTGTATCCATATTATTAATTATTATTAGTTGTAGTATTAATAGGAGTAAAAAACATTCTTTCCCTGAGAACATTAAATCCCAGAGTCGGGGTTCTTTGGGTTCCCTAGGACACACACACAAATCCTCAGAAAAAAATAAAACAATGACCAATTCATTTGTATTAATTAATACAGTGTGTGTGTGTGTGTGTGTGTGTGTGTGTGTGTGTGTGTGTGTGTGTGTGTGTTTGGATTTGTATTAAAAGACATCATCCATGGCAGTCAGAAGAGACAGAAGCTGCATTCAAATGATCTATTCAAATCTAAGTCAAGGTGGTTTACAGAATATCTACACACACACACACACGCACACACACACACACACACACACACACACACACACAAAAAAAAAAAAAAAACACTGCGCTGAAATAAATCCCGGTCCCCGGTGGCACTGCATTGAATGCCAAATAACAATGTGTGTGTGTGTGTGTGTGTGTGTGTGTGTGCCTCTCTCTCTCTCTTCCTCTCTCTCTCTAGGGAGTGGCTGTGTCCCAAATCCCAATTCCTGTATTAGTGCACTAATGAAGAGTGTATAAGGAATAAAATTAACTTCTGGAATTTGCATCCTATCTAGTGCACTAAATGTACTAGATTTCTAATGTTGTAATATTCAGACATCAGGAATATATTAATGGCTCACTAATATATGTAGTGCACTATGGTACCAAGGGCATGAAATAAATATGAAATGTGAAATCCTGGCTGCTACACCCTATGGAGTACACAGAGTATAAAATGCAGTATCTATCCAGTGATGGAAACTTCAAAGCACTTTTTGTAAGTCACTCTGGATAAGCGCGTCTGCCAAATGCCTAAATGTAAATTAAACAAATATAAATTTTCACAAAGTATGCTGCTTCTGTGTTTTCTGTGTTTTTTAGATCTTTTTTGTCAGATGGTACTATGGTAAACTGAAGTGTAATTACAAGCAATTCAAAGGCTTTTACTGAAAATTACAATAAGTTTATGCAAATAATTAATATTTGCAGTGTTGACCCTTCTTTTTCAACTCCATCAATCTTGTGTCATGCCAACAGTAAAGAAACCTGGGACCATTTATGTGTGGGGTTGCTTCTCAGCCAAGGGTGTGGGCTCACTCAAAATTTTGACTAAGAACACAACTATGAATAAAGAATGGTACAAAAACATAATTTGAGTGTAACTTCTCCCAACCAAGAACAGTTCTGTGACGAGCAATGCCTTAATGGAGCGCCTTGCCATAAGGCAAAAGTGATACCTATGTGTCATGGAGAACATTCATTATGCAAGTATGGGCTGTCATCAGTCAGGATGTGGCCCAGAAGTTGATTGACAGCATGCCAGGTCTCAAAGGTCTTGAAAAAGAACACTGCAAATATTGACTCTTTGCGTAAACTCAATGTAATTGACAATAAAAGCCTCTGACACTTATGAAATGATTGTAATTATACTTCTGTATATCATAATAACCTCTGATAAAACGATCTAAAAACAAAGAAGCAGCAGACTTTGTGAAAATTAATATTTGTATCATTCTCGAAAGTATGGGCCATGGCGGTAGTGCACTGGGAATTCTGTAGGGAATGACATGATAACATGATGACTATAGTATAGTAAAGTACACTATATTTACTTGTTGTTGGTCTTTCGGGTGCTCCCAACAAGGGGTCACCACAGCGGACCATCCAATCCGCACACAAGCTTAGCACAGGTTTTTATGCCGGATGCCCTGACGTAAAATTTTATCCGGGCTTGGGACCGGCACTGCATCCAGTGGATGGGGTTTGGGCACTGGTTGGGAATCAAACCTGGGCCTTTCACATGGCAGGCGAAACACCTACTACTGAGCAATAGATTATATTTAATTATTTGTACTAAATTAATATTCATACACTGTAAATAGTATCATACACTGTAAATCTAAGGCTTGTGTACATTATGTAGTGCACTATTTTTTATGGAATCACAGAAAGCTGTAATAAATATACTAGAATTTGTAATATATGTTTATAGATCTTCTACACACTATGTAGTGTACTATACTGTATGCCAGAAAGAAGCCCCTTGACATTTCCTTCCCTGGTGTATACAGTGCAGTATATACTGTGCACTAATAAGAGTCATTCGCCAGAAGTTCAGAAGTTATATTTACACAGGGAAAGGTCCTTCTATTTAGAATAAGTTTATGCAGCTTTGCTTTGTTTAAATCACCTGTGTGTAGTTTAGCAGTTTTTCAGAAGAATCTGGACTATTATGTTTAATCACGAACACAACTTTAATCCTGAAAAAAAATCAGGGATAGAAAATGCAAATTGAAGGAAATATCATATTTTCTTGTCTGTGAATTGTAATATAATGTGACATAAAATTAAGAGATGAATTGGAAATGAAAATTAATGAGAATTAAATCATAATATAAAAAAAAAACATAGTGAGTGTTAATTAAACAAAATGGTTTCTGTACTCACTATTCATCAGCACTGAGGATAGCACTCACCACACTGAAATCTGAACACAGAGGTGCAGAACTTCAAATTTTCTAAATACACCCCTAAAAGTTTCTCATCTGTATTACAGATTCTGCTCACTACTCTGAATATGTACACTACACAATGATGTGAGTTACAGTTCAGTAGCTGAAACTGTATTTTAGATGTGATATAAACAGGCTGTACATGAATTAATGAATGCATTAATTAATTAATGAATAAATTAATCAATGAATTGTTGAAGTAACAAATAAATTATTTAATTAGTGAAGTAACAAATTAATTAATTAATTAGTTCATTAATTTCTTCATTAATACTCTTCTCTCTGACTCACGCGTAGTGTGTGTGTGCATGCGTGCGCACTTGTATGAGTGAAAGTCTTTATTCGATTAAACTGGTGTGTGTGTGTGTGTGTGTGTGTGTGTGTGTGTGTATGTGTGCGCATGTGTGTGAAAGTCATCCTACACAGTTGCCCCCTTCCTTCTCCTCTCCTCTCTCTGGCTTTGTCAGCAATCTGGTGTGTGTGTGTGTGTGTGTGTGTGTGTGTGTGTGTCCATGAGACTGTGTGTGTGTGTGTGCATGCGCTACCTCCCCCCACTTCCTCCTCCTCTCCACTCTCAATCACTACAAACACGATTCTTTTCAAAGGTAAAGTGCAGGTTAATTTGTTTTAATTTTTTACATAACATTTTGTATTAATTCTTTTTATATGAATCTTTTTGGGTTGTGGAACAGATCATTGGAGTTTCCATTATTTCAAATGGGGAAATTCGCTTTGATATACGAGTGTTATGATATACAAGAACGCCTTAGGAACAAATTATGCTTGCAATTAACTTAAATAAACAAACATTCTTATATAAAAAATAGTCTACATAAATAAAACTCTTATTAAAAGAGTTAATGAGAAATCCTTAAATAAAAAAGTTAGCTTTACATAAAACATAAACTTTAAAGAAATAATCATTAAACTTTTAATTATAGGTAATTCATTTTTTAAGTTAACTTTAAATATTTATTTTATTAATTCTTTTAGTCAAGACTTTTATTTATCTAGAATTGACTTCTTTTGTCCAAAGATATTTTTAAGTTGACTGGACCAGGTGTACGTAATTGTGCTGTGTTAGTAACACTTTCTACTCCCTATATGGTGCAGAATGTATTTTGTTCATTGCAATTCAGACCAAGAATTCCTGAAATGGAAAATTCCTTATCCTAAAATGTCTCTGGCTCCATTTAGTGGCCACAATGTGAATAAACAAACAGAGAAAAACACTTCACATGTCCAATTTTTATTTCAGTACAAAATGTAAAAAAAAATATATAATTAAAATAAATATAAATATTTAGTTCTCAATAAATCCAGATGGAATGGCGGTTACAGTGCATTCAAAAATACAAGAAACAAAACAAACAAAAAAGCAAATATTCTATGCCCTTTTATTCCATTGAATGTGCAGCTAAAAGAGTTGGTGCATAATGGCACTTTAAAAAAAACATCCTTTAATATAAAGTTATTAATATCAGTTTTTAATCATATCTGAATTTTCTTTTCAACCATAGTAAAAAATTAAAAAATAAAGAATTTTTTTTTACTACCCCCCCCAAAATGGTAATTTCTTTAGCAGGATAGAGAAAAAACTACTTTTTTAAATTTCACATTCAGAATAATACTAATTCAAAAAAGGAATGTTTAAGCTTACAAAACAAATATGTAAAACAAAATATGACACATGGTATCATAATAATAAGTGGATGTCCTTTACATTGAATAACATAGTTCAATACTCCTGCATCGATGCGATTAAAATGCACCCATAAAAATTAAACTGTGCTAAACAAAAATTATGGGTCAATGCACTCCGCCTACCAACAAAGTGACCAGATAGGAAACGTTCACAACGTTCATGTACTCCAGTGGGAGCTGATCAAAATAACAAGGATGAATCAATTTTAAAAGACTAAATTTTTCATCATGTGTACACAACTGTTAAACTAAAGTTTTAAGAATTAAATTTCACCTTCAAAATTTGGAAATCAACGGTGCCTTGAATGACAGTTTTGAAAGTGAAACGTTGAGTTAACCGATCACTATTCACTCTTCACTGAACTGAAATAAAATCCTAACCTAATTTTCTATGCTCATTTTAACCCTTCCAGAATTTTTCTTCTTCAGACCATGATTTTGAAAGGTGCTTCTGAAAAAAAGAAACAACCCACAAACATTTTTATTTCAGTAATGTATTTAGACTTGGGTTAGCACTCGTACATAAACACACATTTGTAATATTTACCTGCAGGGTCCTGTGAAGATCTCTGTCTCGTGCACCATTTGTACATAACGGCTGTTAGGATCGTGATGAAAACCACAGCAGCGGTGCTGCACAGAGCCATGTACATTATCGGCAGGTCACGTGGGGCAATGGGTGGTAACCTGAAGGCCAGGAATAACACATTAGTAAGTGTTTATTACATGCTCTATAAGATTTTCTTGGTTCTTCATAACAAGGAATGGTGTGAATGTCTTACGTGGTCATAGAGCTGGGGGGGATAGTGGTTGTGTGGGGCTCTGTAAAAATAAATAACAGTACAGCAAGCAAGTAATTAAATGCATGTTAATTCAGCATCCATAATGTACTGTAAAAATTATAATAATTTGTAAAAATTTTTGACTTTTGGGAGAGTCACTTAGACTCAGCCTGCCTTGTTCCTATTGGTTAAAACTTTCATGTGACCAGCACTAAGCTCAGAAAGTAAATAACCAGAGCTTTTGGATTATTAAACCTAACTTTAACCTCTTAAAATGCATGAGGTTTTGTTCTTTAATGAGATATTAAAGTGTAATAAAAAACTCCTGGCTATGCAGTTACATACCAATACAGTAGCACTACCTCAGCATGGATTCGTTTCATTATTATTATTTTTTTATTCATTTAATTTTATACAAAGAGGGAGCTTACTTTTTACATACATTTTCATAAAGTCTGGGGTGTGTTTGCATGGTGTGTTTATAGTAAAACAATCCAGGCTGGCATGCTGTAATGTGACTCAGCGTGAAGTTGAGGGAGCTTGTTTCTACTTGAAGCATGGGTGTACGTGCAGAAGACATGGGAAAGCGGGTGGTGTTGTTCACACATGCCTGATTATTACCGTGTATGTCTGGAGAACTGAAAATGAAAATTTCTAAATGTTTCAAAGTCAAAACACAGTTGCTGGCCAGGTCTCCTGGACAAACTGAATAATATTTATTGATGACGTTAAACACACTGATAAGCTCTGTTATAACTTGCTATTGTTTATTTTACTGTTGGCATGGGCTGGGGTTTGATACAAAACTTCTCACCTAACATTCAAAAGTGTTTATTAATCTAGAAAAAACTGACTTTTTCCTAGGTGACGTGAGAGCTAGTTTATTTAGTGCAAGCGAATTGTCTCCCACTGAAGATGTACATCAGCCAGAAATAGTACATGCTTGCTTTATATGGAATATTTAAAAGCACATTTTGTCATTGCAGCAATATTTATATTTATATTTATAAGTTATTAAATGCCCAAACAGTGACTTACTGGAAAGCATTGTCGCCTTGTACCTCCAGGGTCCAGGTACAATTCTGGCATCGAGGTGCATGTGTGTGTGTGGAGTTTAAATGCTCTCCCCTTGCTTCATAGCTTTCCTCCGGGTTACTCCGATTTCATCCAACAGTCCAAAGACATGCAGATGAGCCTAAATAGTGTTCCCAAATTGCCCGTAGTGTGTGAATACACATGTGAATGTTGACCAGAGGTCCTACCATGTTTGTAAAAATGGGAACAAATACAATTGGCCTCCACAGACCCTAGTACCTACTAAGGTACCTCGATGAATGGATGGAAGCTATTAAATGAACGAAAGAATGGCATATTTTGCAGGAAAAAAATTGGTTTATACAAGGTTGTGAGGGGCCTGGAGCCTATCCCAGGAGACTGCCAGGAGGCAGGGTACACCCTGGACAGTGTGCCAATCCATCTCAGGGCACACACTCAGACACACACACATGCACATACACACTCATTCACACACTGAGGGCAATTTGAAAACTCCAATTAGCCTAATCTGCATGTCATTGGACTGTGGGAGGAAACTGGAGTACCCGGAGGAAACCCACCAAGAACAGGGAGAATGGGGAGAACAAACTCCATGCACACAGGCAGGAAATGAACCTGGCCGGGAATCAAACCCGAACCCTGGAAGTGCAAGGCGACAGTGCGAACCACTTAACCACCATCGCCTTATTTATATACTGTATAGTTAGCACTGAGGCCAAAATTGGTTTCTGTTGGTTTCAGAAGCAGTGATGAAGGACTTTGCCAGTTTTTCAGAAACTGTGTGCACTATGTTTATCTGCTAATGCATGTTATCTGGCATGAAGTTCTCTTGACCCCATTAATCCCTTAGAGTCAAGTTGTGGACATTGATCACTAAAGTGATTTATTTTTGTTCAGCTAACTGGACATTGGACTAACTCTAACTGAAAACCTACATGTAAACGATTGGCATCCAGACGTTAACACATTTCTCTGTAACACTAAATTGTTTTCAGTGTTTCCCCGTGGAAAACAAACAAGGGCCGTGCGGCCCCTTCAGTGGACTTTGACTATGCATATTGTACAAACTTTGATTAACTTGCACAAATGTTCACACACACACACACACACACACACACACACACACACACACACACACACACACACACACACACACAC
>JAQMYL010000016.1:2213933-2233376 GCA_030014365.1 Clarias pachynema | reverse complement strand
AGCTTCCACATGAGGTGCCTGCGGCGCATACTACAGATCAAGTGGCAGGATAGGATCCCCAACACCGAGGTGCTGGAACGAGCCGACATGAGCAGCTTGCATGCAGCTCTCAGTGTGAGACGTCTCAGGTGGCTCGGCGATGTCAAGAGAATGGACACAGGCCGCATTCCCAAAGACCTCCTCTACGGTGAGCTGGCCAAAGGCAAAAGGAAAACAGGGCGCCCAAAACTGCGATTCCAAGATGCCTGCAAGAAGGACATGAAGCAGTGCTCCATCAACCCCAACTCATGGGAAAGTCAAGCAAACGACCGCCTAGCCTGGAGGCTCGCAGTCAGGCAGGGTACATCGTACGCAGAGGCTGAGCGAAACAAGAACGCCACCCAGAAAAGATCCGGGCGGAAGCAGAGGCTACAACAGTTACAACAGCCATCCGCCTTCACCTGTATCAAGTGCGGCAGGGACTGCCACTCCCGAGTCGGACTGCACAGCCATTCTCGGTCACAGCCAAATGAAAAGTCTTTAGGTTTTGAACACATGATATATGAACTATACTGTATTAGACTTTGTCCAGATTTCGCAATGAAAACCACAGACACACATTCACACACGCACACACACACACACACACACACACACACACAGAGTTTCTGAATGCATTGACTCATTGTTCCTCTGAACCCTCTTTCTATCAGTAATAACAATTTCATGTTTCTGCACATGCCCATGTTAATGTCTTTTCACTACACTTCTGTTTATAAACAGAACTGTACATTACTTCATATATAAGCTGCCACTCTGCATCAGGTTTTATCCTCATTCCTCTGCTCTTCCTGTACACTGTGAGCTGTTTGTTTAAATGTTACAGTGTACCTTGAAAAAATAAAATTAACCCGGTTTGCGAGCATTCCGCAAGACGAGCAAAAATTTTAAAGAAATTTTGACTTGAAAAACAAGCAAGTCTTGGTTTACATGTAGCGAGTATCATGTGGCACGCATGCGCTTCTTGTTTTGACACAGAGCGTCACGTGATCATGTGAAGTTTTCATTATTTCTTATGGGGAAATAAGAGCTTCACCTGTGGGGAAAAAACTTTGATTTATGAGTGTTTTGATATACGAACACACTTCTAGAACAAATTATGCTCGTAATCCAAGGTTGCACTGTATATATAGTGCGTAAATTATGGTGTGATCAGCCTGTAGCACTGCTGAGGTGTTTTTGAAGACCAGGTTGCTTTGATAGCAGCCTTCAGGTCGTCTGTATTGTTGGACTTGATGTACCTGTATATTCTCTATGGGTTTCAGGTCAGGCAAGTTGTCTGACCAGTCAAGCACAGTAATACCATGGTCAGCAACCCAATTAGTGGTAGTTTTGCCACTGTGAACAAGTGCTGAGCACTGCAGGAAAAGGAAGGCTGCTACGCATCAGATGGAAGCATCAAGTACTCTAAAATTTCCTGGTAGACACTGCGTCGATTTTGGACTTTGGTTTAAAACACAGCAGATGACATAGCTCCCAGAATTATTACTAACTGTGGAAACTTTACACTGGACGTCAAGTAGCTTGGATTCTGTGCTTCTCCGCTCTTATTCCAGACTCTGGGAGCTTGATTTTCAGATGAAATGCAAAATTTATTTTTATCTGAAAAGAGGACTTTGGACCACTGAGCAACCATCCAGTTCTTTTTTACCTTAGGCCAGAGGAAAAAAGAACTGGTATTGTCTCTGGCTTGATGCTAGGAATGTAACAATATATATAATGTAGAGGGGAAAAATAAGGCTTTCTGATTTTTCTAAATTTATTTGGGTGCATAGGATGGCTTGAGTTGGTGTGGGATTTCCCGGCCTGAAATTGTGTTCCAGTTTTCCCCATGTGTGTACTGAACTAGACCAAAAGATGCATGGTATTTACAGTGCCAGGCAAAACTATTCATACCCCTTGAACTTTTCCACATTTTCTCATGTTACAACAACAAATGTTACACAAACAAAAGTGGAAGGAAAATTATAAAGGTTTTCAATTTTATTTTATTTTTACAAATAAATATCTGAAAAGTGTGGCATGCATTTGTATTCAGCCCCCCTGAGTCAATACTTTGTAAAATCACCTTTCGCTACAATTACAGCCACAAGTCTTTTGGCGTATGTTTCTACCACTTTGCACACCTAGAGAGTAAAACGTTCAAGTGTCTTGGTAGATTTGCCGTTGTGCCATATCCTTTACATTTCCAAATGAGGGATTGAACAGTGCTTCTTGAGTTGTTTAAACTTGGGATTTTTTTTTATAACCTAATACCGCTTTCAACTTTTCCACAACTTTATCCCTGACTTGTCTAGTGTGTTCCTTGGACTTCATGATGCTGTTTGTTGACTAATGTCCTCTAGGTTAGACAATAAACCTCAGAAGTGTTTGTAGAGGCTTTCATAGAACAGCTGAGATTAAATTATGCACGGGTGGACTCTAATTACTAATTAGGTGAATTCTGAAGTCACTTGGTCCACTGGATTGTAGTTACTGTAGGGCTATCAGAGAAAAGGGGGCTGAATATACATGCATGCCACACATTTTTTTTTGTAAAAAAAATTTGAAAGCCATTTATCATTTTCCTTTCATTTCACAATTTTGTGCCCTTTGTGCTGGTCAATCATGTAAAAATGTAATAAAATACATTTATGTCATAAGTTGACAAAATGTGGAAAGTTTATGATGAAAAAGTTCAAAATCGCAGTGAAATATTCTAATATTTCGAGATACTGTTTTTTTTTTTATACTGGAGCTGTAAGGCATAGTCAACGACATTAAAACAAAATGGCTTGAAATATTTTACTATATGTGAAATAAGTCTAGAAACTATGAAATATTCACTTTTAAATTTAAGTACATAAGAAAAACTTTTTATGATATTATAATTTTTTCGAGATGCACTGTACACCGGACCTTTGCAGAAAGGAAATACCGACTGGTGTGTGTATGTGTAAGTAAGTTAAAGTTAAAATCTACACTGAACAATTTCCATATTCATCTTTTCAATTAACCTAACCTTTAATGTCATACAACATTTTTTTCCACTGTAATTTTACCAGAAATCTTATGTTAATCTTTTTTTTTTTTTTTTTTGGATTTACTCATAGTGGTGTCAGTAGGTTTTAGCCTTCACTTGGTGTCAAAGTCACTTAAAGTCTCTGAATAAACCCTGTGTGTGTGAGGTGCATTGCATTCTGGGCATTTAAGTGTGTCATAGTTTACTTCAGTCTCTCCACCATTTCTACATCAGAATCCATCTGAATATGACACTAAACATGATTGGGAAATAAAGTGTAGAAGAAGAATTGGTTTTGGCAACAAACGGAATACTTTTAAATGACTGACAAATAAACGACTGGTTGCTTTAGATCAGTAATCATACAGATGTATTGACTTGCTTACTCTGTAACACTGATGCTACAGTTCGGTTTTCACTGTCTAGCTTGCTGAACACAAACAATGACCATAAAGGTAAACAAGCAAAGTCTAAAATAAATATTAGAAGTGTTTTTAGGATCACGTGTTAATATTAAAATCTAATATGCAATGTATTATTATTGTCATTCTTCTTCTTCTTTTTATTATTATTAAAACCTTACTGAATAAGTCTTAAGGAGTTGTATAAATGGACTTACAGTGGATTGGATTGAGAGAAGAATCCACCAATTGTGCTGTGTTTGGTAAAAAAGTGGGCAGTGCCATCACTCCAGGCCTTGTTCGGGTGTTCCTTATAAAATCATGCGTGGGATGAATAGATGAAACTGAACCAAGACAATATCCGGAATCCCAAGACGTGTAGCAGCATGTAAAGGAGTGAAATTGTTCTGAAGATCTGTGAGTCAGAGCACAGACGTCTCAGATTTTATGTAAACTTAGCAGAAAACACCTTTATACCACATATGACATATAACAAGGTCAAATGTGTTAGAGAATCCAGGAGATGAAAAACTAAAAAAGAGACATTTTTAGAGAATGGTTTGAAACAAACACAATACATAAAAAAAGAAATTAATGTTTTTTTTATGTGGGTTCAATTTATTTGTCACTATTCAAAGAAGTTTTTTTAAACGCATTATGGTGAAACATTCTCTATGATGTTTCTGATTATGTGCAATATAGACTAAATTCAACAATGAGAAGTAATGGAAATTTCACTTATATCTTTCACATTATTTATTTTTTTGTTATTATTAAATAAAAGAACAACAAAGTCATGTCAGTGTTTGGAACGCATGGTGCCTATGTACAGTAGGCGTTCAGATTAAACTGGGACTTGTGATGAAATTTCTGGTGAATGAAGGCGTAAAAGCGATTGACATTTATAAAATACTTACATCACAGTACGGTCATGAGACTCTTACGTAAAACATCCTGTATTGCATCACACCATACTACTGAATCTTTCCTGTAAATGCATGTGTATGATGAAGAGGTGAAACAAAATGAAGATGGTGAATCAATGAGCATCAGCATGTAGAAGAGTGAAACTGTCCTGAAGACCTTTGAGTCAGAGCACTGACCAGCTAAACTGAGCATAAACCACATTTTTGTTATATGATGCCATGGTCAAATGTTGTTGTTACAGAGAGGTCTTTTTAAAAAATGTATTTCTTTACTCTTTCTTTAATTTTTTTGAAATAAAAATAAAAAATACATTCTGTACATTTCAAATTGTCCACAGAGAATTTTGAAATAGGGTCAAACTTTGGAAACACATCTTTATATAATAAAAAGTTGAAAATGTTATAGAATTATAGGGAAATATTCAGTGGAGCATAATAGATTTGCCTTTACACATCCGTGAACAGATTTCATAATCAGTGTGCGTCATGTCAGGACAGGGTATAATCCACCAGATAAAAAACATTAGTTGATGTATAACACAGTGAAATGGTGTCATCATCCCTAACATGAGCATGGCCAAACCCAAGATAGTGACTCAACTATAATGTTTGACTATTATTAGATTACTAGATTATTATATTATATTATTAGGAACGTCAGCAATTCAGACAGAGAGAGGATGAGTGACACCACACAAACTCAGAATAATAAAGACTTCCAAGAAACTGTTTTTGTAGAAATGAAACATCTGTATGTGGAAAACAGATGACTGCAAAAAGTTTCCTGGTAAATCTGAATAAAACTCAATTATTGTGACTCACTTAAATATTACAGATATCTGACAAGGCAAATTTTACAGTAAGATTTAAAAGTGAATATTATTTTCCTTAAATACAAGAGGCTTTGAATCACAATGCAATTTTTGTTTCATTTTATCAGTTATGTTTATTTCATACAATTTATTTGTTTTTATCTGTGAGTGGTGTTCAAGTCAAAGTGGGACTTTTGATTGCGCAAAATAACAGAACACAGTACTGTGATGGTAAAAAAAAAAAAAAAAAAAAAAAAATTATTTCTATTTATAATCCCCTGCTACACTAATGCACTTATCCAACTATTTCAATAGTGCTTGGATGTCATCAAGGTAGAAAGATTTGTGTTTTACAGAAACAGGATTTTCTTGATTATTTCTCATGGGCACATACACTGCCCAGGTGTATATAAAATACAGTTTCAGAATGGTCAAATTGTTGTCCTGCATCAAGCAAAGACAACAATTAATGAGATAAAACTGTCCAACACATTATTAAACTGAAAGTATGGTGCTGAACCCTCAATTTCACAGAAGAAATGTGGTCAGAAAAACATCCTGAATGAGCATAATGGGAGATCACTTAAACACCTGGTGAAAGTGCATGGTAAAAATTTCCACTAGCAATCAGATCTATAGTTTTATGGTTTTAAGTTTAATAGTGAAAGTAAGTGAAAGTAAGAGCATTTCTATACAAACACATTATGATAAGAATGCATAGGATTGGGAATAAACAGCTGTGTCCATAAGAAAACTGCTTGTTAGTGAGATTCATCAGAAGAAAAGGCTTTGTCCAAGTTTAACAGCGAGCAACATGGAATGAAGATAGCAACACTTAGCATCACTTAGCAACACTTCTTTACTTTTAAGTGACTGACGTATAAACGACTGGTAGCTTTAGATCAGTAATCATACAGATGTATTGACTTGCTTACTCTTTAACACTGATGCTACAGTTCACTGTTTTCTGTCTAGCTTGCTGAACACAAACGATGACCATAAAGGTAAAGAACAAGTAAATTATAAAATAAATCTTGGAAGTGTTTTTAGGGTCACATGTTAATATTAAAATATAACATGCAATGTATTATTATTATTATTATTAAAACATTACTGAGGTTTTAGTGGTCAGTGAGAGTTATCGAAGCTTTCCTGTCTTCAGCTTAATGGATGTATAGGTGCATACCTGAGCACCTGAAGAATCATTTAACTGTGCCTTGTTGGATTTTTTTATATTAGAAAAAGTCAGATGGCATAATGCAGTGAGCTGTAATTTCCATTGATACTGTAACATGGCAGGAACAAACCCAAGATAGTGATTAAACAACACAATGTTCAGGTTGAAGTTACAAACTGAAAAGAATCATATTAATCAGAGGGTAATAAGCAGTGGGGTGATACACAGTCCAGAGCTGCAGCCACTCACCACAGATCCCAAGTATGATTATGTAAAGGTTGGTCACTAGGGAGGTATTTTGAGCACTTACGGCAAGCATCCAGCGGGAGTTTATGGTGCCGTCTTTGGAAATTTAAATGCAATTTATTTTACACACAAAAATAACAATAGTCTCATCCTACCACTCACTCACTCATCTTCTATACCGCTTTATCCTGTATTCAGGGTGGGGACCTGGAGCCTATCCCAGGAGGCTTAGGGCATAAGGCAGGATACACCCTGGACAGGGTGCCAATCCATCGCTGGGCACACACACACATACAACACACTCACTACAGGCAATTTGCATATCTTTGGACTGTGGGAGGAAACCCACCAAGCACAGGGAAGAACATGCAAACTCCATGCACACAGTGACAGGAATCGAGCCTGGCCGGGAATCAAACCCTGGAGGTGCAAGGCGACAGTGCTAACCACTACTCCACCGTGCCACCCCTCATCCTACCGCATTTAATAAAATATAAAATGGCACCACCATTTCTGGATATAGAAACTTACTGGTGGGGCGGCACGGTGACCTAGTGGTTAGCACTGTCGCCTTGCATGTCCAGGGTCTGTGTGTGGAGTTTGCATGTTCTCCCCATACTTGGTGGGTTTCCTCCCACAGTGTGTACGTGTGCTTGCGATGGATTGGACCCTGCCCTCGTGCCCGAAGACTCCTGTGATAGGATGCAGTACCACTACCCCGTACACAGGATAAAGCGATATAGACGATGAGTAAATGAGTGAGAACTGGTGGTGGTTTATTTTCTGTCTTTAAACGGGAATGGACTTGAAAATTTAATCCAAACATACAGAATACAAGTGAAAACATCTAGAGTTAAGACAGCTCTTTTGACTTTAATAAAAAGTTAAAATGCTTCAAGTATATCAATTAATTAAATCTAGTTTTTTTTTTCTTTTTAGTCCATGCTTGGAAAATTTATTGACTCTAATAAATTAATAAATATCTCAAAACATGTGTGATTGTTTGTATTATGCTTAATATTTGAACAAAAAAGATATTAATCAGAGATGGCCCAAGACTTCCAAAATCTACAGGAAACCGTGATTTATTTAACAAATTCAGCGTGTAAAAGAGTCCAACATTCTAATGCTTAGCTATTCGTAGTTAACAGTAAACTCTTTAATGTCGAATTAGCTGTTTACTAGTTGTTCATAGATTGAAGGGAAACAAAAAATCGTAATCGAAATCGCTGAAATTAGATTAAACAATGCAGCACATGGATCACGTGCGCGTTCTCGGGAAGCATTTCCGGGATTGCGGCCATTGCACGTTCTAGGCGAGCACTTCCGGTGCTGTTTCCTGTGTTTGTAAACTGTAGCTCACGCTAGCTGATGTGGCCGCAGCAATAAGGAGACGGTTTTCCCCACCACCCCCCATACCGAAAGAATTTAAGGTAATAACACAACGCATATTATTTATCTTATTAAAATACTTAGGATTGTTGTTCGGGGTTTAGGATGTTATTTAACGACGCGCACGTGCATTCGGGTTGATTTAGCATTTTCTTTAAAGCAGTTGTTTTCGACAGGGAGTGGAGCGCTAACGGTAATTAGCATACAAGCTAACGTTATGCTAAGCTAGCGCTACCATGATATAGTGTCAGGTAAATATCTGTATTCGGCTCGGTTATCGTGCATTATTAGCACAGAAAAACAAACTGCCTGCTTTTCAATATATATCGTCGCAGCTTTAGTGCAATAAAATTTTTCCGTTAGCCTATTTACTCATGTACTAGCTTAGCTAGCTAATTAAACAGCTAAAGCTAACACGAGCATTTTAGCTGATCTTAGATCTGAAGTTGGTTAGGTAGTTTCATTAGCAGAAAATAATAAGAACGAATTAAATTAATTGAAATGTATTAAGATCTGTTTAAGTTGATAAAAATAAAATATTGGTTTGCGAAGTGTATAAGCAATTAGAAAAATAAATTAAAGAAGAAATAATTTTAAAAATCGTGTTTAAATGCCAGGCAGAGTATGTCACGTGACCGCATGGATGTGCGATAATATCGAACATCTCGTATCGCAGTGTTTTTTCCTGATCTATTTCTGATATATTTATTTAGTTAAAAAAGCAAAAATTTGTTTGTTTAGAACAGTTATGACAATAATATAAAAAGAGGTTATTCAGTTCTGTTTCTTTTTATTTTATGTAGCATTTTTAACATGGTAAATTTTCGCAAAGCAACTTTACAGAAATCAATCAAAATGTATTATTTAATTATTGTATTTATGAAAATATGATCATCAGGGTGTGTAATTGTTTTCCTTCATCATTTTAAAATATTAATGTAATAAGATACTAAATGTGATGTGTTGATATAAAATTACTGGTTATTTAATTCTCCAAATAGAAGGTTGTGTTATTAGGTTTACAAATACAAGCATTGTAATTCAGTTTGCATTTGAATTAATACAGACTGAATAGCTAGCTAGGTAATTTAACTACCATTCATGGTTGTCATGGTAATGTTGCCCTTTTTTTTTTTATTTTTTATTTTTTATAAATATAAAGGTTTACCTAAAAATCTGTCCCTTTTATATCTTTCACTTCCCCCTCTCTAGGGAAGGGTGATAAAGCTGTGCCAGATGATAGCAGTGGGTGTGTCTACTGCTTCATCCTGAGTGACAGCTCCTAGCCCCTCCCTTCGTCCCTGACCTCTTCAGTGATGTCTCACATACCAACCACCTCGGTCCGTGACCATATGAAATGGGTCAGTTTGCGCATAGTCCAAACCACAAGCTTTTATTCTTTAATTTTTATTATTTTTTTTTTTTCCATCCTTCTGTGTGTATGTTTATGTATATTTTTACTGTGTACGGTTTAACTGTTAATTGTGATAACATAATTGTGTGTGTTTGAAGGCGGGACTGCTGGGATGTGAAGCTGTCCTCTCCAGCATGGCCCTGATGCAGGCCAGCACCATTTCTGCTCCAAAGAAGATGATGACATCACTGTCCCCGCCCCCTCTCCCAGGCACCACTCAGAGGGACCTGCAGGGACATGCGGGCTTAACGGCCATGACCTGCCCTCCGCTGGTTAGGAGATTAAACATCACACCCTACACAAAGCAGGAAAAACTATTGAACTTTACCTGTAGATACTGAACCTTACTGGTAGTTACAGGTGATTACTGAATGTTAATGGGTAAACTGCTGTACCTTATTTCTGAGTTTTACTTGTAGTTACTGAACTTAGCTGTTAACTTCTGAACAGTAGAGTTACTTGTGCAGGTGTGCTCTGTTTGACTCCCGAGTGTTACAGGTTACTGATTTCTTGAATGATAATAACTACTGAAAGTCAACATTAAATAACTACATGCACCGCTGACTACTATACAGTTCCATTAATTGCAAAATGTTACCTGAATATTAGAATGTTCCTGTTGGCTAGTGAATGTTACCAGTACACCCTGAATGTCACTGGTAACTGTTGAAGGTTACCAGCAGATACTGTCTTTGGCAAATAACTTCTGAATGGTGTACATTTACCCGCTGAATCCTATCTCTGATTTTGGAACATTGCAGGTAACTACTGTACCACTGAAAACGTTACACTACGGGTAAATGTTGAATTTTACCAGTGACTGATAAACTTTGCCAATGACTATTGAACAAATGATACTTGCATGTGGCTCTCGGACGTTCCTAGTTGTTATGTAACCTATATGTGTCTAGGTTTTGGCAAAAAAAGTTTTTATTTTTTTATTTTTTTAAAGGTTTATTTCAAGCCACAAACATTTAAGTGGTGATTTTTTTTTTTCATTGAGGTGAATAAATGATGTGAAATTTTGACTTAGTAAGAATTCTGATGTGTATTGTTAAAGCATGTGTTTTCGTGTGCTTGCACACAGCTTGTACGTAAAGAAGGCGACTTTCAGGCCCCACGCCTGCTGGACGAGAAGGAAATGAGACCAACCGAGGACATGCAGCTGAAGAAGAAGAACAGGAAGTCGGGAACGCCCTGTAAAGTTCGAGAGCAGGAGGGGAAAGGAGGGAAGGTCAGTGCTGGGGTGGTGTGTGCGCGCACTTTGAGTCCTTCCTGAGTCCAAGTTTGTGTATTTGTATGTATAATGTGCTACAGTTATTTAACACACAGGAATGTTATCTTGAGGTCTTACAGTGTGTACTGTGTGTGTCAGCTCAGTCATACCATACTGCCCACACATTTTGTTTGTGTGTGTTGGTCAGAGGAGGAGGAGGTGAGTTTTTGGTGTGGGGGAAGGGTAGTGGTTTCTCAGAAGAAAAGACAATAAGCAGAAGATTATTTAACGTTTAATTTAAGACAGGATTGTGTGCTTCAAAGACTTAAAATAACAATTTAATTTAAAATCTTTGCTGCTGTTAAAGTGAAGCTATTTTAACATTGTTACTTATTTCACTGCTTTTGATCGAATGACATTTCCTAAGCAACCTCAAACAAAATGTTCTGTCCCAGCTGATTCACACAACACTGTACTAACTGCTGAATATTTGAGTGGTCCTTTAAGAAGCTGTCAGCGGTCACTATTTACCTGTTTAGAAATAACATTACCCTGTGGTGGTGTAATAGGCTGTAGTTGATCTATGCGTTGATCTGTGTGTGTACACCCCAGATTAATCACCACAGTGAAAAATATAATAGTTTTGGCCCTCATTCCTGATAGTTGTTTTTTTTTTTAAATGAGAAAAAAAACTCTTGTCTCAGATGCTTGTGCATACTCTGATTCAATTTCTAATCTGGAAAAAAAATAAGTAACTTTTTATTAAGTATGATCATCGCTCATAATGCACTTTAGATAGATAGAGAGATGGAGTAATTATCTATCTATCTATTTAAAGTGCAATATGAGCCATGATCATACTTAATAAAAAGTTACTTAATTTTTATAGAATTGAATATCATTTTTTTTTACTCTGTAATTTTTATTTAAACTTTGGTCTTCTTGAATATTGTATTCATTTGATCCCTGGGGAAATTTTTTTGCTTTAGGTGTTTAAGGAAATAGATGAGTAAATGGATGCAAGTAATAAATAGATAACTCATGATCTGTACCATAAGTTTTGTGATCTTTTAAAAAAAAAAAAAAATTTTTATGTTTTAGTAACATGTCCAGTCCGACTACATTTAACACGCACACTAACATACACAAAAGACCTGAAACTAAGACCAAGAACTAGCCTTGGAAATGGGAGGTCTGTTGCTCTTTTTCTGTTGCTCTTTTTCTGAAATACTCCCTTTGTGAACACCTGGTCTTATTACACCATAATCTTAATTTTTCTTCTTTCTTAGTCTTCCCAGTCAAATCGTATAATGGAAATGGTTCTATACATCATGGACATTCTTTTTTTCACAAGCTTTTGTCTGACTTTTTGATTGAGTAGTCACCACGATCTAGTTTTCAGTCATTTTAAACTGCCTCATTCTGGCAACCCTGTCATTCCCGGTCTTATTCACTGCTCCTTCTTCACCGTAAATCAAGCATGGGACAGCATGTGTAATGCCCCAGTCCACCTCTATTAGTGCTTGTTGTAGTGCACATTTTTGACCAGTAGGTGCAATAGTACCTCTGTGGCGCTATTATCAGAGTTTAATAAAGTTCTAGTCTATGTGTAGTGCTTTACAAAAATATATGAATTCAGGATCTGATGTCCCTACTGAGCAATGAAGACTCTGTTATTCCTGCTGTTATACCCCTTTCTTACCTATGCATTTTGACTATGCGAGAACCGACGTGCGGAAAGATGTAAACCTAATCCCAGCGCCAAAACTTGCGCTGAATCATGATGAATCGTACTTACGGCCACCGCGTAGGCGAGGTAGGGCTATTAGTAGTTAACAGATTATGTGCCAGACTCGTTGAGTGGTGATGGTAGAATAATTATAAAGGTCTTGACTAAAACAACATGCATGAGAAATCACAAAGGAGTTTTCATTTTCTGCAATGAAAAAGTACGCTAACTAGTTACTTTTTTCAGAAAGTAACGCTGTAATGTAACTGATTACTTTTTAAAGACAGTAATTTTGAAATGTAATTAGTTACTTCAAAATGTAACATTCCCCAACACTGCTGGAGTGTAGAACGTTGTTAATATTTAAATACTTGAAAAGCTCCAAATTTAATTCTTCAGTGTCTGTATAACCGAATTGACAGTCTACTCATCTGTATTAGAGTGACTACAATTATAAGGCATCAAAACATTTCTAAAATGGTTTTTAAATAGAAATGTCCTTGGCAGACACACGTATCTATAAGCAGATCATATGGGGTCATCCTCAGCAGCAGTATGTGTCTCCATGTGGTGAGAACTCCCAACCAGAAGTTGTGGATCGGGATGGGAACAGGTCAGGACCAGTGGTAACTCCAGCGGCACCATGTGTAGCTCAACAGAGAAAAAGAGAGAAAGCTGGAGGCAAAGATGATTCATGTATAATAATCTTTATTTCTGTCTCCCAGTCTGTTGTGGTGGACGAGAACGGGAACTGCCCTCTTTCCAAAGTGCAGAAGAACTTCATCTGCGATCACTGCTATGGCGCCTTCAGAAGCGGCTATCACCTGAAACGACACATCCTCATTCACACCGGTACGACTCGCATTTGTTTCAGGCCAAAACATTAGCATTCTCTGCCTAGTGTTAACTTTATTGTCAAAATGGCTCCTTAGTTTTAAGTGTATTTTTATTGCTAAAGGTTTTTGGTTAAGAAGTATATAGAATTTCAACTATTCAGCTTCCAGCTTCTTTTTTTTGTTTGTTTGTTTGTTTGTTTGTTTCCTCTCACACAGGGGAGAAGCCATTTGCTTGTGCCATATGTGACATGAGGTTTATTCAGCGTTACCACTTGGAAAGACACAGCCTCACTCATACTGGTATGAGAATCACTCCTTACATTGTTCCTCCCTATAAAGTCAGAGCAGATTTTAAGCCACAGTCATGACGCATAGAAAACGTGCAACAATCCACCTAATTAATCTTAACAGGAACTGACATAAAATGCTTTCTACTGCATTATATCTGACCTTTTAAAACACAATTAGAAAAAGGAATACGAAGTATTATCTAGTGTAGTGTATCTAGTGAAAATCAAACTAGTTTCTAATGTAGGTTAGCAGAAATATTGCATTATACAGTTAATATATAAATATACTATAAACATAAAATATTTTAATATACTTTAGAGCTCAATAGTGCAAATATTTTGTTCAAGCTTTCTTAAATAGAGTTAACAACAATTGAGTTAAAAACATTAAGGTGTTTTTTTTTGTTTGTTTGTTTGTTTTTTTATTATATTTTTTCAACAATTTTTTTTTGTAGAAGTAGATAAAATTTGGGGGCAACAATGTAAAGTTTAGTCAATTCTACAAGGAAGTGATGGACCAGCTTGGCAGAGAAATTACGTAATTTCTTAAAGATTCAAAAAAGCAAGTTCAACAATGATTTTTATCTAATACAAATTTATGAATCATCAAATTAAACTCCACCATCAAAATACATAGATATTATATATCCAGTTCCTGCTGTATATCCAGTATTTCAGTTTCTGCCTGCTTTTGGTTATAAGCATTATCATGAACCTATTTGTCATTCCAACAAAAGCTTAAATGTTGCTTAATAAAAACTCAGAGTTGCAATTACAGCAGCAGTTTGTCATTAAGTGTCTAAATTCATCCACTTATAATCTGTGAATAAAATAAAATAAGGAAAGCATTTAGCTAAACTGCTTCTCTAGAATGAAATGAATCTCGCTCATTAAAACTCCTTATGATTCTTCTGTTCTGGTATGACATGTTATCTTACCTAGCACAATAGCCAGTTTTCGCACTAGCTAGTCTAATTAATTGAAATGAATCTGACCAAGAAATTCTCAAACCTTATATATTGTGCATTTAAAACGTATGTGAACTTTGCTAATTACTCGGTTTTTTCCTGATCAGTGTTGCAAAGCATAACCACGTTTTGAGTTTCTTTAAAATTGGAAAAAATGTTCATGTAAGCCTTCTATAGGGAAAATAATACAAATAAAAAGCATGAGGTCAAATTCTTCACCTTTAGACTTTAAAGTCTTTAAAATCTGGGAAACTTGAACATTTCTGCAGCTTTGATGGTCTAGAAATAACAAGTAACTTCCATGATTGTTTAAAGTAATGAAGTTTGGAACCAAAGCTATTTTGGAATCTTGTGCCCAATCAAACAAAGCAAATGTGGAAGAAGAGCTTTGGTCATCGAAGTGACCAAAGCTTTGTTACTCTGATAGTGAGCTGGAAGAACCTTCCTGGAAGGCAACCATCTCTGCAGCACCAGAGTTATAGTCAAGTGTTTGACAGACAGAAAACAGTGATGTTAGCATTATGCTGTTAGATGCCTATGACTTATAGAAGGATAAACTAGGAGGTTTTTCAAGAATGAGACAAAACCTAATAATGCACTCCATAAAATCTGACAGATCTCGACAGGTTCTGCATAGAACAAATCTGTTTGATGACTTTGTTTAAAGGATCCACAAATCTATCAGCTTCTTATATTATTCAAAAACAATTGAGGCTGTAGTCAATGTCATGGGGCCTGATTAAAAAAAATTAATAAAACAAAAGCATGAAAAACAGTTTATGCAGTGTCCTTTGTGGATTGATTAGAAAAAATAAAACACTGGGTCTGACTATGTTCTGAATGCACCGTTACACCACGATCGATGGTCTCCTAGTTGCTATGTTTCTCAGAATAATTCAGGTATAATTTCATATTTTTTAGGGCGTATGATTTATATCTTGCTCTGTGCATTCAGGCGTGAAACCGTATGCTTGCACCATGTGTGACATGCGGTTTTTCCAACGTTATCACCTTCAGAGACACAGCCTCATACATACGGGTAATGAACCTCTTATCCTAATCCCTCGCCCTGTTTTGCTGTCGCAGCTGGCTGCATTAAAGCACTTTACATCTTGTTATTCATTTTCGTAACCATTATTTGGTCAGTAAGCTGCTCCATACATTCCCCCCCCCCTGCTTTCTTTCTGCCTACTGCAGTGCATAACTTTCTGCAGTATGCCTTTTCCATTGTCTGTTTGGTATGTCTTTCCCATGTCTGTCAGCATGGCTTCTTCTAAAGCAATCACTTATCTGTATTTTGTGATCCATACTAAATCTTTTCCCACAACATGATTAAAATAATAATGCAGGAAGCAGTGGTTGTTCTTTTAACCACCCTTTGCAAATGTGTGTTTCTGGGCAGTTATTCTGTAAAAGTATCCACAATATTCTTCAGTCATCAATCATTTGTGTGGAACACATTTTAGGGCAAACAAAGGCTGACAGTAATTGTAAAAAAAAAAAAAAAAAAAAAAAATGCAGATGGGGTGCAAAACATTAGTTCTTCTGTGTCCTTTTGAATGGCAAACTTTTAATTAACAAATCAAAGGTCACAACTTAATTCGTTTTACTTTAAGAATGAGTGAATTTAGTAAGACTTCTCAAAAAAAAAAAAAAAAACCCAAGTAAATTCTAGCTATTATTCTGTTACTCCCATGGGACCAGGCAGCGCTGATGTATCACAGTAAGCCAAGGCAGTATAATGCTGTCTGCTCCGACACACCCGTGATTGGCTAATGTCAACTTTACTGAATGGAACCTTGGATTACGAGTATTATTTGTATATCGAAGCGAATTTCACCCTTAAGAAATAATGAAAACTCATTATTTGTTCAACAACCCAAAAAATGTAATATATAAAAATAATTAATGCAAATTATAAAGTAAAAATAAAACAAATTAACCTGCAACCTAAACTTTATCTTTTAAAAAAAGTATGCTTATAAACAACAGGTAATTGTAATAAATCCAAACAGGTAATTGTAATAAATCGAAACAGGTAAGTGTTTCCGTTAGTCTGGCTGTGTGTGCGTTCGTGTACATAAAGCTAAAGTAAGATGAGAGGAGGAACGACATCCTCGTCTTACAGAGTAGCCCTACTGTGCGGGACGTCTTTTACATACACACTAGCAGAAACACTGTTATATCTGGAAAATTACCAAGCAACATCTCTAATGACACTCGAGTGTGCGCGCGCACTGCTGTAAAGTAAAAATAAAACAAATTAATTAGGGCTGAAACGATTCCTCGAGTAATTCGATTACAAAAAATGATCGAGGAAAAATCTTCTGCCTCGAAGCTTCTTTTAATTAATTTTAAAAGCTTGCTTTGTTTTTGCGCAATAATTTGTTGACAGCGCGATTTTGACAGTTTGCTTCCGGATGTAAGCCGCCAGTAAACACCAACGAAGAAGCAGCGCTTACGTCACCCAAAAAGCGGAAGGAGACGCAAACAGTTAGCTGTGTATTAATTTGAGGGAGCGCTCTGTTGCGGCTACAAAATGGAACGGAGCGATAAAATTATCAGTGAGCCAAGAGATGATTTTGATTTTGAAACTTTTAGTTCTGAAAGTTTAGTTGCACACCTTACTGTTTTTGTATAAGTATTTACTTCAATGTGTGCCTTAGTTTTTTGATACTTACTCATTTGAAATATCTTTAAAAAAAAATTTTTTGCATCTGTTAAAAGACTTTAAAATAAGAATGTATAGCCCTGTAATGCACTTAATTCATCTCAGTCAACTTTAATACCCCTGTCTCACCTATGTGGTTTTGCGTGGTGGCCGGAAGTACGTTTCATGATGATTCACCGCGAGTTTTGGCGCTGCGATTATGTTTCGACCTTTCCGTGCGAAAAATAAAAGAAATTTTAACGTGGTAAAAAATGTTTAAAGGATCCTCCCGGAAGCTTGCGGACCTTGCAGAACTTCGTGGAATGTCAGCGGGCAATCGCGGCGGCTCACGGCGCCTAACATCGCATCTCACCGCAAGTCAAACCGCATAGGTGAGATAGGGGTATAAGCTATTCCTTGTATTGTGAATAATGACAATGTTTATTTTTGATAAAATGCTGCATGCATTTAAAAAATAAAAGTTGATTTTTCTAAAAAGAGAACCAATTAACCTTTGTTTCTCTTAAATATTTTACATTTTTGTGTAATTAATCAAAAGTACATTTTATCCGATTACTCGATTAATCGAGTACAGTTTTGGTAGAATACTCGATTACTAAAATATTCGATAGCTACAGCCCTAAAATTAATGCACTTTACCTTTGAAAAGAATCGTGACAGAGGAGTGTTTCCGTTACTGTCTATGCGCGTTTGTGAGGAGGAGGAGGTGAGCGGCACACTGTCTAATGATATGCGTACGTGCACATACTAACGGAATCAGTGAGAGAGAGAGAAAATGGATCTTTAACCTCTCTAATGAGACTTTTTCTTTATAATAAACACGTTTTTATAATAAACACATGCGCGTGAAAGGACGACTTTCTCACACTCACATACAAACACAAAATAAAAGATGCTTTACGTGCACACGCATGGTCAGTGTTCTAGTAAACAGTACACTACTAGCACTAAGACCGAGCAGGGAGAAGCAGGGGAGACGATTACCCACAATTCTGCATCGCGAGAGAGAGCCGAACCATTGGCTCAGTTGTGATCGCTTGACGCTCGGCGTCAAAACAAGAAGCGCATGCTTGCCACATGATACTCCGAAGATACTTAGTACTCGTAAATCAAGGCACACTCGTCAAAAAAAAAGTCACAATTTATATTTTTTTTAAAAATTCCTTGTCTTTCGGAGCGCTCGCAAACTGGGTTACTCGCAATCTGAGGTTCCATAATAAAGTGGCCAGAATGTGTCCAGTGTTGCACTCTTTTAATTTTGGCCATAGATGGCTATAGCATTATTGTGATTCGAATTTGCAATCTCTGGGAAATAAGATGAACGCTTTTCTAAAGCCCTGGCTTAAATCAGCAATGATCTGTAAGCTTATGTGATGTTATCTTAAGAATGAGGAACTTGGCCCTTTTGTTATAAAAGCTAAATATAGATCAATATGGAGTGTGATTTTTAAAAGTGAGGCATGGTTTAGTTCTCAGGATTATTGCTTAGTCTTCTAAATGGCTTCCTGATGCATTTAGGGACCTACTTGATACATCGGGCTTTAACGAGAGCCTCTTAACACATCAAGTACATGTGCAAAATGCTGAAATATTTGTATTAAACTATACACAATATATTATAATTTATTTAGTAGGCTTATTTGGTAATTGGTTACTTCTAATTTATTCTCTTAAATGGTTGAACATACTTGACATACACTACCTGGACAAAAGAAAAATTACAAACTCTAATACAGTGGAACCTTGGATTGCAAGTAACTTGGTCTGCGAGCGCTTTGCAAGACAAGCAAAATTTAACGAGTGAGATCTCGACATACGAGTAGTATGCATGTGCTTATGCATGCATCACCTGCCGAGTGTCACGTGACCACAACTGAGCCAATGGTTCTTCTCTCTCTCACGTGCTGCAGGATTGTGGATAATCGTCTCCCACACTTGGTCTCAGTGCGTGTCCCTCACTTGTATAGTCAACTGTGCACGCGTGTACTGTTTATTCTAACATTTTGACCGTGTGTGTGTGCGCGTAAAACAAAAGCAAGTGTCATCTGAGAGATTCCTTGGTAAAGAAGTTTTCTGACAGAGCAGTGTTTCCGTTAGTGTGTTTGTGCGTGCGTATGTGCAAAAGTCGTCCTACACAGTAGCCCCCTCCCTCCTCTTCTCCTCTCTCGTCTTACTTCAGCTTTGCACACCCACAGAAACACTGATATCGGGATTCTTTTTGAAGGTGAAGTGCAGGTTATTATATATATGCCCATCTCAGTACTATGGGGAGTAGAGCATTCAGTCGCTCTGCTCCCGTTCTGTGGAACTCCCTCCCACCAGACA
>JAQMYL010000016.1:2189268-2200336 GCA_030014365.1 Clarias pachynema | reverse complement strand
TCTATATATATATATATATATATATATATATATATATATATATATATATAGATGACGACCGGCTGATACAGACAGGGAGAAAATGGATCTGTACTGTAAATGAAATCAAAATGTCAAAATGAGACTTTTTTTTGGACGAATATAGCGCTTTTTGGCGTGATTGGCATGTCTATATGCGTCATTCAACAGAGGCAATCAATATGGTAGTTTACCCTAAATAGAGTATGCGGAAGAGACAGAAACTACTGTAATTCATCTACAAAGTGCCCATACCCTTACAAAACACAAACGAACGTGCGATACAGCGTGACTTATTCCAAATACAAGGCAAGTACACAATGAAAAGAATTTTTCAAAGATCAATGGACAGATCAGTATAGATTTATTCTTTCTGAGGGAAGTTTAAAACCAGTTTGTTTCATATATTCCGAAATTGTAGTGCTAATAAAAAGCAGGCATGTGAAACACCACTACGAAAACATGGGTCATTAGAGCAAAGCAGTCCAAAGTGAGGGCCAGTAAAATAGCCAAACTGAGAAAACATTATGCTTCAAAATCAAAATGTTAAGTGAGGGAGTGTATTTGGCTGACGAGCAAAGAAGTACAACTTAGCATAAACAAGGTGTAAGATACAAAAACAGTTTTTCTTTATATTAATAAGTAAGATTACCTGAATTATCACTGATTAAAACAGCTTTATTAGAACAGCTTTTTAATGCATCTTCAACTCTTGGAGTTTTAACTATTTCTACAAACAGTCATTGGGTACTAACATTAAGATAATATCAATAAACACTTGATATCTTTACATGAAGAAAGTCGTTCCTAAATCACAGATTCGGCATTAGTTTTTAATCTATTATCTATTAATCCTAATACAACTCTACTACTAACAGAAATATGGACTTTTTTTTTTTTTTTGTCTCCCCCCCCTTTCCCACAGAACTTCTCAAGAACAGATCGGTTGCTCAGACACCGGCGGCTGTGCCAGGGAAGGGGTGTGGCAAAAGTGGAGGCTGCGCCCTGCTGTGAGCCTCGCCCATTTTCTCAAGACCCACTCCCGGCCCCACCTCCAGCTCCACCCAACACCTGGAGTCGACTGGCAGTCTGACATTCCATCACATCAACCAGCACGAAAATGGGGGGAAAGAACCACGAGCACAGTCCTGGCGCTTTGCCTGCTGCCTCACTCTGCAGTGGAGGGAAGATATAAATAAATAAAAACAAGATTGATGTAACAGAAGGAGAACGATGAACGAAATGCTTCTTTACCTTATTTGTGTTATCAGTCATTTTAAAAGAGGGGGGACCTGTTATGGATAAAAAAAAAAAAAATTTTCATTGTTTTAACAGTTTATTTACATTATTTTTAACAGAGTTTCAGACATTTTGTTGGCTCACTGGTTAATCACGATGAATTGCATTTCGCAGAAACTACCTACAGTTTTAGCTCGTCGCAACCTGTCACAGATTAGGACCTTTCGTGAAACGTGAGCTGCATTTCGTCTTCAGCTTAGTGTTTAGAAAGTGTTGCGGTTTTTTTTTTTTTTTTTCCCTTCAGTTTTTAGGTATCAAATTTATATTGTTTTTCCTCTCCGCTTTAGCAGCTCACACTTGACACTCGCTGTGTGCATATGTAAATAACTGCGTTAAACGAGTTTTACCGTAACACTCCTCTCCACATATACTGTCATATAACTGTTCAGTGTGTTACCAATTAGCTAGCGATAACATCTGAATCTAAATGTTTGATGGTCAGATATTCTTTGCCAGTCAGAGTACTAACTCGGCAGCAAGGGAGTGTTTTTATGAGCAGTGCTGCACCTCTTTCCGATCATCAGATCACTGGTTTGACAATTCAGAATAAATTTCAACCTGTACACATTTCAGTGGTGCCACAAATAATAATAATCTTGTCATAGACAGCAGATTTTTTGGATTTGCGTGTTGCTACTAAAAAAGGAATTTTGTTAGCAATGGGATTGGCAATTCCCAGGACATCAATCATTTTTAGCCTTCAGAAATGCCAATACTTACAACCCTGATGGAGTTAAGTTGGTAACGCTGTTGCCATGGTGATGACACAACACCCCTGATGTCAATTCCAGTTCTGTGTTCTCTTAGTGCTGAAGGAATGCTGATATTAAGCTTACATCCAGATGTTCTGGGGTTGAAGCGGAGACAAGGCTCCACTTGAGGCGCCAAGTCCCTGTCAAGACTCCTAACTCCAAATCACTTTGTTCTAATGGACACATTCTCTCCGTATGAAATCTACACATTTAAAGACTTCACATCTTTCATGTCCAAGTTTGTTTTCTTGTATTACCTTGTTTAATGGATATTTTGCTAAAAGCTTTCTTACTGTCATAACACAGTGACTTTGTAAGACTACGCATCCCATTGTACATCTCTTGACAGCCTGATCACCTTCAGCAGGAAATGAAGAGAACGAGTGCATGGGAGAGAAGGTGGTTTCCTGGAAGTTTTGTGAAGCAGAAAGACTGAACTGCTTTTACTCAGAAGTTATTTCCAGCTCTGTATCATGCTTTAAATGCAGTTTGTACTTTTGTTTATGATTAGTTTTTGTCCTGTTTTGTGTATGTGTTGGTTAACTTGGTCCTTCTGACAAGATCTGGCAACCTGTTGCCCCCTGAGGACGTGTCAAGAGCAAGGCTTGTGCCGGTAAAAAAAAATTCTCCCCCCAAAGAAATAATGTGGAAAGTGTTTACTGAAGTCAAAGTGACAATTTTAAGATCTGTGAAAATACTAGAGAGAGAGAGAGAGAAAAAACAATGCTAAAAATCCTCCATTAGAAGAATTCTGTGTTTAAATATCGTGATGTATCGTGTCACCGATTGTCAGCACATTCCTCATAATGACTCACGCCACTTGTTTTTCTCACTGATTATATTTCATTTATGTTTCATGTTATAAAATATATAAACTGATGGACTACAACAGTTTTAGTTCTGTAGCAACATGCTGTGTATTTTTAATGTTTTTTTTTTTCTTATATAAATTTAAAACACTGGAGTGAAAAAAATTAACTAGACATTTTGTTTGTTGGTTTTCTGTTTCTTTTTGTTTTTCTCTGGTATTAAACCTAGCGTGTAGTTGTTTAGACAAAGTTGTCTCTTGGGAACCAAACGCTTTCCTCACGCTGCCTCCGTAACCTTCATGTAGGGATTTAAAAAAAGAAAACTTTAGAGAAGTTTCCAGCCCGGTGTTTTAGTGAACTCTGTTTAGAAATGTTAGAAAAGAAGGAAACTGCGCCAGTCATAGCTAACAGTAGTTCTGCTCTCTTGCATGTCCTGGCAGTTTTCACTGTTAAAAAAAAAAAAAAAAAAAAACTTTATATTGGTTTTTGTTCTAAAGACATGTATCAATGATAAGTGTAAAATAAATCCAGACCACCTCGTGATCCGAACTTGTTGTGTGCAGTGAGAAGAGGGGCTTTCATTACATCCAAATAAAATCTCTCAATGAAAACTGTGTATTCGTGTGTACGCACACCCAAAATATTTTATGTACTGTATTTTACATACAAACACATTGCATTTCTAATAACAAGCTAAGAAATAACCATATTTTTACTTTGTTAGTGTGGATTTAATAGTAAGTTCCTTAAGCTTTAATCACAGTTGTGTCTTACAAACAGATACTTTAGGTGTATTCCACCTCATGTCCCCAGGCCCCTTGGATTGGCTCCCGGCATCCCCCCCCGTTAACCTGTACAGGATAAGCACTGTAGAGGATTAGTGAATTCTTTTCACTTTGTGTTAGTTTGAAATGTGTTTTAAAAAGTGTAAACAAAAACTGAAGCTAAAAGTTACATAAAAACTCGTTTTAACATTGTCCTACAGAATGATATTCAGTGCTCTATAAGTCTTAGCAATGCAGTAAAGATGCCTTTAAAATGTTCTAATTACACTTTATACATGATTAATAAATTATAAATAGTAAACTAAATCAGCATTTGGTGTGAAAAATCATTAGCACACTCAGGTTTCAGATTCTAGCACAGCCTTTAGTGTGTCTTTAATCTCAAAAACACTTTGCTGCCGAGAATGTTGTGTTCTTTACAGATAAACATTTTTTAAACAAATGTCTGTATCAGTGAGAACTCACTAACACAAAAGAAAGTCAAACATCTAAAAAAAAAATAAAAAATGCTGTTAATTAGGGGACTATGAATTTTGCACTGAAGATTGTAAGATGAATGATATGATCAAGATGATATGTACAAAACTATATAAATTAAGAACATATTAAACCAGTGTAGCATTCATAATGAGAAAGAGAACTGTATTAAGCCGAAAGGCAAAATTTTACAAGCAAGATGTGATATATCACAGGGCTACTGATTCAAATTAAAATCACTATGAAAAATGAAAGAAGAAATTTCAAAGGAGAATATGTGAAAAGCTCTGAATCTAATAGTGCAGTCAGGTAGATAACCTAAGAAACTGTGCATTTAGGCGTTTTTATCGGATATTAAAATATTTATATAATAGTTTGGCTATTACTCCAGAACTTAATAATAATTATAATACTTACAGTTTGCTAAAGACTACAGTATCTGGATTAAGTTACTGAACACAACAGCTGTTAATTTGGAGAGATTTTTGTAAACAGTTATATAGTTGTAAAATCTGCAGAGTGAAATATTTTTAAGAGTAGAGTGGCGCTTTTATAAAACACACCACCTGAGGGCACTCTTCTCATTCTGACTCTGGGATGAGATTTGATACTGTAGGTCCGTTCCAATCGGCCTGAAGTATCCTGCGAAGTACACTTCACATGGTGTTCGGCCATGTTAAGTGTGATTCCAAAAAGCAGGGAGCGAAAATGTTCAGTTCAAAGGGAACTGCGAACGGTGCAGGTAACAACTGAGGACGACATCATATTAATAGGACACAATAATTTACATTTTTTATTTCAATTCAATCAAGAAATCCGTAGTATTATATAGGCTAGTGTTCTGTAAAAATAAATCTCTGCACATCTATAATCAATTCGCTTATTATTTTTATTATTATTATTATTATTATTATTATTATTATTAAGTGTACTTCACAGGGTGCTCCCTACTCCCTGCTCCGTTTGGAACTTCCCTTGACAATACCACAACCTTCGGAACACCCTGCGAAGCCACCAGCGCAGACGTCCGTGCGTTACCATGGTAACATTAGTACCTCGGATACCTGTCACAGGAAATTTAACACTACATTAAATTTTGAATATTTACTATAAAATATACTATTGAAACGTGTATAACTTGCAAATAAATTACTTATAATAATAATTGTACAGAGATTTTTTTTTTTTTTTTTTTTTTTTACAGATTACTAGCCTATATAATACTATAAGATGTCGTCCTCAATAATAATAATAAATATAAATCCTTTTTCGAGCTCCATTTTTTTTTCACGCTCCAGCGAGGCGCAATGACTTATGGGAAATTTTGTATTCCTTTTCCGGGGAAGTGAAGACTTTTTGTTCACTCGTTCCCTACACCGTTTGCAGTTCCCTTTGAACTGAACATTTTCGCTCCCTGCGGTTTGGAATCACACTCATCACGTTAAGCTTGGCTCAAAGCCTGAGAGAGTCAGGCGCCAGAGGTCAAGGGTCACAGAGGGTTTTGTCAACCAACAACCAACACATGCACAAATATTGGCACTGGGCGATTATTATTATTATTGTTGTTGTTGTTGTTGTTGTTTGTAAAGTGCATCTATAGCAGGATTAATTATTGTCTCATTTCTAGAAGAAACTCTTAAAAACTTGCATTATTGCTAAAGTTTTGTTGTAATTCATATGTTTATATTTATTGCATTTGATTATATATTAAAGTTTTTTTATCATACAGTATTTAAGTACTACTTTTCACTAAAATTTAGTTCTCTCTTTAAGAAAAAAAGATAACAATAATAATAATAATAATAATAATTGTTTTTTTATTAAAACAATTAAAAACAGCTTTCTTATTCCACATTTAACAAATCACATTATAAAATAATGTAAAAGAATGTAAGGTTTGTAGTTTACAAATTATGTGTTCAGTGTTTGAATCATTGCGTTTTATTTTTTTATTTGTAATCATGATTTTATTAAAAGTATGAAATTATTGTTCAGACTGAACAGTGAGTCATGAGAGGACTCAAAAAGAAAACAGACACAGCCTTCTCCAACACGCGCGCACACACACACACGCACACTGGTGTCCTGGGTGGTGCATTTCGAGTGTAATGAACTGATGTAAATTAAAGGCTGCTGTAAACGTCAGGCTGTAAACTGCTGCAGGAACCAATAATAAATGATGAACAGCCTCATTATAATAATAAAGTCCTGCTGAAGCGAGCGCTAGAGCAGAGAATCCTGGGAAATTTATGCATGTTAATGACTGTACTCTACATTACAGTGATAAAGAACAGAAAGCTAGACTATTCTCTTATTTCTGTGGATTGTAAAATAAAAGTTAAAGGTATAATTATTAAATATGTTGCTACATGACACTATGATTATTATTACTATTATTCACCACATTTTTGTTAAAGTCCAAATACTTTTTTAAAAGTCTCAGTCATCTGTAAACAAGCTGTTTATAAACTTTCATAACATCTCAGCAAAGAAATAAGTTGTTTTGTTTAATAAAGATGCATGACTCATACTGTTCACCCTCACATCCTCAACCTTCAACTAACAGGACTGCAAATTAGAAAGCCATGAATAATATTTTAAGAAAATTAGCCATAACTGATTAGCAAACTGACAGCTAATTAGCCCACATTAATCAGATTTCAGTGTCAGTTCGGTTTCAATATCGTCCAGGTACAAAGCTGTGCAGTAATTAAATGTTCCCATAACAACAACCATCTTTTTATTAGCTGTATTTAGAAATAAGTTTTATGTTATCACATTTCAATCCTCTACTAATTTGAATTTTAGTAGTGAGCTCATATGAAGCTCCGCCCATAAATTAGTGCCAGTAGTGAGAACATCTGGGTAAAATTATCTAAATATTAAATTGTATATTGTATATAATTATAACAAGCATCAATTAAAAATGTATTATTTTAATTATTTTTAATGTGAATATTTGAATGTTAATTAAAAATTCTAATTGCTGATGATGTCACAATGTCTTCCACAGTAGGTGACCAATCAGTGCTTTGACCAGGTGCTGTAAGCTTTTTTGGTAATTTAATTTGTATTGTTTCAATTAAAAATCAGGTGCTTCTTTTTTGTTTTGTTTTTTATATTTTTTTATTTTAATGTATCAAAAAAATTAAAGAAGTAATAATAATAATAATAATAATAATAATAATAATAATAATAATAACATACATATGTAATAATTCTACACTTTACTGTAATTACTGGATTAGCATGTCTACCGTAATCATGCTAACATAAGGATAGATTCAAATTCTAATACACATGGCTTCGCAGACTAAAACCTCACATTTTGCTCGAGGCAAAAAAACTATGTCCTATAACATAAAACAGAGAGTAGATATAAATCTTCTGAGCCTCAATGGCTCCTTGTGGGAGAGGAAATTTAATTCTGTCCAGAGTCATAAAATCCGCTTGGAGACGCTTCCACATCAAGCCTGCAGCATTTCACAGCATTTTATCCCAGCTCATTTCAATTCTTGTTTCATTCTCCTGGCCAGAAATTATTACACGATCAATGATTGAAAAATATTAATATTTTATCATTGCTTTTAAAAGCGGTATAGGATTGGAGTATTTTTCCATGCCAAGTCTGTGACAGAATTTATTATTATTATTATTAGTAGTAGTAGTAGTAGTAGTAGTATTGTTTAATTAATTAATTAATTTATTTATTTATTATTCTTTACATTTCTAAAGTTTTATTGTTGACTTGTACTTTGACTTTGATGATAAAACTTTTATAAAGTTGCTTATTAGTCTTGCAGTGCTGTAACATGAAACAGAGATGTAGAGTTTACTGATCTTTTTTTTTTTTTTGATGACTTTTTTCATAATGCAAAATTCACAATTCTGTTCAGAATTTAATTTCCTGACTGAATGATTATATATTTTCTTAAATGTTCAAGATTCAATATTCTTCTCTACTTTCAACATTGTTTGTTGTAAATGTAAACATAAGCAGAAGCTGTAAAAAGACCCCAAAATTTTATATTTGTATTGGATATTTATGTAACAATTATAAATGGTTAATAGTTTAAAACCTACAGCAATTTAAATATTTGTACAATACAATTTGATTATCAAGTTTTAACTCTGGGTTTTCACTGAAATGACCCATTGTTGTAACATTTTGAGGGGAGGGCCAAGTGCATAGGGCCAGTGTGTTGAGTTAACCGATAAATTGTAACTAATTATTTTAACATTTAACTAGTCATACCTTTCTTAAATTGATCAATATTAAATAAAATTATGCATTCATGTATGAATTCGATTATGATAACCTGCAATAGTTTTATCTGTTAAAAATAGTTTTCAGCATCAGAGCTTCTGACAATTTTTTTCTTTTTTTGTGACCTCAAACCTCAAAAGTCTACTGATACAAGGTGCTACCTACACACCACACATTTCTTAGGAAATCAGTGACACTAAAACTGAGGATATATTGCAAACTTTTTCCTACTATTAATGCTGGTGGAATATAAAAAAGCTTTGATTTGTACTGGATTTTATTTATTATTTTCATAATTTCATGGATTTCATAATTTTTCAAGGATTTTCATTTGGTGAATCTTTTTGATTCAAGCCATTCAATTTACTTAAAACTATTAAATGTAACTTTGATACATGTATAGACGTGGACTCATGGACTCATGGACATCGAGTTTGTTGTTTGAATTTGAACAGAAATTATTAAATGCACGGCCACCGCAACAGGAGAATGAGCTTTTAGATATATTCCTGCTCTTTTGTTTGCAGGGGTTTTCTGTCCTGCTGCAGCTTCTCTTCCCTTTCTGTATGTTTTCCTTTGTGGTTTTAAACTACACACACACACACACACACACACACACACACACATTTTTATGGCTGTAATCTGGCTCTGCTTCTGCCTCCCATCAGCTCTGTGGCTGTAACTCACCTCTAACCGGGACATCGACCAATCAGGAGCCAGCAATAAATCCCCACTGTCCAATCTCAGCCTATCAGGAGCAGACATTAAATCACAGCTGTCTGGTAACGACCAATGGCACGACAGCAGCAACAAATCTATCAGCAAGTGCACAGAAAGAGTGAATTACTGATACTGCAGTACTGCAGGAGAAAGAGAGAGAGAGAGAGAGAGAGAGAGAAGCAGAAAAAAGAGGGACAGACTGATAGGGTGAGAGAGAAACAGAAAGATTGAGTCTAATAAAGAGAGTTAGAAGGAGAAGAAATTAAACAGACGAAGAAGGTAGAAAGAAAGATTAAAGGAGGAGAACAGAAAAAAATAAACAGACATATGGAGATAGAGAGGAAGAGAGAGAGAGGAGCATGAAAGAAAAAAATAGGTAGAAGGAAAAGAAGAAATAAAGAAGGAGAAGAGATTAAAGGAAGAGAAGGGAGATCCAGTAAAAAAAAAAAAAAACACAGAAAGGGAGAAAGTGGGAGACACACAGAAAAGAAAAAGAAAAAGTGTAAAAACATGACATGGCGAGAACAGAAGAGAAGATGAGAAAAAACCTTAAAAGGTGTGAGTGAGGATGAATGGAGGACCAGAGCAAAGGAAAAAAAGAGAGAGAGAGTATTAGCTGAATAATTGTTTTTCATTTTTGTAAATAATGTAATTACGTAATTGTACAGTTTTACATTTCAGATTTCCAAAGTAGAAAAAACATAATGGTTTGAAATGAAAAATGTGAGGAAAATCAGATGACATTTGAGAAAATCAGAAACACAGCAATCTTTCACACAGTAAAAGTCTTCATGTAGGGTTTTGGATGATAATTAAGCATAGCACATCTACACAGAAAATAATTTAATTAGCATTTTCCCTTTAGGGATGCAACAAACACTTCAACACACATGAAGCAGATTTCATGCTTGATTTTCTTTCAGAAATGTGTCACAGCAGTGTCTGGGCATTACAGCAGGGGGCACCATAACCAGCTAATGGCAGAGGCAATGACGTAAATTGAGTTAAGAGCTGTACACATTATTAAAAACCTGGAAGGATTGTGCTGAACCCTCAACTTCAAAGAAGAAATGTCAGAAAAAAAATAATAATCAGGTTTGGCGTGTTTGTAGATCACTTAAATGCTTGGTGAAGTTGCATCATAAAAAAAAAAAAATCAATAACAGCTGAGAAATCCGAGTTGTATGTAATAGAGATGCAGATCGACCCTATTCCAGAGCGAAAGAAGGGAAGCACAAGATGCACCCATCATGCATAGTGGCCACTATACAGTACTGAATGTACTGAATGACCAGGTTTTATGCGGGTTTTTCTTTCCTAATGGCATGGCCATATTCCAGGAATCAGAGTGTGAACAAGTGGTTCTGGGAGCATGAGGAATTATTTTCACACATGAACTGGGCACCACACGAGAATCATTACAAGATCCAGATGAAAATGAATGCAACACTGGGTAGAAATACAATAAATGTTGTGATGTTTAATCAAATGTGAAACAGGGCCATGGCAAACATGCACTGTAATCAAAGCTTCCCAGTTAGCTAAAAATCCTGGGTTAAGTCTGGATTTGGGGTTTGGCCAGAGTGTATGCTGAATTCAACTTGAAAAGACATTTGAGTAAATTCTTACATAAGTCTTATTCACCAAAAGGGGATTTTCATATAAAGCTGACAAACATTCAACCACTTGTCCTTGAGATATCGTGCTAGTGGGAATCTCACACAGACACATTGGTGGATGGACACCATTAAATCATCACTCCTCCATCACCACCCAAGTAAAAAAAAGTATGCTAAGTATACTAAATCCTAGCATGTCAAAGCATACTTAAATGTACTTGCTCCTTGCTACTTGAGTATATTCCTATTGCAGCAGTAGCATGCTGTTATACTTCTGGTCAATTACAAATACTAAAAAAGTACACTTTGTGGTTAATACAAA
>JAQMYL010000016.1:2169873-2180846 GCA_030014365.1 Clarias pachynema | reverse complement strand
AATTTATTAAAAATCTTTGCTCGTCTTGCGGAACACTCGTAAACCGCGTTACTCGTAATCTGAGGTTCCACTGTATATATATTATACACACACACACACACACGTTGTAGACTAAGCTCTGAAACTGATTCTGTTCCCATAACAGCATGTCCCTGTTTTTTTATTCTGTTTATCTGTTTATAACACAATTTGCTAGCAATTACAATTTTTTTTTAATCAGTCTTTTTTCTTTCTTTATTGTATATTGTTAGGTTTAACATGAGCATAACAACTTAGATCCTGATATCACTTGCGTTCTAGTAGCAATAAACATTCATTCCCTTGCCAGCCTCCCCTCAAAAAAAAAACCCTCAGCTTATCATGTTGCTGCAAAGAAGCAATATCTGGTGTGTAATGACATGTTTGTAACATGTATGGAAGGAGTCTCCTGTGTTGGAGGTAAAGCTGAAAGTTCAAAATGTTCAGGACTCTTCTGTTGCTACAGTATAGAAACAGAAGTTTGAACAAACCTGTGATTTGTGGCTTAAAGGTCCCATATTTAGTGTTTCTTTAACATGTTAACACAACTCTCAAAGCTTGGATGATGTTTATGCAAATGAGGAAAAGGACAAAAAGCAGGGAATCGATTTTTCATGTGTGTATGTGTGAGTGTGTTCACGCACACAAGCTCACATTGGTAAGCCATTTAGAATTCTAAACATAATAGCAAACAAGTTTTGCAAAATAGGTGATCTTGCATAATAGCTGTTTTCAGAGCTGCTTCTAATGAAGTTTAAACCCCAGCACTGTTTAATTTAAGTCAGTTTATTCCAAAGGTGTTTAAATTAATTCTGCATCACATCAGCAGATGTTTAAATTAATTCTGCATCACATCAGCTCTGACAGGCTGTATTTTTACCCCTTTTATTTATAAGAGAGGAAAGGCTAGTTATGGAACAGCTTGCTTATCGCTGCTATAGTGTAAGAGACAGCTGGAACTAAGTAGTTACACTGATGTAACTAGAAATAGATAAAAAGTGGATCGCCATTTGCAAAATGCCATATCTATATATCTATAAAATTTTATATATATATGTATATATTTTTTAAGCAGATTTTTTGTATTTTTAAAAGCAGTGTTCTTAAAATACAATTGCAACTATTTAAAGTTCAGGAATAGGAATTTAGTTGTTGTAGAACAAATTGTCAAACAATTTACTTTGTTAATTGATGGCAGCTCAGACCACGCCTACATCTTGTTTACTTAAAATTATTTGTTTACCATGAAATGCATCATATCAAATCTTGAAAGCACATTACTCTGTAGTATTATTACAGAACTCTATATAATCATAACCTGGTGCCAAGACATCTTAGCTCATTCCTTGAACCAGCACTTTTGAGGACTTTTAGCTACAAGGATATTTGCCAGCTGGAGGCAGAATGTGGCTCTCAGATCTATCCAGTGAGGTGCCAGCTGAAGGAGCCAGCCAATCAGAAAGCCTAGCCAATCAGAAGAGACGGAGGAAAATCCGTCCTATGGAAGAGAAACGATAGCTGAAGGGAGTCTCCAACTCAGAGAGAGAGAGAGAAAAATGGAGCGAGACAAACGACAGTCTTATTGACGAAAAGCTTATTTCTCACGTAAGACTAGCGAGAGTGAGTTATTAAACATGCAGGACCGGTAGGTAAGAGGCACACATGTGTTTTTAATGTATTTGCTGTTTAAAAAGAAGTCTAGACCTAAATGTTTAACAGCAGATTTAATGTCTGGTGAATGTTTTATAGCTGTAAAGTGTTCTTGGTGGTGCATGAGACACCAAAGACTTAAACAGAACAGCTTCTCCTCATAAGCTGATTAGCTGATTTTCTCCTTTATATCTTTTTTCCTCAGTCGTGTGTTTCTTGTTTAACAGATGGCCAAACCAGGGAATGGATTTCTTTCTTCGCTAAGGAGCTTTTCCAGTATAGAGAGCTGATCATTATTTCCCTGAGAAGGTTGGTCATTTTTAATTGGTTAATTAAAGGTTGGTCATTTATTTTAATCATCAGTGGAGAATGGGGTCATTCTTATAAAGCTAAAAGAATAGATTTCAAGGGATATATAGTTATAATGAATAAAAGTAAAATAAAAATAAATTTACACTGCGGAAAGAGGAAACTGATGTGATCTGTGCAAAACAATGCACTTTAATAAAAATTATTTTTAATCCTATGTAATCTTTAATGATTTTGTATTATACAATTTTTAGACTTGCTCCTAGGAGTAGCTGTTTTGTGTGCTTTATTGCATGTTTTATTAATTTTAGTAAAAACTTGGTATACATTTGGCAACGGGCAGCAGAATTTGATCAGACATGTAATAATTCACATCCTGTACATTTTCATTAAATATTACATGTGTTTACCGTAGTAATTCTGTGAAATTCAAGATTCTGAGAGTCGTTTTTTTTTTTTAGTCAGGATTACAGATATAAGCATGATCACACACAGAAGGATCTCACAAAATATCTTGGTAATGTTTTTAGTAGATTTTGCTTCAAAACAAACCCTTTATGAAAAGCTCCATGTATTCTGTTCCTTTATCAAGTTATCACAGGTCTTAGAGCTCCCTTAAAGTGTATGGGTGCCACTGCTGAAATGCATCTTTATACCTCAAACTCTTTCATTGCTCTTCCAACTCCACCTCCAGAGAATCTTATGAGGTCACATTTAGGGGGGGGAATCTAACTGGCTAGTACAAAAATTAAATAAGAATAAAAAGTATGTTTTTGTACATGAACACTGGAGATGCTTATAAATGTTTAAAATGATGAATGGGTGTGAGGGTCAGAGGTGCACATGGTCATGTAGTTTAGGTCTAAAAATTTGATTTTGAACACCCAGGTTCCAGAATGTCTGCCTACTCAACAAGGAGATTTTTGTTTTAGAGAGAAACTCATTGAATATTTATTGAGACTTACATTTTTTTATTTGATGGAATCTCTGACTTGGTTGTTTTCTATTTCCAGGGTATTTCATGTTGAGGACCAAATGTCTGCTGCTCAATGGCAATTTTACATTTTCTTTTTACAATAAATATATATTTTTTAAAAAGTGACATGTTCTTTTTTATTAAATCCAACCTGTTTAAGAGGTATGGAACCAAATCATCTCTCTCTCTCTCTCTCTCTCTCTCTCTCTCTCTCTCTCTTTTTAGTGTTTCCTTTCAAATGTCTAAAACAGCTTGATTAATATTAAAAAAAAACAAAAATTCTCTGTCATGTTAAATTTTATTGAGATTGAGAGGTCTTGGGCAGAATGTCTATAAACATGGAAATCTAAAACATGGTGCGAGAGTTTTTTACTCTTACATTTTTAACTACCTTAATTCCTCCGTTTAATTGCGAAGGACTTCTGAAGACACATGCACTCCATAATTCATCAGACCCAGTCGTGGTGGCTGCGATGAAGGAAATTTTTGCTTGTTGTCGGTTTTAGACGTAACATATGTTTACACAAATTTCACTAGGAGATGAAGTTCTGTGTTACAGAAACTGAACACGGTTTAGGGGGAATTCATAATTTATTTTCATTTTGAAATGTTCATGTTTCTGCATGCAAGGTGGTAATTGAGAGATTGGGAGGGGATAAAACTAATTTAATAATGGGCAGAAATTGTTTATTTAAAAAATATATTTATCTATTTATTTTTGCCATTTACACCACATCATAAGTCTTATGAAATTACTGGGAAAGTAATTTTATCTTAAAACATACAGTAATCATGAGAAGGTTTAATTATGTAAACTTTTTGCAGCAATTTCCAAGACATCCAACATTTTGCACATCATGTGTGGATACTTAAGATTGTGTTTCTAAGAAAATAAGTGTGTAGAATAGAAATCAGAACAAATTAAAATCCTACATCCACCCAGTCATTTTACCCTTAAGGTAAAGTATGTATTTTATATTTAGTTATTTAGCATATGTTCTCCAGAACAATTTGTAAAGTGTACAAACAGCTCGAAGGTGCACTGATGCAAAGCACATTTTATAATTCACAGTATATACTGTTTATAGTAGCTTAAGTAAAAACCTCTAGCAATGCCGTGGTGAGCTAGGCGGTGTTGAAGGTGCTGAAGTTAGTCTTGGCTGTTTAGTGTGGCTGTTTGGATTTGTGTTTAGTCACCTACAGTATATAAATATAGCCTATAGACTATAGTGTATACTCCTGTAGGTCACCTGTCGATAATTAAACACAAGTCCAAACAGCCACACTCCAACATCAAATGAAAAGCCTTCAAAGAAATTGAAGGCTTTGGAGCCTCTACTGCTGTGGAGAATGTTACAGCAGTAAGTCTGGAATGGAATTTTCAATGGATTAGTATGCTCGGGCACTGATGTAATAGAACACTAAAATACTACATCCTGTCCTGCATGTGGCCACACCTCCGGACTAAAACACTATATCCTGTCCTTGTGGCCACACCTCCGGGCTCTCGCCTCTCTGTTTATTTCTTAATTTTTTATAGATGGACAAGTTCATGATGATGAGAGTATATCTTGTTTACCATCCAGACTCCATGTGAGACCACAAGGAGCCCCGTGACCACCAGAATAATGCTCAGACCTCTATGTATCATACTTATCTCTTCCTTACACTAAGAAACAGCCTTGTTTAATTTTCTTTTCCTTCCTCCTTGACATAGCAGTCCCTACCTCTTTCCATCCTTTCTTCCATCGCTCAATTCCTCCCTGTTGGTCAGATGAGGAACGATCCAGGCTGTCAGTGGAGCATAAATGAGGCTTGGTTTGTTCTCTGGTTTTTCCATGTGGTGTGTGTTTCTCTTCTGGTCCCAATGCTGAGACCTGGGATTAGAATAATGGCAGGGGAACTACCCAACATTACACAACAATGCCATATAATAACACAAGTTTTGTAATTGCATTAAAAGTCTGTGACAGCAGACAAAAGGGCAATTGCACTATATAATTTTTTTTGGCAAAATTAAGTGTTTCCCTAAAACTGTAGTTTATTAGTGGTGCTTGCGAAGTGAAGCACTACTATTGTTATCTCTCAGGCTTATTATTAGTGGTGCTTTCGAAGCACTACTATTATTATCTAACAGGCTTATTAAGTGTGCCTAGGCGCACTTATTACTCTTCTCCCCCAGAAATTAATTTATTATTCTTCCGCCTAAAACTTTGGACTGTTTCACGCCCCGCAGCTTTGAGACGACCCTCACATATGTTACACCATTTCGTGTGGCTCGATCGGGAATGGTGTGCTATGACTTTTGGTGGGGATTCGTCACACGGTTTTCACAGAGATCCCCGAAAACCGCCCTAAAATGTCCCGTACACCAGGCTTTGAGACCAGAATCAGCTATGACATAGTTCCGTCTATGATGCCGCACACATTAGAAGTGACCCGGCAGCGGCATAGGCACACTTAAAATTTCTTCAGGAATTTTCGCTCTCTAGTTATTATTATTAAGTGTGCCTAGGCGCACTTATTACTCTTCTCCCCAGAAATCCATTGCGCAATCCATTTATTATTCTTCCGCCTAAAACTTTGCAGCGTTTCTCTCCCCGCAGCTTTTTGACGACCCTCACGTATGTTACACCGGCTTCTGCTGTGACATCATGGCTGCGACTATGATGCAACGGAGGGCTCGACCACGCACTGGATGGTATCCACGCTCATTGGGGGTGACCCGGCCGTCGCAGAGGCACACTTAAAATTTCTCTTTCTTTTTCTTATTCTTCTTCCGTACAAAAGTTTGGCGCGTAACTAGTCCCGCACCGTTTGTCGTAGACCCACGGATAAGGTGTCAAATCGTGCGGCCTATTCGGGAATGGTCTATGGGACTTTTCTAAGGGGTGGGCGGGTAATTGCCCCCGTAACCGCCCCGAAAAGTCCCATAGACTTAACATTGGGACCGACATCAACTGTGACATCATAGCTATGACTATGATGCCACGGCAAGCACCACTCACATTTTCTTCAGGAAATTTGCCTCTCTAGTTAAGTGTGCCTAGGCGCACTTATTACTCTTCACCCCAGAAATCCATTGCGCAATCGGTTTATTATTCCCTAAAACTTTGCAGCATTTCTCGTCCCGCAGCTTTGAGAAAACCCTCATGTAAAAAAACGCCCCAAAAATCCCCATAGACTTAACATAGAGGCCGGCCTCTGCTGTGACATCATAGTTCCGTCGAAGGTGCCGCACACATTTCTTCAGAAATTTTCGCTCTCTAGTTAAGTGTGCCGGGGCACACTTATTACTCTTCTCCCCTAGAAATCATTGCCCAATCCATTTATTATTCCCTAAAACTTTGCAGCGTTTCTCGTCCCGCAGTTTTGAGAAAACCCTCACATATGTTACACCGTTCCGTGCGGCTCGCTCGGGAATGGTGTGCTATGACTTTTGGTGGGGGGCCGTCGGGCGGTGCTCCCAGAATCCCCCAAAAAACGCCCCGAAAAGGCCCATAGACTTAACATTGGGACCGGCTTCTGCTGTGACATCACGGCTGCGACTATGATGCAATGGACGCTGCACCACGCACTGGATGGTATCCACACTCATTAGGAGTGACCCGGCCGTCACAGGGGCACACTTAAAATTTCCCCAGAAATTTTCGCTCTCTAGCAAAATCCCAGAAAAACCACCCCGAAAATCCCCATAGACTTAACATAGAGAAATTTCAGAAATTTTCGCTCTCTAGTTCTTTTTTTTCTTCTTCTTCCGTACAAAAGTTTGGCGCGTAACTAGTCTATTTTTTTTTCTTCGTCTTCCGTACAAACGTTTGGCGTGTAACTAGTCTCGCACCGTTTGTCGTAGACCAATGAATGAGGTGTCAAATCGTGCGGCCTATTCGGGAATGGGGTGCTATGACTTTTCTAAGGGGTGGGCGGTTAATCTCACGTCCCGCAACTTTGAGACGACCCTCACGTATGTTACACCGTTTCGTGCGACTCGATCTGGAATGGTGTGCTATGACTTTTGGTGGGGATTCGTCGCACGGTTTTCCCAAAGATCCCCCGAATGTTTAGGATTTCTAAACATTCTGTAAAAACGGTATGTGAATTTAGAAACATACCTACAAGTAAAAGAGTAGAATATAAATTGTGAAAGAAATATGAAATTACAAGGAACAAATTTTATTACCGTTAAACGTTCTTTTTGAAGTTTCTGACTGAAAAACAGTATAATACATAATTAAAATATAATTTCATGATAAGAAGCAATGCACATGTCACTTTTTATATCCTTCAATTAATTTTGGTTTATTTTAGTATAAAATAATTTGTTGATTTTAAGGCATTACAAGGGGTGTTTAAGTCAGCCCTTAAATTAAACCAGCACAGTAATGAAATCTCTGGTGAATGAAGGCTTAAAAGTGATCAACATTTGCAGAAGACTTCAAGCCCAGTACGGTGATGAGACTCATAGCTGCAGTAAAACATCTGAACAGTGCAAACATGCAAACGAGGTGGCTTAAAGCCCAATGCAGCCGTTCCCATAAACATTCAGCGAATGGAATGACTGATCTTAATAAATCGATGGATAATTTAACACCAACTTGTAAAAAAAGAAGCATCTGTCTGTAGGAACTATAGACACAATCATTCACCAACACCACCTGCATATTAGAGGAACTTGGCTGGGAGTTATTGCCACATGCCCTGTATAGCCCTAACCTCGATCCAAGCCATTTGCACATATTTTGACCATAAAAGGAATTCCTGGGAGGCCTGCGTTTCAGAAGTGACGTAGGCAGTCCGATCATGGCTCCAGAGTACTGAGAAACCTTTCTATCTTGATGATATCCAAGCACTAGCGAAATGCTGGCATAAGTTCATTATTGTTATCAAAAGTCCAAGTATATTGTAATATTGTCCCGCTTAGACTTGAACAACCTTCCAAAATAAAAATTAATAAACTATATAAAAAAACATCTGGAAAATGAAACAAAAATTGCATTATGTGGTTCAAAGATATGAAACTGTTCATATGTTCAAAACATGTTTTAAAATAAATAAATTATGAAAATAAAGAGATTTGATAAAAATCATGTTTGGAAAAATGTTTATGAAAATGTAATGAATTGTCTAAAAATGGTCCAAACAGTGAAAGCACATCAGAATGATATTTGTCTAAAATCCACACATGAAATTCATGTGACTTCAAGTCAAATCTTAATTTAATTCCATTTAATTTTAATGAATATTTGTATGAATATAATAATGAATACCATTCCAATGCTCTTTGCTGCTTTTCAGCAGTAAATCTGATGAACCTATAATTTATTTGATTTTTAGTTGTCCATGCAGTGTTTCATCCCCTAGTGCTTTTAAGAATTCTTGTCAGAATGAGGGTTATACTTTTATATCTTTTTAAATTTAGAATCAAACCTCAAGTTTAATCCTTAATACTTAAACATGTCTGGTTTGATAGCCTTCCTCTGCCTGACACTTGTGTTGTCTTGGGGGACTTGGAGGACTTGGGTGACTATAGTCTCATCATCACCGCCACTGATGGAGTCTCCCTCACTATGGTGTTTGACATGACCGTTCATTGTTCATGTTCATTGAATGCGGTGGAATGACCTCTAAGATCTGGCAGTCAAATTTCTAATTTTCTAACTTCAATGTCACTGAACAGACCTTAAAAGAACACCCAAGTGGATATAACTTCTTTAACATAACATTTACTATTTAATATGATGTTATTTATATGAGAGTGCAATCCTTTATTTTTTAACCTAGCAGAATTACAGAAAATAAAGCTCAAACCCTTGAGGGACAAGAGAATGTGTTTGGTCTGTGTGTAATGTGGCTTTTCTCATCAACTCATTTGCAGTTACTTCATCTTCATCCACTAAAAATAATGTCAGGTTCCTTTCAGACACACAGGAGTTTTATTAGCTGAGGATTATTGTCAGTTATTTATTACAGTAAGCACATATTAGAGTTTTTATCTTTGTGTTAAAACTGATTATTGAGTTTACAAGAAACACCGGATTTATACTGGAGTATACACTTCTCTATCATTTAAGGAAAATGTATTTATGTCTTATCTGAACAAATACAAGATACGTGCGCGCATGTTTATTATACGTGGTTCTTCAGTCGCTTTTCATTCTTCAGATGCCTCAGCCCAACAGTTGTATGTTCATGTATATGTATGTACTGTAAGTATTTATGTACGTATGTTTATGTTTACTGTATATGTGTGTATGTGTATGTATGGGGGTATGTGTATATGTTTATATGTGTATACATATGTATATAAAATATGTGTATTATGTGTGGTATAAATTGGCTGTGAAATTGGTAAGTAGTCAAAAGTGGTAGCATTAAATACGTTTACACTGCTTCCTACTCCTCTTCGAGCATATTTGTTTTTGCGTGTTTATTTTATTTTTGTTTGTTTTATTAGTTTATGTTCGAAAAAGTATTAAAATCAAATTATTATATTCACTGTATATTTATGCTTATAACATTTAAAGCTGAGGTCTTGCTTGGTTCCTCTGCGTATAAATTCGGGGTGTAATTTTTATATCACTATTTTATTGCATATCCAGTGATTTTCTGTTATCAATCATTAAGTTTATAAAAATAAATAAATAGCCAAACTACTAGATGAAGTCTTTATTAGCTACAGCAACCGCAGCAACCATGACACATAAGGTTATTTTTTATTTTTTATGTTATTATTAAATTAGATGTCATTATGATTAAAGCATAAAGTAGAATTTCATAACAGTTGTAATGTCTCGGGTGGCACGGTGGTGTAGTGGTTAGCACTGTCGCCTTGCACCTCCAGGGTCCGGATTCGATTCCCGGCCAGGCTCGATTCCCGTCTCTGTGTGCATGGAGTTTGCATGTTCTCCCCGTGCTTGGTGGGGTTCCTCCCACAATCCAAAGATATGCAGGTTCGGCTAATTGGTGTTCCCAAATTGCCTGTAGTGTGCGAATGAGTGTTTGAGTGTGTGTATGTGTGTGTGCCCTGCAATGGATTGGCACCCTGTCCAGGGTGTACCCTGTCTCGTGCCCTATGCCTCCTGGGATAGGCTCCAGTTCCCCGAGACCCTGAATACAGGATAAAGCGGTATAGAAGATGAATGAATGAGTGAGTGAGTGAGTGAGTGTAATGTCTCGTTTCGCTCAGATTGAGAATGATGTTCCATTGAAGACCACTAGGAGGAGCAATTGATTTGTTTTCTATGTTGACTCGGGGTTATCATGGTTATCATGCAGAAAATAGTCTCAGCATAACAGTTCATCTGATTTACATTAATGAGTAAATAAAGAAAACAGAGCTGTTTCGGGAAATATGCACTAATACTTTTCTTACAAGCAATTTATTGTGTTTAATAATCCAGAATTCTACTTCACTAACATCTGTCTGAATTGTTACAGATCATACCATATTTTATAAAGCATATTTTTATATTGAATATTTTTAAAACAAAACAAAGTTCACTACTGACTCATAATAAAATTTTTTAATTTGTATAAAACATGGAAGATTTATAGAAAACATATCTCTATTTATTCACCACTTCTATATTCACAATATATTTAAAACAGATTTTCAGATTATGAGAAGAACTGCTTCTCCAAGCTGGATCTTGGTTGTAGTTTGCTCTTGCAAAATGGTCTTGTGATTTTATAATATAGCTCTGATTGATGGCAGAAAGAAGATGAAAGAAGATGAAAGTCCCTCACACCCAGACAGCATGCGATTATAATCCAGGACTAGAGTATCTGCAGAATCATCCAGTTTCTACTTTATTATCTTTCTCAAAACTTTAGCTAGTGCATACATTTGTTCAAATAGGTTTTGTTATCATTTCTATAGTAACAGCTCATTCATTGTGATCCAAAATTTTAACATCCAAAATTGACTGAACATTTATGGACACTATGGACACATTCATGCACACCTACACTTACATATTTATATTTTCATTTCTGGACCATTGCACAAGACACTTTAATA
>JAQMYL010000016.1:2147099-2160674 GCA_030014365.1 Clarias pachynema | reverse complement strand
TTTGTTCTGTGTTTTTGTGATAGGAAGTTAGGGAAGGGGATTGTATTTTATTTTTATTTTGTTTAGTAGGTAAGGTACTTTTTAGTAGGAAAACCAGGACTTTTGTTTGTTATTTTGGCCTTGTCAGCTCCTGAACCTAACCTCCCAATAAACATTTGTTGTACAGAAAATCTGTTGCTCTGGTTAGTCCTTTCATATTGCGCTTCTTCCCTAGACAGGGCGTAACAAACCATGAAACCGTTCTATAAGTAATTAATTAGATTAAATTAGTTTGTTTATTATGGCCTGCAGGTTGGACAAAGGAGACTCAACTCAGGAGGAAGACCAGCAGGTTGAGAAAATCATCTTAAACCCAGACGGATTTTCCCCTAACTGTTCTCCAACAGTGGCTGGTTTTCTCCAGGCTGAGCTGGAACTCAGCGCCCGTCTGCGAACTTTGACCTTTAAGGATCCGGTGCGCTATGTGTACAATCCACTGGAGTATGCGTGGGACACACACCTTCTCTTTGCTGAGAAGTACTGCCACAGCGGGCAGAGCGTCCTATTCTTGGGGATGAACCCGGGACCGTTTGGCATGGCGCAGACTGGAGTATGGCAATTTCTTTGTCTCTCACAGCTATTATTGAGTTTTATATTAATAATACTTTATATAATGCACTTATTTATTAAAGATAATATTTAGATTTCAATTACATATTTTCATTTATGTTTAAATATTTACTCTTTTACTTTGTTGCGGAGTCAGAATATAGAAAAATTTATTGAAATGTGTGTAACTGTTGATATGGTGCTTAAATGACATTGTCTCGGTAAATGTTTATTTAAAAATAACATAAGAAGTCTCCAGTGTCAGCTCTTAAGACTAAAGATGTAGCTTTACGTTTTCAGGAGAGAAGCTCTTACTCTTACAAGTATGTAACTAGTTTTTATTTAAATAAGTTGAAATTGTTAAAGTGCGGCATGGTGGTGTAGTGGTTAGCACTGCCGCCTTGCACCTACAGGGTCCGGGTACAATTCCCGGCCAGGCTCGATTCCCGTCTCTGTGTGCATGGAGTTTTGCATGTTCTCCCCGTGTTTGGTGGGTTTCCTCCGGGTGCTCTGGTTACCTCCCAAAGTCCAAAGATATGCAGGGTAGGCTAATTGGCATTACCAAATTGCCCGTAGTGTGTGAGTGTGTGTATGTGTGTGCCCTGCGATGGATTGGCGCCCTGTTCAGGGTGTAGCCTGCCTCGTGCCCTAAGCCTCCAGGTCCCTGCGACTCTGAATACAGGATAAAGCGAAATAGAAGATGAGTGAGTGAGTGAGTGAGTGAGTGAAATTGTTAATTCTGATCTATTGCATTACCCTGTCAACATTGTGTTTTATTTGTAGTCTGTTATTATTAATATTTTCTTTTTAAATTCTCAGCTCCTTATTTCCCTTCAATCCTTTGTCAGATTCCATTCGGTGAGGTAAAGGCCGTGCGTGATTGGCTGAGGATCTCTGGCGAGGTGGGACATCCTCCTAACGAGCATCCAAAACGTCCAATCAGAGGCTTTCTCTGCTCTCAGAGTGAAGTGAGCGGTGCACGGTTCTGGAGTTTCTTCAAGGAGCTCTGTGGAGAACCAGAACGCTTTTTCCGTCACTGTTTTGTCCATAACCTATGCCCGCTGATGTTCATGAGTGAGTCTGGAAGGAACGTGACACCCCCCGAGATGCCCGCTGAGGACCGGGAAGCCCTGTTTACCCATTGCGATGCCACGTTGTGCCAGGTAGTACGTGCTCTCGGTGTTTCCATGGTGATCGGAGTGGGCAAGGTAGCAGAGCAGCGAGCCAGGCGTAGCCTCGCTGAAGCTGGACTGAAAGTGAAGGTGGAGGGAATCATGCATCCTTCACCCAGGAACCCGCTGGCCAATAAAGGTTGGGCTTCTGTGGCTCGAACCAAATTAGAGCAGATAGGGGTGTTGGATTTGCTCACCAACTGACTATATACTTCTAGAATGTTTTTATTTGTATATATTGTTTTATATAAAGTACACTACACTCAGCCTTTACCTCGAATACAGTCAGTCAGACGCCACATACTCGCTGTCTGAAACTCACTGCATGATTCAAGGGTAATGGAGCTAAGGCGTAATGGATGATTTGTCATGTTGTATACACACCATAAACAAATATATTTTAATACATGAGCCTAAACTGGAGGCTATAGGCTGATCAGCCATAACATTAAGATCACATAACATTAATGCATTACTCCAGGAAACTAGTCACAGGATCACGGGCACCTAAGGCTCACCTTGAACCAAAGGCCAGCCCGTCCAGTCCGATCACACAGAGAAGCCAATGCAACTCAAATCACTGGAAAAAAGTAAATGCTGGCTGCGATAGAAAGGCAGCACAGCCCACCGCACAAGGCCCAAGGCCCCAGACCTGGCCTCTAAACCTCCAGATCCCAATCCAATAATGCCCCATGGGATGCACTGGACAAACAAGTCCGGTCCACGGAGGCTCCTCTCCACGACCCAGAGGACCCAAATAATCCAGTGCCAACAACCTGAGGGGCGAGAGCCACAATACTGGGCATAATGTTTTGTGCTCTAATGTTATGGCTGATCAGTGTAAGTCTCCATTACCTGTTAGCAACATTAGCATTGTAGTAACATTAGCATTACCGATATGTTCCTACAACGTCAGAAGCAAACTTCATGTAACGACATGTCTGACCTAATTGACTGGACTTGCATTATGAGCGCAACATCGCTTATGTTTTATTTTTGCAGAAGTGCTGTTTTAAGTCAGCCACAAAATGTACATCCTTTTCTCTTTTTTTGGTTTATTGTCCTCAGTCACAAATGGTAATAAATAATATTGACACTAAAAAGGAAGGAAGGAAGGGAGGAAAAAGATGGAAAGACACAAAAAAGAAAAATACAATCACAATGGAAAGAATAAAAGAAAGGGATGGAACAGACAGAAATAAAGGGGAAAGGGAAGATGAAAGAAAAATGTAACAAAGAAATCAATCAATAAGAACAGAAAGATGTAATGGAAAGCAAGTAAGAAAAACATTACAGCATAAATTAAAGAATTTAATGTAATGTAATAAAACATGATGAAAAGAGAGACAGAAAGATGTAACGGAAAGAAAGTAAAAAAAAGAAAATGAAAGCCATAAAAATAAGAAGAGAGTAAGACTTTTTTCTGTGCTGCATGAATACATTCGGTGTAACATACTAGAATGATGTAGTATGATGATTATTATTATTAGCTATAAATATTTTATATGCAAAGTGGGCATCTTTTATGTATTTCTGCATCATAGTTCTTTATGCTCTTTTGTTGTGATAATGAGACATTTGTATTCTAGTCTAGTCAAGTTAAATAAATCATTATTAGATTAATTTTAACTGAAATGTTATGTAAGGAAAATAAAAACTTGTTTGAATTTTGTAGTTGGTTGGTTTTTTAAATCGTTATTTTATTTTTACTTTTTTATTTTAGAACAGACATTTAAGTCATTTTGATATTCTGACAAAGTGTAAAGAATATTAACTGAAAATGGATCACATTTAAATAAAGATTCTAATAAATCAATAAGAATTTACAGTGTAAAAACTGATTATATTTCTATAGGTCTTTTATAAATTAACATTTAAATGTTATTTTTTTCACTTGGATAGTGGTGTTAAGTATTCATTTCCTAAAAAGAAATTGTTTTAATTGTTTCATTTTGTTTGAATTTAAATATAGGTATTTTATTGTATAATTTCATTTTGTTATTATTTAAATAGTTTAAATGTTATTATTAATTGAAAAACAGATTATTTACATAAAAATCCATTTTCAATAAATTAATTTAATGTATTTCGAAGGTTTGTTTAAAAAAGACACCATTCCAAATGACATCATTGTGATATTTAGATAGTGGTGTAATAGAAATAGAATTTATTTATTGTGGTCTTTAAAAAAGGTTTAGGTTCTATTTCTGGCTTTTTTTTTTGTTTTTTGCATTGTGTATTTTTATACTCCAATAAATCTGTAAATATATACAGTCATTTTTTTTTATTTCTAGAGCTTTATTTCAGAATTTATATTCTGACAATGAATATTAAGTATTTAATAAATTATTTTATTCTAATATAAGGATTGTAGGATGTAGTGATGAAATTGCATGGCAGCGTTGAACACTACAGGAGGGATAATTAACCTGATGAGCTGCACTGGCTGCCTGTGGGAGATGCCGTCTACTGTGGAGACACACACAGACAGACACAGCATAAAATGCACACACATTCACACATTTGGTCTGCCTTCTACCCTTGTGTGTTCAGGTGTCTGCTTTAAATTATCTTTATTTGTGACCTGTTATATAAATTATGTATATATTATTGTAAATATTCCTATTTCTTCTGCATCCTCCTTTATGTTTTGTGTACATGCATTGTGTGTGTGTCTGTGTGTAGATTTGAGAGGGTGACCTCCTGATGACCTGACACTCTTCAATACTGTGATAAATGAATGCTCTGGGTTATTAAAGCAGAATTAGAGAGAAAAGCGTGATGAATGGAAATGGGTGGAGCTGAAAAAAAGAGACGGAGAAAGAGGGAATAGGGAGAGGGATTGAGACAGAAAGGGATGAGATGGTGAAAAGAAGAAACAGTGAGGAGGAGAAAAGGGGCTAGCAAAATAAAATAATGGGGAAAACAATCCAGGGAGAAGGAATGAGAGGAGAAAAGAAAGGCACATGGAAGGAATGAAGAACTGTTAGAGACACAAATAGTAGAGGAGATAGTAGAGGAGTAAAAGGAGACAGTAAGTGAGAGAAAAACATGAATAGAAAAAGAAAAAAAGATGGACTGAAAGCGTGACATGGGTAAAAGGAGAGAGTGAGAACATAAAGGAACAGAGAATGAGACAGAAATTATATAAAAAGTAAGAAAACACCCACAAGAAAGAAACAATGCAATGCAGGAACAAAAGAAGCAAAAAATACAGTAAATATATAGAATAAGAAAAAAAAAAATCACTGAAAAACTTAGCAATTCAGTATTTACATAAGAAATAATACCTTGTGGGAAATGTGAATGAAAAAGAATGGAATTCAGAAAGAAAACTCTGACAATCAATGTTAATCCATTCTTTATTTCTTATTTCTATTGTTTCATTCTGTTTCTGTGACTGGTTTTATGTGGGTTTTGGCAGGAATCTGTTCTTCCTCCTCAGTACTGAGAACCATATAGACTTCCTGTCACTCACACTGCAAACGACAGTGTAATTAACAACTGTAGAACACCTGGAACAGGTGTAAAGAGGTAAAGTTAACCTTAATCTAACCACCGAGCTAATGTAAGCCTATTTTATTCACGTCTCCAACATAAGTAAATTTATAAACTTGTGTTCTATTAATTTATTAAAAATTAATAAATTGAAAATTAATAAATCAACAGTTACTCATGCAGTATCTCAATGCATCTAAAGCAAAAGTGAGTAATCTGAACAAAGTTTAATTTTCTGAATGTGTGATTAGAGATGTATTTGGAAAGAAATGTTCTATAGAGACACTGAATATACGTATAATCTGTCATTCTTAAGGTGACCTTAGGGTCACATCACCTGACCTCAACCCAGCTGAGCTAATTTTCACTGAAACAAAACTTAAGACAGAAAGACTCACAAGCATCCAGCAACTGAAGGATCTGCAGTAAAGCAAAGTCAAAGAAGCAAAATCAGACTGCAAATTTTTTTTTTAAATAATAATAATCTTAATTTTTCTAACTAGTTTTCTTATAATTAATTTGTCCATTTTTTTGAGTCTGTGAAAATTAAGGGAATTAAAATGTAAAAAAAAAAAAAAAAAAAAAGGCTGTGATTTCTTAAGGATTAACACAATATTTAAAAAAAAAACATTAATTAAAGTTGAAAATAAACCACCACTTGTCGCTGTCCATATACGTTTGAACTTGACTGTGAATTGTGACGTATAATATAGATATTATATGCGAGTAGCCGAGATGGATAATGTATTGCTTTGTGCTTTAAACATAATAAATGTTTCTGCCTTGTTAGATAGAAGATGAATTAGTTCGAGGATGTGTGTGTAATTTCCTTAAGTGTTTTCTTATCAAAAGTGCTGCATGTTCAATAAATTTTCCTCCGAGGTATTATTTATTTATTTATTTATGTATTTATTCATTTTTACAGATACAGTCCATCACTGAATCGCTGGTCAGTCAAAATAGCAGGAAAAAATTAACACAGACATTAAACATACAGATTGATAATAATAAAAGAAAAAGAAGAAAACCAATAAAAATTATTCAGATTAATTGAGAATGCCATGTCCTGAGGGAGGACTGCGTTGTTCTGCGCAACCAGATATCAGAATTGTCATTCATCCTCTCTTCCTCTGACCTCGTCCTCTTCTGTTTTTATTAGAGATTTGTTTATTTGCTTACAGTGTTAATCATGGTCACCTCCAATTTCATAATACTACATCGTGTGAGTCATTAGCATCACAGAAGTGGCTGTATCAACCACCATGATTGCTCCATATTAATGGGACAAAAGCCCTGAGTGTTAATTCCGGACAATGCAGCAATTATATAAAATTATGTTGAACATATTTGTCACTAACATATGTTTGTGTAATTATTATTATAATTTGCAGAATTCAGAATTATTACTTTTTTGTTTCCTTCTGAATATTTGCTCAGACAGTTATCATATAGCATCACTATAGTAGTTAACCTCATGTTTGCTAGTTTGATAGCAAAGAAAGATCACAATCGTTTATGAACATGTCCTAAATTATGTTTTATTTCTTGCTGACTAGTATCAGCAGTGAAATTATGCTCACCGAACAGTTCTTTTCAAAGATTGTTTTTTAAAAACACTCACAATAAATATCGACATTTGCAATCAAGTAATTGGCAAAATATTAGCTAGTTTGATAGCAAACTTGGCTACTTACTGAATCAAATCACTGTAGAGGTAAAGTTTATTTTAACCACCGATTCTTATGTAAAGCCTATTTTATTCTCGTCTCCAACATAAGTAATTTTATAAACTTGTGTTCTATTAATTTATTAAAAATTAATAAATTGAAAATTAATAAATCAACAGTTACTCATGCAGTAACTCATGCATCTAAAGCAAAAATGAGTAATCTGAACAAAGTTTTCTGAATGTGTGATTAGAGATGTGTTTGGAAAGAAATGTTCTATAGAGACACTGAATGTATAATCTGTCATTCTTAAGGTGACCTTTGGCTCCTTTAAATCGTGTTAATATGTGCATAATGCTCTGGGAAAGAAAAGAGACAGGATTAGTTTTTTTTTATAGAAGTATTGGCTAAGATGGGCTTTTATCATACAGAGAAATAATAAAAGAACGAAATAGAACAATATTTTAAAAAGTACTAACTATGTACATTCTTCTTGTTAGCAAGTTTCCAAACTTTTATTTTTCCTTGAACAATAGAGTATAATTTTAGGTTGTTGCTAGCTGACTAACATTAAAAATAGGATTAAAAGTGAAGAGTACAGGAAACTGAGAAGACTTCTGGGAAGATTTTAACATATTCCTCAATATCCACACAGTCATCTCTGTGGTAGTCATTTTTTAATGTTTGTAATCGCAATGCTAGTCACCTAAATTAAAATGAGCTAAACTGACGTGATCTTTGAAAGCCTGAAAATGTATAAACCTTCACGGAACTAGATAGCTGCTATTTTTGCTTTGGTGACGTAGAGGTGATTGTCTGCACATTCAGAATTGTTTATAATCAAAGCTCATGTTCAAAATTAATCTATAACTTCATAACATAACATAATTGAACTAAAATGAAGATTGTAAACATTTACCAATTATTTAAAAAATAAAAATAAATGCGTCATGTGTTAAGAGCACATAATCCTCTAAAAAAGCAATTTTTCCAAATACTGAGGTAACTGAGATTGTGGTTATTAGTACCAGATTTATGGGGCTTCTAACAAAGTTTTATGTATCACAATAATGATACTGATTAAATTTGGCTCAGGATCTACCCCAATCTACATGCTTTGTAAATTTTGACGTAGATCCTGAGCCAAATTTAATACAATTTATAAACTGGTATATTCTTATTGTCCAATGTTATTTAAAAAAAAATTAATAAGAATTCTGATGTTAGGGAAAATGCCGGAATTTAACAAACACTCATTTTGAAGTTTAGAGTTTTTATGTAAATATTTATTTTCAATAAGATTTTTGAATGTATCTTCCCTGGTGTGTAAGCATTACTCAGAGTATAATCTAGTATGAAATTTACCTGGTTGTTATACTGAGTTTAGGGACAAACATGTTTTGTTTTTTTTTTGTGAATGTTAAATGGGAAAGTGTGAGGAAAGAAAAGAAAAATATTTTTTTTTGTAATTTCACAGCCTTTCTGGTTTATTTTTTTTAATGGCTAGATTAGAAAATGGTGAAGTGGAATTTAGTTGTATGAACTAAATGAACTATATGATTGGTAATTTACATTCACCAATCACTGCCCATTAACTAAAACAGAATAGACTATGCCCTCATGTTTTCAGTAATTTAACAGTTTGATTATTTGGTTTTAAGATTTTTCCCCCCGCTTTTAATGGCACGTATGAGAACATGAGCAGGTTTTCAGACAATTTTCTGGTTATTTTAAGTGATCTATTCTATTTTCAAAGATTTCCCTTTACTTGAGAAATGTCACTTTTTGCTTGCACAAAAATAATAATCACTTAATAGCTTCAAAATGTTTAGTTTAACCCTAAGTTCATTCATGTCAGCAGTGTATGTGTATCTTATTGTATCATTTTAAAACAACTTTACTGATCTGACACTATACTCTATCTTAGAGTGAAAAAAAGTTACAGGTGAGAAAATCCAGATGTACGCTGACCTGTATCAAAATAAAATAGTATTCTAGTTTCAAATTGTAAATAGACATGTGATTTAGTTGGTTTAGTTGTGATTTAGCTGTAGCCCCCACCAAGATATCAAACCAATCTTAACATGCGGTGAGAACTAAAGGCATACTGTAATATAAACACACATACAAATAACAAAAGAGAATAAAACAGAATTAATGTCTTCTTTATACACAACAATGCAATCCACATTAATCACATGTTAAATAAATGCAAAACCTATTTTATTAGCTGCTTATTACTAATGGATACCTTGAACTTTCATTCTGAAAGATAATTTTTAACCTTTAAGATTTAATTAACCTTTGAAAACATCAAAAACATACAACACGCTCAACATGTGGTGCAAACGTCTTCCTTAAAGAGTCACTTACTTCGCTTGTCATCATAATTCAATTCAATTCAATTCATTTCAATTCAATTTTATTTATATAGCGCTTTTAACAATGGTCATTGTCTCAAAGCAGCTTCACAAAATTAAAAGAACATTTATGGAAGTTTGTATGAGTTCGAAAAAATGTGTTTAGATAATAATGAGATTGTGAGATTGTCCCTGATGAGCATGCCGAGGGCGACGGTGGCAAGGAAAAACTTGATGAGATGGTAATAGGAAGAAACCTGAGAGGAACCAGACCCAACAGGGAACTCATCCTCATTTGGGTGATAATGGATAACACGAATTATATAATGACATCATGTGTGTTAGGCTGCTGGAAGTTCAGTATAACAGAAGTTGTCCAAGTTATCATGGAGTCCATTTCAGCATAGGGATGAGTCAGCAGGTGCAGAGGACAGAGGGGGGTCTGGATCACTGGGAGTTCAGGAGCAGCATGTGTAGATCCAAACCATCATGAAGCAGAATCCAGCTGGAGGTGGTCCTTCTTTGGATGCCTCAAGATCTTCGCAGCGTTGGCCTCTGTCTATTGGAGCTGGCGCAATCTCTAGATGCCTTGGGATAGGTAGAGAAAGGAAGAACAGATGGAAAAGAAGAATCTCTACTAAATGGGTCTTTCCTAAGCATGTTCCAATTACAAGTCTCCAACAGACTGTGGAACCTTGGATTGCAAGTAACTTGGTCTGCGAGCGTTTTGTAAGACAAGCAAAACTTTTAAATAAATTTTAACTTAATAAACGAGCGAGGTCTTGATATACGAGAATGTGCTTTGTCAAGCGTCACGTGATCACAACTGAGCCAATGGTTATTCTCTGCATGCTACAGGATTATGGGTAATAGTCTCCCATGCTCAGTCTCAGTGCGCATGTGTTACTCATGTAGTCAACATCTATGTGTGTACTGTTTATTATAACATTGTGACCATATGTGTGTGCTTGCTGTAACGAGTTCGGGTCGAGGGCCTTACTGCAATCCTCCTCGCGACCTTTTACTCTTCGGTGGCGGGGACGCGAAGGCGTGCTTGGCGTGGGAGTGAAGATGCCGCGGGAGCTCGGACAGTTATTCCAGTGTCCTTGTTGCAGTCCCTGGGGCACATCACAACGCCCCACTTGCATGCCACTCTCTTACACTCCACCGCACGTCTCTTCCCGGACCCCGAACTAAACTCCGCGGCATTTTTTTTCTAATGCGGAGCAAGCCCGAGATCCTATTAACGTTAATTATTGCTAGCCAGACCGAATAGGTGGCTCCGTCCCTTTGCATACCTGCAGAAGTGGCCGCCTATCTAGGGAGCCCACAGTGTGATCGAGGGGCGATAATAGATTTGGGCGCACGCCCATCACAGGCGCACGCCGTGACAGTGCGTAAAGCAAAAGCAAGTGTCATTAGAGAGGTCCCTTGTTAAAAATCCACTTTCGAGACTCTCTCCCTGTCAGAAAGCAGTGTTTCCGTTTGTGTGTGTGTTTATGTGTGTGTTTATGTGTGTGTTTGTGCGCGCGTGTGTTTTTGTGTGTGAAAAGTCATCCTAGTTTTGCTTGTCTTACAAAACGCTCGCAGACCAAGTTACAGTAGCCCCCTCCATCCTCTCGCCTTCACACATACACACACACTAACGGAAACACTCTTTGTCGGGATTCTTTTCAAAGGTAAAGTACAGCTTAATTTGTTGTATTTTTACTTTAAAGCAAAGATTCCCTTAGTGTGTCATTAGAGAGGTTCCTTGTTAAAGAAGTTTCCTGACAGAGCAGCGTTTCCATTAGTAAACACACGCACACACAAAAACACATTAATGGAAACACTGCGTTGCAAACCCTGAGTTTCCATTATTTCTTATGGGACAATTTGCTTTGATATACTGTACAACTGTTTTGGTGTGTTGGTATACTTGTATATGGAATGAATTATGCTTGCAATCCAAGGTTCCACTGTATTTGAAAATAATAATAATGAAAATTATTAAATAAACATGAAATTTAAACTGATTTCTATGACAGTTACAGTAGCATTGTGGTGAAGGAGGTCAAATACTCAAACAATCCTGGTGGTCTTACCAAAATCATGATATGAATACAATTATATGATTTGTGAAATCTTTATGTAAACATAAAACTTTACATAACTACATGAGGGCAGGCAGGAAAATGTAGGAATGTGAGGATTAGTTTATATTCTTATCTTGATATGTCTTCTACAATTTGGAAAACAAAAGATTTTTCATACAACTTACAGAACAGTTTTAACATGATTTAAAAAAATAATAAAATGCAAAATATTGTCAATACTTGTTTAGTTATCTATGTATCTCAATTCTAATGATATTTTAGATATTATTTCAGGTAATAGCAGCCCTTCAATAGACCTAAGAGTTTGCTACATGTACCTTGTGTCATAGAAAAAGAATCATATACAAATAATTTTATTGCTTAAGAAACTTAATGTATTCAGTTTATAGGCTCAAATGTTGTGAGTAGAGAATGTTGAAATAAAACTTTTGTCCTAAATTGCAGGCAGCTCACTAGCAGTTTTAAGCAGTATTGTTTATATGGTTCAGATCAAAAAGAAACTCATAGCTCCTTATTTTACAATACTTTGAGTATCCTGAGTGACGAGTATGTTTGGCTAAAATGAAATCCAGGAAAAATTTATGTACTTATACTGAACATTTTTAGATAATGCCGATTTGTTGAGAAATCAAATTCTGCTTCAGGTAAAGATAGCCAATGTTTGCTACTTTATCACAAACTCAAGAAATTTGCTCATAACCATCACATACAAAGGTTGAGATCAAGGGTTAATGTTTGTTTCCAGTGACTGATCAAACTGTCACTAACAACCTGTCACTAAGAGTGAGATGCTTAATTTTTTTGTATGTTCCTCCATTAAAACCTACACATGAAATAGTGAAATTTTCTTATTACTCTGCCAGGCCAAAAAAGTTGCTTTTTAGAATTAAATAGGAAATTGCTTAATAGGCTTTGATTGGGTAATCGCTGCAGTGATTAATATGTTTCAGCCGACAATAATTTTAACCCTAACCGATGTTATTAGCTTCGTGAAAAAGTGGGAAAGAAGTTATTGTACTTCAGAAGGGTCACAGTATAAGACTGCATGATGCAAAGAAAACTAGGAAATTTTGAAATGACTGGAATTGGGTCCAATACATTAAAACCTGGAAAAATAATGCAGAACCCTCAACTTCACAGAAGAAATGAGGTCAGAAAAAAAATCATGAAAGACTGAGTTCACAAAAACGTAAGAACATTTACACACACACACACACACACTGTGAGGAAAACCCACAGGATTGGGTGTCTATAATAAAACAGCTCTATTATAAACAGCTCTGTGTCTATAATAAAACCACGTGTTAGTGAGACTTATCAGTGTGGCAACACCGTGGTAGGACAATTAAATATCAGGTATAAGATTTCTCAACTCGATTACGCCACCCCGAGGTTAACTGGGGAAATAACACCAATGAAGGACGAAGGTTCGCTAGGCTAAACAAATGAGAGACAAGGGTACAATTGTACAAAACTTTATTGTCATTCACTCGTAAAAACAGATTAAAACATTTCTTAGCATGGAATGCTAAATGTCAAAGATGGCCATCACATGCTATATATATATAAAAAAAAGAAGAACACGGCACTCTGTGTACACACCAAATCCAAAATAAAAAACACAATCCAAACCAAATAAACAAAAGAAATTTCGGACAGGTATCTTGGCAGCAAGGACAGACTAAAAGGAGGGGTCAACCTTACAAGTGCACTTCACACAATTTCACACGAGAGAAACATGACCACCAGCTGTGCTGCACTCCACACACTTTTACTACCCTCAGCACTCCAAACTAGCCCTCCCCAACACAACCATGCCCAAAAAATCAACAAACAAAATACAATAATAAAAAAAAACCCAAATCAAACAAAGAAACAATATAAATAAAAGGCAGGAAAGAGAAGGCCGTTCTCGCTGCCTTAAACAAAACAAAAAAACACAGATAAACAGCTATCACAATTTAATCTTCACCACAGGAAGAAAAAGAAGAAATAAATACAAAAATAATGTAGCTCGAACAGCTCGCTGTAGCTATCCGCTAAAGTTGGAGTTCCCCTAGAGCTATATTACAGCCTTCTCTACCACAGACTCACGAATGTAGAGAGCCACGTCCAAACTAGCCTCCAAACGATAGCCGAGCAGCTCCGAGCTACTAATATCGTCACAGCACATAAGAAAATAAAACAAAAAAAC